>JAFBJQ010004380.1:0-92500 GCA_016785345.1 Trinectes maculatus | reverse complement strand
AGGAGAGCGAGGGCTGAAAGCAGGGATGGAGGAAGGACTGGGCAGCCAGCGAAAACTGCCACGTACAGATAATAGTTTTCCATTTCTCTCGCATTAGAGATTCATCAACAGGCACTGGCGTTTGAGTTTGGGTACGACAAGGCGTTTGCTGTGATGCTTGAAGAAGAAGAAAGCGCTTTTGTGCGAGCAGCTGAAGCTTTTCACAGGCTTGTGTGACCGCAGGTGTGCGGCTCTGAGCAGGAGCCAATCAGCATAGTTTATGACGTTTGGCCTTATTGTGTTGTCCTTTTTTTGATCTGCTGAGAGCCTGGTTTGTAAGGAGAGGCTGAAGTAGCACCCCTGTCTGTGTTGTCATCACTATGCCGGCGGCTGTGGCTAAAGGCCTGTAAAATGTTTTTTTTTTAAAATGAAGAAATCACCCCTGCACTTTGCTAATCTCCTCCACTTCATCCCCTCGTACTTCCATTTGTCCCCTCCACCCATACAACTGTGTACGTGTTCACCAGCATTCACTTCACAGCTGAAACAATTAAAACAGCTTATGAGCGTTAGTCATTGTCCAAGTGCAGATGCTATATTGCTGAATCTCTGGCAGCAACAGGACTATAAATTTGCTTTAATTCTAATGGTAACGATACAACAAAATGGTAGACTGAATATTATGAAGTAGTGGAATGGTGGCTTGCCTGTAGTCACAGACATTTCATCAACATCTAATAATTTAAACCTATAGGAACCTAAACTTCCTCAGAGTTTTTTTTTTTTTTACTTGTTCACGCATAAAAATAATCACCATTCAGGAAACTGAAAGAGCAACAGAGACAAAAAGTGTGATACAATCTAAATTTAAACTTGTTCACAGAGTATGCAAATTTTCTTGGTAGGGTATCATAATCCAATTTTCTGGTCCACAGGCAAAATAGGTTAGGGCCCATAATTCTGGGGGAAATCTATTATTTTTATAGTGACGTTATATGGCACTGTACAGTATGCACTGTTGTGAAATGCCTTTCAAAGTCTCATAGGGATTTGTTGGTTGTAGTCAACGATTCCCTCTACTGTACACGTGTTTTTAGGCATAAAGATACTTTAAGTTTTTTGAGTGGAATGGGACTTTAAAGCTGCAGTTCATGCTTTAATGACAGCACCAGAGGCCTCCTCACATTAAACTGTTCAAAGCCCTGCAGCCGTGGGCCATGAGGTTCTGTTTGTCATCCGCTCAGCCGTTCATCCAGACTGCTGTTTTATGTATTTAATGCCTCATGATAGCATTTCAGTACATATTGCATTATGTATAGTGTTTGCTCTTACTTTGGTAAATCATTATTAGGCACGAGTGTCTCT
Organism: Trinectes maculatus; assembly: GCA_016785345.1. Lineage (NCBI taxonomy): Eukaryota > Metazoa > Chordata > Actinopteri > Pleuronectiformes > Achiridae > Trinectes > Trinectes maculatus. Next base: position 91,156 of record JAFBJQ010004380.1, on the reverse strand, counting down.
CTTTGCCTTTAGAAAAGAGACTGCTTTTCCAAAAGTATCAGTTTTGTGTTTTTTAATGCCAACTCCTCCTTAAATCTAGCAGATTTATGTGGGCTTGTAAAATTGCCATCTGTTTATCTGCAAACAAACAGAGTCCCACACTCGCAAATGGTTTACTGTTTATCTGCTTAGCACAAATATGGCTTGAGCGTCATCATTTAATATCTTTAAAATCTTGATGATCCTCTCAATAAAAGTCTGCGCCTTCTCATTTCCCAGCACTTTAACCTATCCTTTAAAATTCATCACTATATTATCGCTCGCTGTACAAAAAAGCATCGCATCTGTCCGACTGTTCGAAGCTACACTTTGGTAGAAAACTAAAACATGTTCCGGTTTTGTCTCAGTGAGACTGAACCAAAGACGATCTTGATCTTTAAAGGATGAAGGAGTTGTATAATGTAACAGGCCTTGATCTTTGACCTCCGTGTGGAGAACAGGAAGTGAAAAAATACATTTTTTATGCCATAAAGCAGGATCAGAGGGTAGCTGTGGGTGCTGTGGGAAAAAAAAGAGCCAACAAAACAACAAAAAAAACCCTCAAAGCTATAGCACCATCCATCAGTGCCATTATTTACTGTATAACTGGAATTAATTACCCAAGAAATTCTGGGTTAATATTAGTAACACCAATTTCTTTACTTTGTTTTATCTTTACTTTTTAACTTTTAACACGGCTCAGCTGGAGACTATTGATCTTTGTGCACCTTCAACTACAAATCTCACATACAGTAAAACTTGCCAGCATGCTGATGCTGCCAAAGAAACCTGTTTCATACAGGACTCTTTCCAAGGTCTGTTTGGGTGACCTGCGTGGGCTGTTAGCATCCCATGGTTCAGACACTGAATGTTACTCCGTTACATAAATGCAGCATTCCGTCTCTACCCCTTCAAAACTCCTGTGCAGCCCACATTGTGTAGCCTGTGTGTGTCTGTGTGTGTGTGTGTGTGTGTGACTGGCCAGCAGCAACACCGACTCTAAATATCTGCTCTGGATTGAAAGACTTGCATAAGACTTTTGAATGGGAATGGATTAGTGAAGTTTTATAGATTTTCACTGAATCCACGAGTGGAGTACTTCCTGTTTAACTGTGAGTCTTATGCGGGAGTACAATTTGAACACAGTAAAAATGGTCTTTCACCTATTTGGATTTATTTAAAGGACCACTCCAGCTATTTAATATTGCTCTTCCATGTGGCCGGGGAGCTCACGAAGACAAATGGATATAACAAATGTGGTTGAAATTACACAGTTTTAGCTACTATTAGAGGTCAATGCACTAAAATGGTGAACACCGAGTTGTGTCTTTTGTTGAAGCGTCACTGAGGAATCATGTCGACGTAGCTCCTTCCCTACAGTTCGTAACACAGACTTTAGGGAGGACGAATGAAAATCCACTGATCAAATAGTTATATACTACATTTTTGATCCCCCAAAAAACTGAAAAAAATACATCTATTTATTTCTCCGCCTCTTTTTACCCGGCTTAAATGATGATTCATCATGCCCATGCTTAAATTGCTCAGTGGAAGAGTTGGGCTTTGGTAGCAGTCCATCTCTGGCATGTCATAGGGATGTTGGGGGACTTTGCCCTGTCTGCATCCACATGCACTCAGCCACTCAGATCCATCCCTGTTTGCTGCTGGTGTATTTATTTATTTATTCCTTACCACCACCACCTCCACCGCTTCTGTATCTATGTCCTTGTTTTTGTTCTCTTCCTCGCTGTGTGAGGTTTTGTTGTCTGGGTTTCTGATGCCTGGCTCAACCGTATCTGTTTGTCATCATTGATTTATCTTACTTTGTCACCTTGATGTTTCTCTTTGTCACTTATTTTGGCTTTTTTGTATTCTTAAAGGGAGAGATTTCTACAAGCTAGAGGCAGGTTCTCTGTGTGATCTGCAGGTTTTGGTGTATTTTGTGTATCTATTGAACGCACAAATAAATAATACCTAAATCTGACTTACCCTCTGTCAGGTGTTCATGAGGAACATAGCTCACAGTGGTGCGCCTGTCTCACATCAGTCTTGGATATGTGCTTTATACCGAAGCAGATAAAAAGCAAAAATCTCACACTTCTATTCTTACAGCACTACTTTTCCACAGGTCAGGACACTGACTTTTTGAACAGAGCTGGATAACACTTTCTCATAGTGGTGACAAAGTTGATACCAAAAAGCATCATACTTTGATACCTCTGTGAAAAATGAACATGGTTTTCGCCACCGTCTGAACAAAAAGTCAAACTTCTGTCCTTTAAGCAGATGGCATCTCGCACATTTTGTGACTGTGAACCAACAGTCATTTTGGAAAACAGTGTCCAGAATCTGACAAGACCCAACTTCAGGTGTTTGATGCTGAGGTTCGAGAACAGGCTTAACAGTTTAGACGTTGGAGAATGATTTTAGACAATGGTTTGGGAAGAAGCAGCAGCAGCAGAATGTCGAATAGCCTGTAGCTTAGTTTGCTACACGTTTGCTGCTGAAACGCAGTGGAACTCTGCAGTTTTACAGGAGAGCTATTTAGATCCATTCATTAATTAGTGGCCTGTCTTGGTCTATAAAAGGACTTTGCTCTGAAGTGATGTGCTGATGGGATACGGGTGATCTTGTCAACCTTCACACCCCTTTTCCCGTCTCCAGTCTCACTCTCTCAGTGTCATCACCATTAATTCCATTTAACCACCCAGGACAGAGTTGCTAACACGTCCTGCCAGTTGGTCCTCGACATACGGACCCCCTGCTGCCTCCGCATCGTGAGGCTCACCTCAGGCAGTGCATGATGGGCTCCTCTGTTATAAGCATATCATCAAGTTTGCATGAGCCTGTCTTTGTGGAAAGTAGGTCACAGCTGCCATCTGAGAATTTCCCGTCGAGAGCGGCGTTTTTTGTTCAGATCCTCTACATGCGGGGATGCTGCGAGAAGTCTGGACCACGTGACTGACCCAGGCTCTCCCACGCCCGCCTCCACCACCTCAACTCCTGCATCTGCAGGCAGCACTCGCACCTTAAATGTCGCATACTAATGAAGCCCACCCCCCCTCTTAACAATCAAAAGATGCATTCAGGGTCAACGGGTGAAAAATACTGAAGGCGCTGCTGTTTCAGCCAGTGTTAGAAAAACCCTTTAAAGCATTCCAGAGGCTCTCTGCTCACATATAGTGGAGCCTCTGCATTTATGCAGCAGATTATGAGTCAGTGCTGCTACTGCGCGCAACAGTTCATCATGTCGGATCCGTGGGGCTGAAGGGAGCAGAAGAAATCACGCACGCTCCTATTTAAACTGCAATTTGTTCCGTGGTAGCATGAAGCACAAACACACAGACCCAAATGAAATGTTCCTGGTTCAAAGTCAATTGATTTCCATATCTTTACATGCTTTGCCTTTGGATTGAATTTTTTTTTTTTTTTAATTGAAATTGTGCCATGTGATCGCCCGGTAGGTAGCAACAACTATCAAATGCCTGCCACTGTGAAATATCTACAGGGCAGACATTTTCTGTTCAGTCAGGTAGCAAGAGCTTTACTGAAGGTTTATTACAGTTAATCATGTTTAAACATGGTATCTGTAGGCTTAGTGACGCCACAGTGAAGACAGCATTATAGCTAATTCCTTCTTCTGCATGATTCTGATGGATGATTCATACTGTGAGGTGTCTGTAGGGCGAGGACTTGGAAACTCTCTCTCTCTCTCTCTCTCTCTCTGTTAATTTCCTTAGTGATAACTTCTATCCAGGTGAAGCACAATGTTTGACCCTCACATGTCGACTCCCACCAGGCTTCATCGAACCCCCTCACTCAGACACACACACACCTCCCCTTCTCCCCCCGCTCTCTCTCTCTCCAGGCACCTAGTAAAGCGCCTGCTTATTATTCACGTGGGATGTTTTGTGTTTCGAAAAACATCAATCATCATGTATTATCAAGTAGGATGAGTCACCACACTGTCCTCCATGTCAGTGATGTGTGCCAGAGCTGTGTGAATAATGCAGCTCTCTCCGTCCTCGCTGAGCTTCAGCCATGTTCTCGTCCACAACAGTCTGTTCAGCGGCAACAGGCGAATCGCCGATGAGTCTAAAGATGTTGGTTGTTCATCTCTCTGCATATTTCATCTGCAGCCGTGTGTTGTTTGGAGCTGCCCGCATTATAAGCTCCCTTCAACGCGTGAACTCACATAGCTTCTGTTTCACGTCATCTGGGGCCTGCAGCGTGTCCCTGCCTTACACGACACTACTCTTAATGTTCTTGTTATTCATTGTACTCAGTGTCAAGGACACAGCTATCAGGTAGTCTCTCCAGCTAGAAAAACACCATCCATCCATCCATCCATCCATCCATCCATCCATCAGCACAAACACATGCAGTGTATTTGAGGTAATAAGCGCACTATTGTTTGGGTGGTAAACACTGGTGGTAATGAAATAATGGCTTTAAAATCCAGGCTGTTCAGCTTGGACCACATCATCAGTGTGGAAAGGACACTGTGAAGCATTGCAGCACAAATGCACCCTCATATTTCCCAGAAAGCAGAAAGGAATATATATTTTGTCCCCGAGTACAATAACGGTGTCCGTGTAGCCGTTTTATTGATTACCTCTGATGGTCTGATATCTGTATTTTCTCAGTTCCGTGTGACCATTGGTGCGTACGGCACTACATCAAAACATTATGGACATGGCAGGCCATTCAGCTGGACTCAGGGATCATTCTCACTGAGCCGAGGACACTCTGTGGCAGGGGTTGGGAGGACTGGGGTGCGTGTGTGTGTGTGTGTGTGTTAAGACGCTGACAAAGCTTTGTGTAGAGTCAGCTGAGGACACATTAAAAGTAAATGGTCCACTGGGACTTAACTCGTCTCCCTGCTGGCTCTCTGTTGGTACATCAACTTGTTACTCCAGTCAGAAATTCACAACTTCCTTCTAAAAATGTCATCTTTTGAAGAAGCATCGGATTTTCTCTTTAGGGCTTTAGCTGACTCGGAATTTTGTAAGATGAATCCTTTCTTCTTCATTACGAATAGTCAGTTCTTTTTTTTCTCCATTTGTTTCATTCAAACTTCAATGAGCTCTTTACAGAAACGACAGTTATTTGAATAGGGCTTGGTGTAAAAGAAATTAATGTAAATATTACAAACAATCCATGTTATCCCCGTGAGCCAAAGCATGCTAACTACATTCATGACAGACTGGAAATAAATAACAACATGTTTTCCAGGAGGTGGAAAATAACGTGATACCATTTTCACTATGTGACGCCTGTCTTCCTCCTGACGTGGCTCTATCTCAGTCACAGACACTCGGTCCAAACTAAAGCATTTCTTACATTTGTTAAAAAATATTTTTCAAAAGTTTATAGATTATGTTTTCAAGAACACGAAGAACGTTTTATATCAGATACATTTTTTTTAGATGAATGTGTTGTCTGGTTAGTTGCACTGACAAATAATATGCGATTGCCATGTTTTCCCTGAAAATTGTGTGTGTCAGAAAACCTGACCTTCAACGTGTCTTTGTTTCTGTTTTGTGAATTGATACATTGAAAGTGCCATGCGTCAGTTCTCTAAAGATGAAGCGTTTGTCAAATGAACAATGAAAACAGTGAATGGGCTGTCTGTCAGGGAGCCAGGTCTTTAAAATTTGCACTTTTTTATTTGATTTTTTTTTTTATTAGTATTTTTCTTAGTAATCTGGGATTTACAGTTGTTCAGACAAAGGGCAAAAATATAAAGTGAATTATAAGAGTGGAGCATTGCATTGTTGATGGAGCTGTGTGGACGCATTGTTGTCGCTCCGGTGCCTCACAGATTCCTCAGTGGCTTCACTCCCACAGGATCAATATTGAAGCACGCAGGACACTTGCCTTAAAATCGTTGCCATTCATGTGCCTCCTTTATTTATTTTCTTTTCTAGAATTCATTTTGCTTCTACCAATAAAAAGTGACTTTCAGATGTTCTCAGTGGACAGTTTTCACTGCAGTAATCATGAACAGCCCCGCGTAGGGTGATATTTTGACCTTCTAGATCTGTGATTGTGGACACAGGAGGTTTCAGCAAATTTCATCATCCCATATTTCATGCACTCCACGTAACATTGAGGTTGGTGCATAATTTATTAATAACACCAGGCCCCCCACATTATATGACTCAGTGTCAACAGAGTCAGCAGGGCAAAAAAACAACAACAGCCATGAGTGCATATATTATAGCAGGAGAGGTGGCAGCTTCGGGAGTCAGGCTAATTTGGCTGAATTAGCCTCTGTGAGAGAAACTGGTATTTCCTCTTTGACAGGGCATCACTAATGTGTTTATTGTTACCGGAAAGATCAACTTGTTCCCCATTGGTTATAATAGAGAGGAGGTGGTCAGGGTGTCACTGATTGAATGTTTGGTGTTCAGATATCTGTGCTGCTGAAGTGCATTGTTTCACAGGCATTTGTCATTGTACAGATTCTGAGATGATGGAAACTTGGGCACAGGCAGAATAACTCCCCTCATCCTACACAGACAATACAGCAACATAAATTATGGTTCTTGCATCTGTCTTTGCAGTCATGTTGCATCTTTCCATTTCTTATCTCTTATTGTTGCTCTCTCAGTATTTGTTATGTGTATTATTTGTTACTTGTCACTCAGCATATCTTAGTTTGTTTTTTTTGTGTCTTCATTAACCTTTTTCGCCATTGGGGGATCCAGTCCCATGACCGATGTGAGCCCGCAGCAAATCCGTCCATGTGTACAGTATAGTGTACGTTTATGATTATGATTATGACATGTGGCAGTGATTTAAATGGAGGCAGGAAGAAAATTCATAAACAAATCATTTCTTTAAAAACCAATCTCTGAGTTCTATACTTTATGCTGGTGGTAACTGATTGACACAGCATGGCAATGATGTTACTGCATTTCACATCTCAGTCAGAAAACATACCAAATTCGGGAGGTATTTTACTACAACTGTTAAGGACTTCCATTTTCTCTGCCTGTTTTACAGAATGTGAGAAAGTATATTATGGATTTGCAGGGAGAGGTAGAAATGTAGAGATGTAGCTTTCAGTCTGAGTGTATTGTGTGTAATGAAAGGATTCTACTCCCAAACACTGACACCGCCAGCCATAGTCCACCTCCTTGAATTAATGTTACGACTGTACAAAGACATGCTCATGCACAGAATTTAAGTGTGATGAAGTGAATTAAAGTCTGTGTCTGGTCTGTAAATTCCCAGTGTTTTGATCTGAAACGACTGGATGACCTGAAAACATATATTATAATAAGAATTAGATTTTTTAACTGAACACAGATATGATTCCTTGTATCTTGTATATTTAAATTAATAATAAATAATTTATCAGTAACTCAAGTTTTTCACCCTTGGTCATTCTTAAGTAAAGGAATAATTAAAATTTTTGGACATACAGATATTTGCTTTCTTTCTTATTTGATGAGAAGATTCATTTACATCAAGACCGTATCTCAAAGTATCACAGGACTCACGTATGATCTTGTTTTATCAGGCTGGCACATGGTGAGTTATGAGGAGGATTGTTGAGCTTTGGAGGGAGCCTGTGAATATGTCACCGCCTGCTTCTGGTCTTTATTCAAAGCTAAGCTAATGGACTCTTGAGGCTAATGCCATCAATCTTCCTATCTGACTCCCAACAAGTCGGCATATTTCCCAAAACTTTGAAATACTCCTTTGATACACCCTCACAATAAATTCTGAAGACTGAAGACAGTATATCATTGTGGGACTGCCAGACCTGGCAATAAAACTGTAGTTTTAGCCTCTGGTGGTGTTTTTGAGTCACTTTTATACAAGGGCATCATTTTAATGTCTCTGTGCTTCTCCGTGTATATACAGACATACATACATACATACATACATACATACATACACTAGGTATATGATGGTCACGTATTATGGCCTCATCCATTCTCCTTATCCTCCAATGTTTACACGCCATTATGTTGAAAAGTATCTCAATTTATTAACACATACATAAGGAATACTAACACACATGTCAAACTTATAATTTAACAGTGAATGATTATACACTCTCTTTTGTGAGAATTGGTGCAGTAATATTTGTTTATTCCAGCTGACATAGACAGTACTGTATGTGTGTATCTGGGTCTGGGACGTGTTAGTGGTTGTTTGGCTCTATACATTGCCTTGTGATGGCAGTCTGTTTCAGGTACCATCCTGCAACCCTATAAAGATTAATAATGGATCGATTGTCAGATGGAGATAGATGAGGTAGTACCCACATGCATAAAAGACACTAATAATACTTCCACAGGGGTTTCATGTGTGTAAGGATAGGCTTATTGGAAAATATATAACGTATTTAGCGTGAAATTGCAGCATCCTGCTGGTGGTCAAATCTTCCTAATTTTGCCTTGTGTTCAGCCTGGAAAATGAAATCTGGATGCCTCTCTGATCTGAACCTCTGTGAAGTGCTTTGAACGTTTTAAAACAGAAGAGTGTTTGATTCTTTGTTTTCAGGATATGTTTGGGCCACGTCTACCTGCCAGCAGCCCATTGTAACCACTGACTGTGTTCACGCAAAAATGGCATTGTGTTATTTTTACACGTCACTAAATATCATCCAGGCCGGATCCAAATCCAGCTGTGAGCCGTGTTCCTTTGCTGCAGGTGTAAACTTCTACTGTCAGAGTCCTTCGTCAACACGGGAATGCTAATTTATCAGGAGCTCTAATTAGCACAAGGACTCAGGGGGAGAAGTGTCACACATACACATGATTCAGCTTAACCTTTTGCGTTGATTTCCCTCGAGACTAATTCCTGGCATTCACAGGAAGCAGCTTTGTTTGTTGTGTTGCTCTGCAGCCTCGGTGTCGTGTCGCTCTGTCTCATTTGGAAATGTGCACTTTTTTTCAAATTGATATTCATGTGCACATTTATACTAAGATGTTCTTTTTTAAGTTACAGTGTTATTGACGCTTCCCTGCTCGGGTCTCACAGCAGCGGCACATTCTTTTCGTCCTTCATGTCTAATTAAACGTACTTACCTCCATAAAAAACCCATGAAGACTTTTTTTTTTTTTTTGCCAGAATTGCTTCACCTCCCCCTCAGTGCTATTGTCCTCAATCTACATTCTAAAACAAAATGACCAAAAAAGTTACAAGATGTGATTTTAGAGATCTAAGCACTGTGCACTTAGATGAAAATTGCCTATAAAGCATAAAGGAGAGGATAGAGAACAATGATTTGGCTTTTTATTCTTTTTTTAAAATCCATTATCCAAGCAAACTCGGTAAACCTTGTAAACTGATTTTGATGTGTTGAAAATAGGTTGTAATTTTTAAGAGATAAACAAATGGACGATAAATAATGTACATGTGAGGCTAAACCTGAATTTAGCACAAGCACCAGTGTTTTGAATGTACACAGCATTCAGGGATGAACATAACGAGGAATTAAGCCTCTTCCATAGTATTAATCTCGTCCTGAATCTCAAGCCAAAGTATTACCAGCTTCCTAATTGTCCTTTTAATGATACCTTTAAGTTTCCTGCTAGATTGTGCCATCTCAGTGCTGCTAGTCCCACCCTGCAGGGTATGCATGATATACTCCAAGTTCATTTTTGTGCCCACTTTTCTTCTACAATTTAAGGGGAGTTATGATTGATATTTAAAGGAATCAATTACAGTTCTCAGGGGATTAGAAATAACAGGGGGGAGGAGCAATGAAGACATGATTTATCATAAATTAGCTGGGATCACTTGTTTGACTACTTTGCAGTAAAGTTGTTAAATCAGCTTGATATTTTACATTTCAGACAGGCAGCTGGTGCTCTGTTGAGATAAGTACAAAGGCAACGAGCATTATTTTCCTCATCAGAAACAAACGCAGCTGTAAAAAGGTGAGCGTCCAGCAGATCTAGACATCAAAGGGTGAAAGAACATAATGGATGATATAGAACTGCCAGATAAAGGGATGGAAAATGAACAGAGAAATGAAAAGGAGCTTGAGATGTCCATTTTCAGTGTAAAGCGGAACTCCTTTCAGACTAGAACACTGAGATGGAGTGCACTGAAGTGTAACTCAACCCACACCCAGTAATTACCTTTTTTTTCCTCGGGTGATGGGAATGCACAGATAAGGAAGGTGACAGACTGTTCATAGCTGCTAAGTCCTTATATTTCAAGGATTTATAGCAAGATGGCAGCCATGGAGTCGAAACTTAAAAACTGTAAAGCCCGAAATATGTTTAAACTGTGCAGTAGAAAGGTAAGCTGCAGATAACACTGGCCTGAATCTTACAATGTTTTCAGCCAAGTAAGTAGATACAGGACATCAGTTGCATTGTCTTGTATACATGTATGTTGACCCAGTTCATTTCATAATTATGATCATGGTTGCATCGTCACGTAATCTTATCATAGAGATTCTTATCAGATACTGTTAAAGCTAATTATACTATATTTATGCCTACATGATGAGGAACACACTTGAGAATCAGTTCCAGAATCTTAAGGTGACGGAGATGGAGAATGGGGAACATTTGGGTGGAAACTGATATGGTGGTGTATTTATTAATAAATTCCACTCACACGGACAGAAATCACCGCCAGGTCATTCAGTATAATTAACTGCTAATTGGGCTGTTAGTCAAGCAAATTGCAGGCCCGGGCTATTGATCAGAGGTTGAGTCCGAGGATCAGCCAAATCCTCTCAGGTCGGAAAAGACCACAAAGTTGCTTCAGAGGTTATCAGCTGCTCCAGAGTGCCGGTGCGGCGTGTCCGCAGCAACCATCCAAACCAGTTCTAAATCTCCAACTTCTCCAGCTTGAGAAGCTCTCCGATCATCTCTCTAATATCACTGTGATCCCCCCTTTTCTTACCTAATTGAATTCTCCAGGAGAAATTCTCCTCATCTGCACATTTATCATATCCTGAAATTGGAGGAGACTAGCTCCTGTGCAGGACGTGTGCAGAACATTTAATCCAGCCCTCATGTTGTGAGTCGAGAGCCGTGGTCTCTGTCAGGGGGTGAGTTATCCCACTGTGGACCACTGGCCTTCAGACACGTGTTGTTATTCATCACAGGTCACCATGAATGGGAGCAGCAGCAGGAGCAGGAGGAGGAGGAGGTGCCCACACCCAGTATCAAATATGCTGCCTGTCATGTACACTATGACCACCATTCACAACAGATGGAATCATAATCTGTAAGCAAAGCCCCTTAAAGCAACTCAGTCTGTTTCTCTCTGCGTCAACTCCTTCTGGTTCTCTTCAATGCAGAAATAGACTCCTTTCCTTTCCTTTCCTTTCCTTTCCTTTCCTTTCCTTTCCTTTCCTTTCCTTTCCTTTCCTTTCCTTTCCACGGTGTAGCATTGAATGGTTTTATCATCAAAGATAACTAGAGGGATTATTTCTCCATCAGGTGGGTGGCCAGATGTAGGAGAGCGTCCTGATTAGATTAAGATCAAAGGCTGATAAGTAGGTGAGGAATAAGGAGGAGACAGTTGTGTTTGATAGTGGCATTATATTTCCATGGTGTTACTTGTATTGTTGTGTATCATATTGTAGCCTACTGTATATCCTTAAACATGTCTATAGACTGTACATATAGCCTATCATATAGAATTTAATTTCTAATTAAATTATTTAATTTAATATTCATTTATAATTTATACATTTATAATTTAATTTCTATCCTAATCTCTCCAGGCTTCATCCCACTTTCTGCTGCCGTGTTCTATCCTGTCTGACCTACACTCCCTCTACAACCGCATCCATAATACAATTACAAATATAACCTTATAGCCATTTATTTTCATAGCCTTATGATTTGCAGTGTGTGTAGGTGATGGGAACTGCTAATGAAATCAAATAGGTATAATTCTAATGGTTATGCATGACATGACTCCAGATGTATCTGAGTGTACTGCATATCTTTGTGCTAAGGGTCTGCCACATTTGCATGCATGATGGCATTTCTGGCAGAACTCCAGTGCTATGTGATCACTTGTTTGATTAAACACTGTCATGCTCAGCAGGACAGTGGAGCTCAGCGGCGTTGAGGTATAACTGCCGACAGCAGCAGAAAGCCTTTTGAATCATACTCAGGTTTTGTTGTTGTCGCCGTGTTCTCCATTATATAGTTTCTCACAGGCAGTCAGCTTGAACCTAATAAAACCCGCCTGTGATAATGATTCTCTTTGTATGTCCAGGCTAATTTCATAGCTTTGCCTGAATTTGGTGTCTTTTTTTCATATATACTGTACATGTGTATATGTATAGTGCATTTTGGGTTTTTCCGTTTCCTTCAGTGTGTCATTGTGTTTTGGTGCATGTGAAAGGTCCACCTACTTACAAAGGTCAATGTCCATAGCAACAGGACTCCTTCTATCCCAGAGAAAACATTTTTCCTGAAGGGCCTCAAACGCCTCGTTTGCATTGCTGCCTATTTTCTCACCTCCCTGTCATATGCATAGTTTCGACCGTTACGAAGAAAAAATGCATATTTCTGTTGTCACATATGAAACATATTAGACATAGGCAATCAGTTTTCACTTCCATCATCAGCCCGAGCCACAGACGGTTACTGCAGAACTGACTGAACATTGTTACCGTGGCTACAGTCTTGTTTAGCAAATCAGGAAGTCTGTGGAGCTGGAGTGTGACATTTGAGGATGTAAAGTAGTGCTGCAGCAGTGAATGGCAGGAGACAAACGATATGCACGTGAAACACTGCAGCATGTAAATCCTTTCTCGTCAAATTAGTATGACTCACTCTCCACAGTCTCATGACATTTCCAGACGCGATCAGAGAATGTGTTCAGCGAGAGGGCTCTGATTAATCCATCCAGCTGAAGCCAGACATGTTTAGGAACTAGCTGGAGCGCGTTGTGTCGCTTGTAGCCGTAAAGGCGCTATGTATTTCCATCAGCAATTGGTGGAGACAAAGCAGAGGTTAAAGTGAAGCAATAGAGGAAACGCAGCTCCTCGTGGCCGTTACTCCTTATGACAGGTTTGCTGCAGCGGCCTGACGCTGATCATTTGTCAGTGCTGTTCACAGGCTGCAGCACAAAGAGCAGCTCACGCGACAAACAAAGCCAAGTGACTTCTTTCAATGTGATCACATGTCACATTTTAGCAGTATTTATCAATGAGGCACTCACAGAGACACGTGACTCTTTGAAAGTGGTTGCCGCTCAGACTCATTGCACCAGATTATGTAATGATACTGTGGATTGACAGTGTTGATGTACTTTGTGCAGGAGGAGGTGTTGAGTGTTGGAAGTGACATCTGTTGATTTGCGGATCCATCGCCCTCTGAGCTACTGCTGAGTGACTCCAGTGTGGAGTCAGCTGAGTCCGGAGAGGATCAGAGCTTGATGACACTTGGTAAAATGGCATACTAATTATAGTCATTTTCATTTTGGGCAGAGACGCTTGAGCGCGGTCATGTGCAAAGCGTTGATGCCTTTCAGAGCACGGACCAGTGCTCCCGTGGCGTTTAGTCCTGCCAGGTCTCCGCTGCGGATTGGCTGAGCCTGCAGCGTGCAGTGACACTGAGAGGCTGAGGTGGCGGGATCGGCAAATTGGCGCCACAGAGCAGTGTGGGGGTGGCGGTGGGATGGCGTCCCGGCTGGAGACATTAGCAGTGCTAAAACACTCGGAGCTGATGGCTCTGGCAGGACTTCAGAAGTAGCACATGAAAGGAGTGAACTGAATGGTTGTATGGCCGACAGATTCACTGCCGACAGATTCACTGTGAAGATATCTGATTTCTCTTCAGTTTGAGAGAAACAATGAAATTTCATCATTAAATCACCAGCCTCTCAAATAGCAGTGACTTGAACGCGTGTGTTTCACAGTTCATTATTTTCACACAGTAGAGTCAAGATCTTATTGTCGAGTTGATGCTGATTTCTGAAAATAAATCACTAATGATTCATTTGCTTCACCCCCACACACACACACACACACACACACTCATAAATACATGAGTTATTGTGCGATGCACAGTGTTGCAGAATAAGTGCAAAATTATATTATTGGGTGCAAAAAAAAAGTGCTTAAAGTGCAATTATAATTGTGATTTCTACTGACAGGCAGCAGTTGAGAGTGAGAATAGGCTATGGTATCTTATACAGTAACTACCCACACAGTCGCTGTGGTGCTCTGTACAAAGGACTGTATTGAGTGGTCGTCTATAATGGCCAGGTCCACAGAGAGCAGCTCTTAGTGGAGGCAACAGGTCGTCAGGCTGTCTCCCTCATGGAGACACCCCGAGCCCCCGAGTCCCCGAGAAACCACTGATAATGAAGAAAAATCAACTCAAATCTTATTCGTGCTATTTCTTCATTTCACTTTGTATTGAACTCAAGTCCCTTTTATTATTATTAGGCCTCTCTTTTGCGCTCTCTCTCTCTCACGTCCTCTATTTTCACTCCCTATGGATTTTTTTTCAGTAGCAGTTGCTGGAAAAATAAAACCAGGCTTTGTTCTCGGTGTTAAATCTGTAGCTTCTGCGCAGGCGGAATCGTTTTTAATAAAGCTGTAATTTGGTCAATTTTGCCTGTCACTTTTGCATCGATGCTGTGTTCTCCAGTTTAGAGTCTCCGCTGTTAATGTAATGGAGACAAACCGTCCCAATCTGCCCTGGTTCCATATTGTTTCCAGTAAAAGATTCTGGCTGAGGAGAGCGGTGAGGCCATTTGTTTCCATGACGTTTCTATCTGCCAATATCAAAGGACGACTCAATCGTATCATCATCAATCACCGGTGCTAATTTAACGTCTGCTGATCGATACAGGGATGAAACAAGGGAGTGAAGCAGGTGATAGATCTGATCCAGCCTGCCTCCGCAGAACATGTGATGTTTGCACACGACACAACACGCCAGGCTTCTTCAGTGAAGCCTCTTTGTCCATCAGTGTGTGGAGCTGTGAAGCTTGTTGTTGTTGTGGAGCTCCATTGCAGTTGGCCTTGTATATTAGCTCTGATGTCGGAGGCCATTTCATGAATCGAACTTTGACCAAGACATGGAAGGCAGAGACAATTTCATAGGCTCATACATTAGGATGGAGGGGAGCTGGTACATCTGTCTGCCTATGCGTGTGATTGCATTTGCATAGAAGTAGAAGGCGTAGATCCGTCTCAGTGAGCAAAGACAGCCAGATCGTAATACTTGATTCCTATTTACAAGCTCTGAATGCCAAATGTCCCCCATGATTGTTTTGGAGGACGACTTGTTCCGTTCTACCAGCAGCAGCAAGTGTTGAGCGAAATAGCTTCCTTTCTTCTGTTTTTCATCATCGCTCCCTCCTCCTTCGTGTCCTCAGCCGGCAAACACTTATGATCCGTGCATAAAGAAAAACAAAAGACAAAAAAAAAAAAAGAAATCTCACACACAAAGCAAAACAGGTTATCTGATTGATGTGAGGCGTGCGCTTTAATCTAGAGGAGTGCTACTTCACCACAGCGCCCCCACTCTGAAGTGTTTCGGCTGCAGACGAGTGCTGCTCTGCCTCCACAAAAACTGAGAGGGAGGCAGAATGTAGATCAATATCCCGGGAACACACCAGAGACATTGTGTTTTATTAAACATTTTCCCATTAAGGCTGTGATGCGAGCGCTGTAGATCAGCCCAACAAAGTCGTAAATCACAGGCCGACAGCGACATTGGAAACAATGGGCAGAATCAGAGGAGATTACCAAGAAACAGAAGATATTTGTTGTCAGTGCCACAGGGCGACTCATGAATCTTGCTCTCAGACATTTTAGCTGAATCTGAAAGCTTCAGTGACGGCAGTGTTGCATCCTCATCATATCGTGTCCATCACGCCTTCATGTCCGCGACACGGGCAGTCCAGTTCATCAGCCAAGACAAACCGATGCACCTTAACTGACTCCCTTCTCATGTTTATTCTAATCTATGCATATGAGATACCGTAGCGTTACCTTTTCAAAAATGAAAACCGCTGCTGCCGAGTGAGCAGGTTATTTGAAATATAGTTGTGAAGTGCCTTCGTAAAGGTCACCTTAAAAGTGACGGCTCAGCAATGACAAATCTACTGCGTGTGACTGTGAAATGAAACTGTTCGTGACAAAATTATCAGCCGAGTGTTTATCCCGCCCCCTCGGGCCTTTTCTTACTTCCTATCCAGACATTATCCGCAAAGTGAGGGAAAGGCTGAAGCACAGGTCACAGTAGAGTAAACGCAGGATGTATATTCATCCATACTGTCCTATAACATATGAGCTGTATCGGATTTATGTGTCCGTCTTGTTTTTACAGCCTGTTCCACAGCCAACAGTAGAGAAAAAGAAAAACATGTTGTACTATACCGTATGTTGATGTTATTATTGTCTCCATAGCAACAATCTACTGAGCGAATTAAAAATACTGATGTAGTGTGTGTCTGCCCGGCATTTCTACAATTCCATATATTACTCAGAATACAACTCCAGAGCTTTTCATTGGATTTGAATCCAGACTTATCATGTTTGTTCAAACCGGTGTCGCCTCTACTTTAAAACACCGCCTCAGCATTATTGTTATTTGTTGAGTTCACATATTAAGAAGAGAGAGAATATATTTCACTGTATTTTTCTTTTTTTCTGCTGGCGTTCAGAACAAGACAGTACAGTAGCAGGTAGGGGTTCAGCGTGTAGCCCAGGGCCAGTGCAACACAACAGATGGCTGTTCCTGGGGTCAGATCTGTTACTGTTTGGTTCCAGGGTGTTCTCCTCAAGCACCGTACCACCCTGGCACCCCGTTTAGACTCCACTTTGTTGGCAGTCGTTCTCCAAAGCAGATGGAAGGTGGCTGTAATTTCATGGGCCTGTATGTGAGAGAGCAAGCTGGGAAATCTGCCTGTACAATTTGTTCTGATTGTCCCCGGCTCACTTCCTTTGTCGTTACCAGTCGTGATGAATTGATTTATTTTGTAAGTTTGGACAGGATTAAAATAGTGTAGTACACGATCTAAAGGCAGATAAGAGAGAAGATAGAATAACGTCAGGCACAGTCATTCTAATCATACTGTCAAAGAAAATAAAACGAAATTTCTTCTTTCGCTCAAATCTCTTTATTCTGCGCGATATTCATTTTGACAAAAGCAACAATTTCAGTGATTGCACTGCGGCACACGTCGTGCGTCTGTATGAGCGTGTCGACTTCAGTGCTCGAAATGTAGAGTGATAGCATCTCCATTACTTTTCAAATTATGTTGATTTTATTTTGGTACCGTTTTATTTGTGCGTCCTCCAAGGATCCGGGAAGAACGGGACAAAGATTGAATGCCCCTGCATTATCGTAGCATCTTTGTTATGCATATCCATCTTTTCACAGCAGTCTAATCCACATGCATATTCAGCGCGCCGCAGACAATCAGAGGTTGGGAGCCGACAATGTGCTCATGTCCGCGGGGATGTGTTTCCTGCCTCCTCTGTGCTGTTTGTTGACAGCGGCTTGATGAAAATGAGGATTCTATCACAGAGAATCAGGCATAAATGCTGCTGGAATTTACTTCCACTGATTCAGGATGGTCACATTGCCTCATGTATATAATCACTGTAGTAAAAACTTTCCTAATGCAAACGGCAACAGCATAAAACTGTCAAACGTGTTCACTGGCGGAATAAAAGCAGCTGCTTAGATCTTATAAGCTTTAGCTCTGCACACTGGCTCTTTCAGTGAGACGCCAAATAAGGGAACTAAATGCCAACTGATTATTTTGCTTCTGTGCGCGACAAACATTTTATTAATTAGAGTCCTAGCCTTTCCCCTAACATTTACTAATCTGCCATACATTATGGTTTCAACAGCCTCTATGTGTTGTAAGGAGGAGAGTGGTGTCAGTGTCACAATGTTGTTCGAGTAACAAAAGAATGTCCGCACTTTAACAGAATCTAATTATCACAAGTATGAAGTTATTGCTTTTGCTTTCTCGCAGTATTTCTCCATTATTTCTTACTTTCTGTCTCTTTTATTGAAAAAAAAAACTTTGCAATTCTAAACTACTTATTTATTTCTCTTAGGAGAAAACTGCAGGAGTTATAAATCTAGACAGCCTCTTTCCACTTGATATGGAAGTCAATATCGCCTCCTCGGGTCGAGATCGACTGGCTGTGCATTTCAGTGTCGCAGCCAGATGACGGCGCCGTGTCAAAATGTGTTGCCTGCACCAAAGAGCGCACTCGTACAGTCAGTCAGCACGCGTGGCTGCTGTTGTTATTCCTCACCTTTCATGTAACTTCAGCCTTATTCAATTCCCCTGTGTCACTTACAACAGTTTCAGTTATCTCTGGGAAAGTGACAAGTTGTAATTAGATATGGGCAACACGGCCCAACAGTCCTGTTCAGTTAACACAATACAAACACACAATTAACCCTTTATAGGGCACTCATCGATATATGTTGAAATTCAAAGTTTTGATTTATAAAAGTTTATAAAAATTGAGAAAAACACATACAGTATATGGTGAAAGGAGCATGTTTAGAACATTACAACAAATGCATTATAACTTTATACAACATTGGGCCATTGGAAGAGGGACAGATGTAGAGTGATCTTTGCTGATTGGCTGGGTGAAGACCACATGTTTCCTAACCTCACTGATGCGTAGGATTGGCCTCATATATAAAGTGTGTGGGAAATGACCAAAAATAGTCACGTGCCTGATAAAGGGTTAAGAAGCTCACAATAAAGCAAAATCTCTGGAGTCATAAAGGAGATGAGTTTTTAAAGACGATTAAAAGATTCTTAAATAAAAGTTCCACTTCAGAAAAATAGATCTATTAAATGTTCACTTGATAATTTACTGATTTAATTGCAAGTTAAGTAGTTGTGCACACTGCCTTGTATTCTTGTTTTGTGAGGGTGATTGAACATTTTTTGCCCACTGCCAAATACTCAGCCTGTCAGGGACCAACTTAAATCAGTTTTTATGCACAGTATTTCTTGTGCAGCCCTGTTTGTGTAATATAAGGTAATAGAAATATCTCAAACTCACAGCACTGGGCAACATGGCCGTGCTGTGAATAAGCAGGACTTTGCGAGGAGAGTGATGCTCTTACAGCTGCCGCATTTTTTAATCAGCAGCATCACATTCAGAACACAAACATGCATTTCACACTGTAACACTCACTTTTGGTGCAGTTAATGTGATCGCACACTGTTTTTTTTACAAACATATAATTAAATATCTGTCCACAGAGTGACACTGCTACTGAAATAGACTCAGATGTGATTTACCTGCAAAAACAAAATTGGCCTTTAAGCAGCAACACATAAACACAATCTCCCCAGAAACAGGATAATGACGACGTTGTTTCCCCAGAAACAGTGAAATAAATGGCACATCTTTGTTGACAATATAAGCACAAACGTATCCGAGCAGCAGGAGAGCAGTGTGAAGGCAGGTAAAATGGACGAGGGAAGAACTGAATCAGGTTAAGACCCGAAAGAGGAACAGTGTCTCTGGTGCACCTGCACAAATGTTGTTTGTGCTTAGTCGGGATCTCCCACAGCATCTGGCACATCGGAGCTGGGTTTCCTGCGCTCCAGCTCGCATCGCCATCCAAATTGTTCCTGTTCTTCCTTTAATCAGTATTTGAAAAGTCTTCCCCTCGAAAAATAACGCCCAGACACAGCGGCACTCCTGTTCTCTAATCGCTAACTGCTCCCACCTGCAGGCCCGCGTGAACAAAAATTGGCAACACAACAGCACGGCAATAATAAAGTCACGCGTGATAGGCTTCCAGTCGTGCTGGTTACATTTGGCAGGCCTGCATCCTCCGCTCCACAAGAAGCAGGTGATGCACCTGAGTGCAGTGCAGAGCCCAGAGACACTGCAGGAGCACACGTTCTGCCAAAGCCAGTTGCAGGAATGTATTTATTTATTTCTCTGCTGTTATATAAAACTTAATCAGATTCCAGTGTTGGTCTTACCGGCTGCAGGACGTGCATGATTAGAAGAGCAACTGCAAACTCTCTGTCTTTATACGTGTAGGTTTGCATTATGGTACCTGCCAAATGAACCACCAATCAGCTGTCGCTCTGCCTCGTATAAAAAGGAAAACTCGATTTGTGTCTCAGCAACTGTTGCGTTCATTGATTTGAAATTTGACATTTAGTGGGAAGTTCCTTTCGGCGTTTAATCATATTTTGCTTTCACACAGCGGAGCAGCAAAGCCTTTGTCATGCCCTGTCTCCTCCTTTCCCCCGGCTTAATTGAAACCAGTGTACCCAATGTGTGTCGCCGACTTCCTTTCCAAACCATAACAAACAAACCATTTACCAGTGCTCTGTTTCCTAGAGCTCATCTGAAGACGCCAGCTCCAATTCTTTTACGCCATCACACAAAACGAGTTTTCCCGGGGACTCTGATAGTATTAGTGAGAGTAAAGTCATCTGCAGCTTCTGAAGCTTCAGAAGCCACCTCTTTAAATTAAATCTATCAGTGAGCAGCTCTGTCAGCGCTGCTCCATAAGAAAATGGATGCAAAAACACACTGAAAGATATTTTGCAATTTGGGGTCTGAAAAATTGTTTATTATCTTTTCTCTGTGGAAAAACAGGAACTTTTCATTTACTCTCTCTCTCTCTCTCTCTCTCTCTCTCTCTCTCTGTGTGTGTGTTTGCAGACACATAGAGAACTGGACAGGACTGCAGACTCTGAGAGACGTCGATATGGAGCTCTACACCGGACTGCAGAGACTGTGAGTGTTGATGCTGTTATCTGATCTACTCTTCTCCAATCTGGGAAAAGAGCCCGTAACAGGGCCAATCCCTGTTTTCCATCAGGTGCAGAGAGGCCGATGCCCCCCCCCCCCCCCCCCCCCCCCCCCCCCCCCCCCCGACCCCCAAACGAGTGGCTGCAGCTGCAGCATCACCAGCAGCGTATTGGGGTTTAACGTTCGCTATGTCCCTCACTGTGACTCAATCCAGGCTAATTCTCCGAGGAGGTGACAAGTTGTTGGTTGCGAGGGAGGGGTGTGCGTATGATCCTAACACAAGCTGATGTTTAAACAAGCTTTTAATTCTCGACAGTCACACGCTGCTGGCACATCCCCTTTGCTTTGCCTAGCCACTGATCAAACAATGGCACAAAACAGCAGGGAAAATTGAATTAGGGGCCCCTGCTGTAGCATTGTGACGTTTTTTTTATTCTCATCTCCTCACTTCTGAAAGCAATGTTACGCTACTTTCCTGCTTTGCTATCCTGCACTGTGGCAACATCCTGTACATTCCTCTCGCCTGCGGCGCTCCTCCCTCAGCCGCTGACGCCCACCTCCTCCTCCTCCTCCTCCTCACTTTTTTTTCCGCCCAGCTCCGCGGAGAACCGTATTCTTGGTTGCCCTCCAGAGTCAGAGCTGGCCTCTACCCTCATCCCCTTGATCCCTCATCAGGGAAGCCAAGTGCAATATCTCCACCACTAAATTAGCATTTTTCTCATTACCAACCGCCTCTCTCCTCCTGCCATGTCGGGGGACGCCAGCGCCTCCCCGAGTTACGCCGGGCCTTCCCAGGAAAGGCTGTGTGATGCTGCCATGTGGGGGGGTGATAGCACTATGTCGAGATGAGTGAAATAAAGCTACTCGACCGTGTCCTCCATTACCTAACGTTAACTTCCGCCTCCCTCGTCTGGTTTTAAATAAAAGGGGGAAAGATTTAAATAATTCATTTAAAAAAAGGATTGTAATGTATTATAAGAGTATAAATGACTGACTTCATCCATCACGTTCTTCTACACCTCACTAGATGAAGTGTCATCATTACTTTTGCTTCTGTGCTCATTGTTAATGAAATTTCTCACAGGCCACAGCCTTTTGCAGAGTGAAACAGATCTGTTTTATCATACGCAGTAATAAGATCAACTTTACTGCCTCTCTTTACTGTTAAATTAAGACATAGCGTTTTTGTTTTTTTGTTGAGATCGACACTGTTTTTGTACTAGAATTTTATTAAACAGCGGTTTCTTACTGATGTCTTTTCAAGGATGGACACAGTACATCATGCTCTGCAGGCTCAGTTTATCTTTATCTTCACAGAGTTTAAAAAGTCTTTTATGTGGTGACAAAAGCAAATGTGATATAAAAAAAGATTTGTTAAAATGATATAGTCTTTCAGTTGTTTTCTGTAAAGAGAGCTACAAGATGAGGAAAACAAAACAAAAAAAATGGCTCTTTTTTGAGAGTTTCTGGTTTAACCTCCAATGCTTGTTTAAGCTCTTATATTAAACGCAGCCGAAATCAAACACCACAGAAGTGTGATCAGGATTCTAGAGAGTAATTGGCACCAACAGCTGGGTATAATCAGCACACTGCGTTATGAGGCGCTCACTGATGATGTCAATGACTTCTTCGGAGAGAGACATCTGTGATTACATGATTAGAAGTCATTACCATTGTAGCCCAGAACAGTGGTTCCCAAACTGGGGCACTGGGAATTCCAGGACTCCTTGGGAGAGTTCTACAGTCCCCAGCTAAATGAGCATTTTATTTTAATTTCATAGTGACTTCACTCAATACACGGTAACACAATAAGGGGGTGTGTTCAAATGCATGATCGAATTCCACTTCCTTTATAGGGAAGACGTGCAGGTTCACAGTTCCTTTGTCTAAAGTGTGATTCAAAGTGACTTTCATTTTAGTGGCAGCTCTGCAGGGTGTAAAGATGCAAATGAAGAAGTGGAGCTGACAGATAAGACTCAGACAGGAAGACGTAAAAAAGATCTTAGAACAGACCGGCAGTGTGTTATCATTTCCTTACTGTTTGAAACTAATTTATTTGCAGTTTAGCTCAGGTGAAAAAAAAAAAAATCGAACTGTGATGGATAAAAAAGTAAACACACAGATAAATATAAAACGACTGGGAGCAGAGAGGTACAAGTGCAAAGAAATGCACCAAGAAAAAGATAGTTATAGAGAAAACCGACTCCACACGGCCTTAACGCTGTGATACTGTGATACTGTGCACATGTGTTTGCATGTGCCCACGCTTGGAATAAAATAAATGAATTTGTTTTGCTGTTTTCTTCACCACTGCATCTGTGTTTTATCTATCTCCATCTCAGAACTATCATGAATTGCAACCTGAGGGTGATCCAGGCTCGAGCCTTCGCTCAGAACCCACACCTACGCTACATGTGAGTAAATCTTCTATCTCTGACACATCTCTGTTTCCTGTGCCTTTCCCCTAAAAGCTTTATTATCATGTGTAACGCCTGACAGCTTGTAGTATACGGCTGAGGATAAGTTAGCGATCAGCAGGAGACGGTGCAGTTGATAGAGACTGACTTCGGGAAAATTGTGACACCGCCATTACTGTCGCACCGGCCGTACTTCTTAAATGAGACATCCATTATTTGCCTCGGATAATTGGATTCCTATCTGCCCCGCTTCTTTGTGCTTCGGGAGAGAAACATGCAGAAGATGCAGTTCCATTTAGCCTGCACTCGCCAAATGGACAATTTGTCCAGGAGGCCCAGCATCAGAGCCGGGCGCAGAGCAAAGTAATTTCTTTAACAAAGGCTGATGTGTCACCATATGACAGCCTGTTATTGCTCAATTTTCCAGGAGTAAACATGGTGAGGGACTCAGTCTTTTACCTGAACACACTGCCGCTTGCAATTTCCAGATGTCGACTGAGAGGCAGTTTGGTCTATCTGTTCTTCCACAAATGACTGCTATTAGTCTTAAATGCGTGTGTGTGTGCGCACGCGCACGTGTGTGTTTGTGTGAGAGAGAGAAAGAGAGAAAGAGTTGGGGGGGTGGTAGACTGATTCAGGCACATTCATGTTGTCACAGTCTGACTTTAAGGCATCCAATTATTTGTGTACATCCGTGGGTCCACACACACACACACACACACTGCTTTGCACGTGTGTAGAATTCTCTTCTTTAAAAAAGAGTCAGTAGTCCTTGTCTGTTTATCTATGTGACTGCCAGTGCTAATCGAGCTCATCATCATTTAATGAAAGTTATTTAAATCTTGCCTCGACTTTGATTCGCTCCGTCCAGGAGATGGAGATGTTCTCAGACGTCTCACTCTCTCCCACACGAGTGTCGTGGCTGATTGGTGTGATCACTATATACACAAAACACAAAACGCATAAAGGATATGCTATATAATACATATTCACTCTCAAACCCACATCTCAGAAATAAAAAACCTACTATCAGCGGAGTTTCAGCGGGTTCAGTCAGTGAGAGCTCCATCCTAGACATTCCATGACAGGTCTCTTTTGTGGTTGCATTAATGCAGGTGGATGGTTGCTAGGTGACTAGAGGCTGATGATGTCAAAGAAGATTAATTATGATGCCTATGCTTATCCTCCGAAGGCTGACCTCATTGATGTCTGTGTCGGAGGGGTCTGCTAAAAGCCCGGGCCCATCAGATGCTCCTTTGTGAGGAGAACTGAAGCTGTTCTCCTTATCACATGTTCAGGCCATCAAAGGCTTAATAACACACACAGTACATCACAAATCCAAACAGCTGTGAAACTGATGATCATAAAACCAACACCCACTCAAACTCTCTTTGTGTTTATAATATGTAAGCGATATGGTTATGTATGCATATCGTGTTCCATAATTTAACCTCGCAATTGATTGTTCACTGAACCCGTCGTCCACTGGGTGAGTTTCCATCGACATGTTAGTGACGGTTGCTAGGCGCAGCAGAACTTAGCAGCTTTACATTTCACAGCATGCAGCAAAAATGATCACCTGTGTAAAGACACTAACGTTTATAGCAAAAGAGTTGGATATGTTGTGCTTGGCGTGGTGGAGAAACATCTGCATGTCTCCGACATTAACAATCTGCCCTCCTCTACGTATGTACTGGATTTTGGGATGGTTGCTACGGAGACCCGACAAAAATGCAAACACACCATATGGACAATAAAGTATACATTTTTTTAAAATAGCTAAACGGGCTATGTAACAATAAAATAACTGTTTTCCTCCCTTTTCTGTAAAGTAGTAGGACTAACTGTCTGCGTAATACGACAATACTGTTTCTTTATTTCCAAGCTCTCAACATTAAACAATGACATGAAGGGAACATAAAGCTTCATCTCCAGTTTTTAGTATATGTAGCCATCAAGCACAAATATATAGCTATTTACTGGTTATAAGCTATTTATCATTTAAAAGTGAAAACATTATAAAGTCAAAAAGCTTTTCAACAGACAAACAGACTTAATTAGTTAGTACCACAGTTTATAAAGCCACAAAGGAGAAGCAGCTGTGCTAATCAGTTTGGTGGGGCTTGGGGTATAGTGCTTTTTTTTTAAAAAAAATATGGATTTTTATTTATAAATGGAATTCATGTAATTTGTAACACATTAGAAGTTGCCATAAGAAAACTGGACCTGGCAACTCTGGTCACTGTCCACATCTGAGATCAAATACCCAATGATGAAAACATCCCAATTATTCTGCTCCACTGTCTGCGTAAACCTCAAACCACGACCATGTGAGAACAAGTCACTCGCAATTGATGGGTAACATTTACTATCCTGTATTAATATAGGATGTTTACCATTTAATCCAAAAAAAAAGAACATCACAGCAACAACAGTCATCCTAAGAAACACAGACGTCACCAGGATCAGTGCTACGGACTAAAACATTTGCCCGCTTCATTAGAACTGAACTCAGCTATATTTAATATCATTGTTTTTGTAGCCTTATATATATTGTCCTTGTGGCTCCTGTCAAAGCATCAGAGCTGTTGTTATGGGATGACCTCTGTGGGCTCACTATATTTTATTTGAGCCCAAAATAAACCTAATTACAGGGTACCAGAGTCTGAGAGAGTGCTTCAGTCTGATCAGCAGGATCTGTGTACATAAAGGAGATGCAGAGACTTCATCCACGCAGCAGCAGCTACAATATGTTTAATAACCTCGCTGATCCTGCACAAAACTTCATATGTTACGCAAACACAACTCCAATTCCAATATCAGCCAAGTGACATAAATGTAAATATAACTTGTATAATGTTTCAGACTATGCTCTGATTCATCCTGGCACCTGGGCGTGCGTATGTTAAAATAACAGTCTACAGAATGAGCAGTTAGTCGGGTTAGTTTGTTACATATGTCACACAGTGTTAGCAGTACACGTGGGAGTGAATGGATCCCGATTAGAGGAGATCAATGAAATGTTCTGGCTCTGTGATCTGTGAATCACATTTGTTTAACCAGTTCTACTCTGGACTGGTCGTCAGGCTGTAACTATGTTCCATTAAAGAGAACCACACTGTCAGCACAGTGGCCAGGGGTCAGTGTCAGAGGTCACTGCACCCAAACAGTAAAGCAAACATACATGATACAAAAAGTCAAATAGATAGCAGTGATCACAGCTTGGTGTTTGCCACATATCAACAGATCCTGTCTTGTCTTTGATTGTCTCCACTGTTCCACTCTCATGTCGTAACTGAAAAAAAGAAGCTGTCATGCAGTGTCTGTGATTGGACGAGAATTATCCCACTGCCTCATCCTCACCACGCCACACATGCTGTCATGGCTTAGATAGCGTGTAGGTCAGAGAAATTATTACTGGCTCAAGTTTGCTGCTAAGTTACGTTATTAAAATTCATGTGAAAACTTTTTTTAGTGCAGCGGTCGAGAATATCTCTGTGGGATACCCGCTTTAAAAAAAAAAAGGCCACTCATCAAGTAAATGTATTACCCTGTTTGTCTCAGTGGCACCAGAGACTCTGCAGCAAATCCCAGCTCATCAGGGGCTGTGGCTGGAGAAACTGATGAAACAGCCTGGAACCGCTTAAGTACCATAAGGGGACAGTGAAGGAACAATCAGTAATATTTTTGCACTGTCGCTGCAGAAAATGACCCCACTCAGTGCCAGTTAGTCCACAGTTCCATCGCTGGCTGCTGTGATTTCGGGACTTTTGAACAGTCTGGTCTCCGGCATCCAGCCTCTGCTCTCTGGATAAAGATAATGTGTGCTACTACGCTTTGCTCACTATTTACTTGCACCCATCGTACAACAAGGAGCATTGGTTCCGTAGGTCATTTTAATTTCTGACCACAGAAAATAAAATGTTTGACATTTTTCTGAACTGTTTTTCCCGTGACAGCATAACAGCCCATGGCACCATGGAAACGAGGCGGAGGGGAGGAGAGGTTAGGCAGTTTGGCTATACAGCTGGACGAGCAGGCAGGTTTGCCAGTGTTGCCATAAGCAACTCATTCAAGTGCAACAGACTAGGGGGGCGCAGCTCGTGAGCATTTTCCAGCCTTACTTCCTCAAGTGTAGTTGTTGAGGCTTTGTCGAGTAATAAATTATTAAAAAGGCAGACAATATTTTGTTAAATCAATCAGATTACAGGATCCTTTAAAGTTTCTCATTGTTGATATGGCGGCTCCGCACATCTTACTTAACCTGAGCCACACTGTGATTGTCGTTGTTGTAGAAATGGAGTACTCTTTGTGACTGGCATAGGGGTGTTGCTCTTTCTGCTGAATGAGATGGTGGAGATACACAGAACAAGGGCCCTGGTGAAATGGTTTTCAGATAATAGTAATTACACAAAAGCTTTAATCTTCTTCAGAAGACTTTTTACCGAGACTGCATGAGCACAACCGTGGGCACAGGGGCGCGTGTACGCACACACATGCACGCACACATGCACGCATGCACACACACATCCACTGAGGGTTTTATGCAACACAAATTGCCACCATACCAATTATTGTATACAAGACATAATATTATGTATTCCCTCTATAGAGTTTTATTTTACAGAAATTAATTTTGTTAGTATGGCTTAGTACAGGGCTTCTATATGATACAAAGAAAGAGTCCTATTAAGTCCTTTCATCCTTTAAGTAGTGATGGGCTTGTCCAGCATTATTCTCCTTTCAGTATACACCATCTAATTGCTGAGAGTTTATTGGATATTGTGAGATTAAATGGACGCTGGTATAAAGTGGAGCTACATCAACATGCTTCAAATCCTAAAATATTAGGCAGCAGCCCACACAGAGGTCACAAATCTTACATTTATTTTACTACTTATCACTGTGATGTTGATGATGTGTACTTTTATAGGTTATGAATATAATCATCCAGCTGCCGTATTTCACATTCTGCACGATGCTGGCCGAAATAAAAATTACCTAGGCGTGATGATCAAAATGCAAAAATGTTATTCGCACCACCAAAGCTGTGCAACTTAGCCAAACTGCAGCAGCTGAAGTCTCTCCAACACCTGCAGGCAGCAGGGATCAGGACTCTACTGTTCCTGAGTGGGCTCTTCAGCATTCACTGCGTTGTTTCATAGAGGCAGCGCATCCCAGTGTGAACTTGATTTGTATTGATCCTGCGAAAACACTAAAACTGAAAGATCAGCATGCAAGTACAGCACTAACCCACCGCAAAATCAGTTCTATTGCAAAAAGTGAAAGATTTGTCTCATCTGAACACCTCATCTTGTCAGGCTTTCAAAGTGGTCATTAGATTTTCTCTCACAATCAGCATATTTTCACTCAGCCCCGGGCTACTCTTTGTGTAAAACTGGAAATTGTTGGCTGACGGACAGCTGATTTGGTCTTTGTACTTTTGTCTGCAGTAAAGACATATGACTGTGATATGTGTGGCTAAGTGAAAATGGGCCAACGGGTGATTGGATTGGTGAAGCAGCAAAAGCTGGATGAAAGTGGAAATAAATGGTCTGTTTCTGTCCAAAGGTTAAAAAAAACAAACTCTGTCGACCAGCACATTCAAAGGTCAGTGATAATGTTGCATCATGTTTGTGTAATCACTATCCTATTCTTTCTTTCTTTCTTTCTTTCTTTCTTTCTTTCTTTCTTTCTTTCTTTCTTTCTTTCTTTCTTTCTTTCTTTCTTTCACCTGAAGAGGCCCCTTTCAGGTGTTCTATTAATATCTTGTCAGATCACTTGTCTAAGACGGGTCTCAGACCTCAGCCCCCCCCGTTCTCTCTACCTGCCACTGCACCAAAACATGAATACACACACAAGCACACCGACAACTGTCACAGCTGTGCAGTTGGAATGGCTGAACACATACATTTTTCCTTATGAATAGAAAGGATGGTCATGTGTGTTGGCATGTGGGGTGCAGGGACGCAGAGATCCAATCACACGTTGTCACAGGAGACACATCCTGGAAGGATCCTAATGCCAGGCGTGAGAAGACGAATATAAAAGCTGTCCGTTTGTGATTGGATTTCTCAGGGCGTGTGTTAATCCCAGGTCTGGAGATGGAGAAGGGAGTTACTGTAATGGAGTTTTTCCATTAGCGTCTTTGGATCTCGAAAAGAAACCAAAAACATATTCAATGAAAACACTGAACCCTTCTGTGCCTTGTGTTTGACATGAGCCCTGACACGTACCTCTCATTTACACTGAAAACAACAGTTGAATGGTTGCTAGGCGCAGACCCGTCAGTGTCATTTCAACAATCACTTCCTGTTCTGCCAGTCCCTTTCATCCCCCCATGTGTCTGGATACGGGTTCGGCTCACGCACTTTTATCCTGCACACAAAGCTGCAGATGGAAATGAAAGCTATCAACAAAGGTGCCAATACAAGGTCTTGGTCTTTCAAGTCATTTCTGCCACCGCCGTGTCCGGTTTGCTCTTTGAAGCCGCTGGTCGGCAAGGCGCTGTGGACCGCCGTGCTCGTCCCCGCCCGTGTCATATTAAAGGTCAGTGTCTGGACGGTGAGGCAACTCGTCTCTTCATTCCAGTGTAGCCGAGGGAGAGGCCCAATAAATCTGGAGGGAATGTTGTTAGAAAGGTCACTCCTCGCCGAGAGAGGGAAGTGAAAAGACCCACTCTCATTAAATCTTCCCAGCTACATGTTTTTTTTTTAAAAAAAAAAAACAACACATTTGTTTATTTAGATATTTTTAAATTCCTAAATGTCACTTCCACACTCGGGTCACCTGGCTCACTAGCCTGTAAGCACCTTTTTAATTAGAAGTCGGATTTTAAACTCGCCTCGTGCTCCTCTGCTTTCCCTTCAAATGCATTCACGTCTTCCCCCCCTCCTTTATGGACGAGGTGGTCCGGGTGGAAGGTGGCTGGCTGGAAAATGGTGGCTGGTCAGCCAGCTGACTCCTTCAGTTATATTCCACATGGAGCTCCCACAGCCAAATAAAAATAGATCGGTTCTCTCCAAGGTGTAAATGAATGTTAAACCCTGATACTGTATGTGTCAAGCGCCTAACACTCACACTCCAGTCAGGCAGTCAGCTGATGTTGTTACCCACAGAAACCAGGTATGGTCCAGTATAATGCTGCAGCTCACACTGCTGAAAGGACTCAACTTTAAACTGAGCCTTCAGTGTCATTCTGTACAGCAGGATCAATGTGACAGTGAGCTGAACATATTATTCCAGGAAAGAAACACATGTCTGTCGTTAGATATGAACACGGGATTGTTTGGTCACTTTATGATGCAGGTTGAGCTTTAACAGTTTGCATTGCATGCAATTCATGAAATCAGTATCTAAGAATAATTACCGCCCGCAAGAATGTCACTCAAATATGTGTACTGCAATTTCTCCTGCATTGTAAAATCCACTCCTACTCCAGGTAGATCATCTCTGAAATCATAGCAATGGAGAATAGACGCTGAAACCCTCTATTTGACTGTTTGCAGAGCTGTAATAATAAAACACGTATTGTAGGCTCCACTCAGTGTTTTTCTTTGTGGGAGTCATTTCATGACCTTTGCTCTCCAAGAGAAGCGCAGCAGCTGTTTATCTCTCCGTATCCTGTCCTTTCTTAATTTGGCATCGCTGTGGAGTCGGAGCTTCCCCTAGAAACCATCCTTGAATCGAGTGTATTTCAGCTGAGATCACACTCCAGCGGCTCCTGCCCACTGCGCTTCTTGTGGGCGAGTTCCCGCTTTGCGAGTGTGGTGAATTGGAAGTTGACGTAGCTCTGTGGGTAAAGGTTGCCTGGACCTGATTCCCTCCCACAGACTGGCCTGTCACTCTGATCGGCCCGGGCTGAGGCCCTGCGTCTGTGGTAGATGGCCGATGTAGATGCCGGGTGAAGGGCACTTCAGGATCTCCCTCTCACATTCGACTTTGTAGTAGACCGCCCCTGCCGTTTTCCAAAACCTCACCACCCACAATGCAACACACGGAATCACTGTGGGAAGCAGACCACGGGTAGCGTTGTCTGCGTGCCAGTTGCTGTGTTGCCGCAGTAGGTGACACTCTAAACTGGTGTTTGATAAAACACACCGCTTGGCTTTCCGCTTGTCATTATGAAGAAAAAACAAAACAAAAAAAAACACCCAAAAGCCCTGCAGCAGAGACGAACACATTAGACGTGCATGTTTAACAGGGCACGGAGCTCGGCTTATTTCCCAGACGTGCGAGGTTTGGGAAAGCAAACACGCACTTCAGATTGAATCAGCTCATTCATCAATTCACTGCGAGCTCAAATTTACATTGGCTCCTCATGCTCTGCTGCTCGGACGTGCGTGTGGCCAGTCTCACTGTACACACAAACACAGAGGTTTGGCCCCGTCCGATAGTGGTGTCAGGAATGCAAGAAGTCAACGCTCTGCTGCTCACGTCGTGTTTATCAGCCGGGGAGTGACCATGCGGACACACACACACACACACACACACACACACACACACACTGGCTGTGAATGAGATGCACAGTCCATACTGGTTGCATGTACAGTATCTGCAGCGTGAGATCAGAGTGGTCAGGCAGGGACTGGACCGGGCTGAGATAAGATGATGTTGATGGAGTAGAGTTCAGACTGCCATGGTTACACATGGTGCTCTGTCATGAGGGATGACATGTCAGAGCTGCCAAAGGCCCTGTCTACAGTCTGTTGACTCACTAAAAGACCTGTCCTCTCTGATCCATAAACTTCACACTCTGCATAGTGTCTGCAGAGCCCTCAGGTTCAGCATGACAAATCTCTGCCGCCCGGCCTGCTGCTGTCCACATCCATTTTGGACGATATAAAGGCCTCGGAGAATGAGAATAAGAATATTCTTTCTTTAGCCGGTTGTCAAAAAAATATATAGAATTGAATCACTGTGCAATATTCTGACATGCTGTGTCAATTCAGAGTCCATCCCATGTTCTCTGCTGCTTTAAATACTGCATCAGTCCTGGAGACCTACATGTGGGTTGACCTGCAGTGACACATCTCAGACAAGTTATTCACTCCTGTTCTGTAATGTCAGTGAAAAACAAAAAAAACAAAACAACAACAGCGCCGAGGTGTTTTAGGAAATGACTTAGCCATTTGTAAAACATACTGGCAGTTTCACGAAATTTATATTAATTCTTAAACTGTTGTGAGCAAACGCTACTTTTCAGCACAGGGTTTCATTCATTTCATTTTGTCTCGACTGCTTGGTGCAGTGTTGGGGTTGTGTTGTGCTCCACTTCCAGACATATCAGGTCTTAGATTTTCAAGCAACTTTCAGTTAAATTAAAACTGACTGATCATCAAATTATAAAACAATTTGTTATAATAATTATCAAATACAGTAAATACGTTACACTCACAGCTCATTCAAGCTGTGGGCTCAATATGACGTTAACGAGTGACTGTTAAATGAAAAGTCAAACATCTGTCATGCTGAAGAGACCATGATATTTTTCTTATGAGTTTTTTTTTTCGTTTGATTTGTTGTGACGTCCGGCAAGTTGCTATTTCTTTTGCTGAATGTCTGAGTGTTCCGATACTCAGACAGTGTTGTGTTCCGACAAGATCTCGGAACACAACATTGCTTAAACGTGTTAGAGGATAGAGTGTTTTCTTTTGTCTGCTGTTACTTTGGTCACCAGAACCAATAGACGAACAGTGTGTGTGTGTGTGTGTGTGCGCGCATGTGCGTGAGTGCATGTACGCATGTGTTTCTTATAATCAGCCTGTCTTTGGTTTCTTAATGATTCTTCTTTCTTCACTCAGTCAACATTCTCAGTGAATTGATGTGGGCTTGATGCGTAACGATGTAATATCCTGCCATATTTTTGCATGAACACAGTGTAATGATGCATTAGTCATAAAGCAGTGTCCCTGGTCTGACAGACAGTCATTTGGCACTAAGGACTAAGACTTTGATAAGACTGAGTCAGTGAGAGAAAATTGAAAAAAAAGAAGAAACATGGTCATAGAAAAGGCAGAGACAAAGAAACGGTGTCAAACCGAGCCTGAAAAACCGAGTGGAAAGAAAGAAATTGTCTGTGAAAGTAGACTGACAGAAAGAGAGCTGTGGAAATAGAAAGTGTGAGGCAGAGGCTCCTGGAGATAACGACGGCGGGGGAGATGGAGGAAGAGCCTGGGAAATTAGGCATGAAGGTGCGACTACAGGAGAGAGAGGCCTTCACCTCCAGGCCCATTCAGAGGGACAGAGAGGGTCTCGCTTGTGTGGGTGGTCTTTACATCCATAATCCCTTCAACGGATCCTAATGCTTTCTGACGGTGGCGTGGTCCTGAGGCGGCGCTGGGCGGGTGTGGGTCGTGGTGAGCCACAGAAATAAATGGCTCCAGTTAATCTGCACTATAGGACGGTCCGTCTCCAGAGACTGCATGTCAGCTGGCGTGACTGGATCAATAGTGTCTGTAACACAGAGCTTTCTCCTGCTGCCTGGACTTCAGACCTCCCATCGACAGTTCACCGCTCCCTCACCCCGCTGCCTTCACTTTCCCGGCCTCGTTTCTGATCTCCGGGGCGTTGAACAACCAAAGGAGGAAATAAAATGATCAGGGAAAGACAGCACTGTCTTTACCTGAGCTGACGGGGCAGATAAACAGCCATGCTTTCATCTCAGTGGAGGATTGGTTTTGGGTGATGTGCGGGAGCTCCACTACGGCGCTGCGTCCTGTGAGGCGAGACGCTGGGCTGCTTTCATGTTGCGGTGCAGGGGTGGAACATGCGGCGTCATCGTGCCTCACTCTCACAGTGGAGGCTGTGTCCGTCAGCGCCTGCAGCAGCAGCAGAGCGTCTTCAGTGCAGCCAAGTCCCCTCGACCAGATGACGTCCTGTGATTCCCTGATGCAGCACTTTGCCCTGCTCTCCCTCCTGTCCGCTCACCCCCACCCTCCTCCATCACTCCCCACCCACTCTGCAACCTGCGCGCTGACAGACAGTTGTCTGGCTGAGGCCTGACATTCGGTGTACATAGCAGCGAGGCCCCCGACACAGGCACTGTCAATCAAACGACACAGGCAAGGAACCCTCAAATGTGTTTGGACAAGAGGATGAGGATTTCAGCTGAGCAGATTGCTATTTACTGTGTGTAGGGGGAGGTGGCGGGAGAGGGGGTGGGGGGTGTTATCGGCCGTCGTCTCCACAGCCCTGTGGCGCAGCTGCCCGGCCTCTGGATGGAGCCTTGGGCCTCTCATCCACTGATGGTGTGCGGTGAGAGGGAGGAAGTGAGCTGCTCTCCCTGTGACAGAGACCGATAGAGGAGACTGACTTTGATGATATGAAAAAGGAAATAAGATTTTTTTCTTTTTTTCCCTTTCTCCTCCGTGCATCCTGGGAGGCTGATAAGATGGTTATTTTGAGCTCTGGAGTGAGAGTCTGCTTCTATCCCCCAAATTCTCTGCTTGAGAAGATTCGCAAAATTAAACAGAAAAATCTGTTTTGTGAACATTAAAAAACTCGGTATTTAATGCCTTTTATTTAATAAGATATGAAATAAAACCAATTAAGAAATGCTACTAAAATAGAGAGATACTAAAACTAAAAGGCAAAAATAAAGATGAAAATATGTTATAAAAAACACAGGGATGGATGGATGGATGGATGGATGGATGGATGGATGGATGGATGGATGGATGGATGGTTTCACTTTCGTCTGCGTTCTCATCCTTTATTCCCATATCCCACAATTCCTTGCAAAACCAATGGAGACGTGATTCAAAGCTGAATCATCCAGTCTGTTCGCTCCCATTTAGTACTTGACAGTCATAAGAATCATAATACGGTAAATAACGATAGTGTGAATTTCACTTTTATCTGAA
The DNA here is from genome assembly GCA_016785345.1 of Trinectes maculatus. NCBI lineage: Eukaryota > Metazoa > Chordata > Actinopteri > Pleuronectiformes > Achiridae > Trinectes > Trinectes maculatus. The sequence goes on along the minus strand of JAFBJQ010004380.1, from coordinate 56,120 downwards.
AGTAGGATAATTGGAGCCTGTATGATGCAAAATAGATCTTAGACATAGTTGGAAGGGGTGTTCCGATTCTTCCCGATGCTTTATTTTATTTTCGGAAGTTTCTTTCTTTTTTTTTCTTTTTTTTAAAGTTCTGCATCCATATTATTTGGCAACTTAAAAACTCACTCTGGACTTGAGCGCAAGGACCACTTCATTGAACTGCTCTTGACAAATTGCTTTGTTTTGCTTCACTTTTGATATTCGAGTTTTTCGTGGTTTCCGCGGTGCAGATTTAATGCAAATCGTTCGTCTCTGGTTGTAATTAAATCTGTTCTGCTAATGATCCAATTAAAGCGGGAGAAGTTAAAGAAAGGCTACGGCACTTTAATTAAGTCATGTCAGTGGAGTCTAACATTGGCTTCACCTTCCTTGGCTTCACAGTTCGAGGACTGTGTCCTCTGTCCTCTGGTTTGAATGGTGTTCCTGTCAGATAATAGACACCAGCTTCTCTCTTCCTCCTGCACAGCTTGCAGCCTCTTGCTTCTCTGTCCCTTCCATTAATCCTGTAGCTACTCACCACATGAATCGCCTTTTGTTTTGTTTTTACTACTTTCTCTTCGACGTCACTGAGACTATCAGGACTAACCCTAAAGAAAATGAGAAGAAGCGCAGCATGTTGTAAATGGATCAGTCGTACACAGTAAACCCACCAAACCGACATGTATCAGGGCTATGTTAGATATTATAATATTGTATATAATATAACATAATATTATATTGCAGTTTTCCCCGAATTGTAGATAATGAAAAAACCTCAAACACTAGAGTATGGATCGCAATAGATTACAATAGACTTCCTTTCTCTGAGCATGCTCCTCATCAAAACTTCAAATAATGTGTTAAGAGTCCACCCATAAGCAGAACAATGAACTTCACATAGATGCACAAAATGGTCACAGTAGGGTGGCAGCGTGGTTGGGGAGTTGGGGAGCCGATGTGCGTCTCCACTGAGTCCAGGAGGAGGACGATGATCTGGCAGACCCGGCTGGGTCAAGGTGGCTCCCTGTTGTCTGAGACTACCCTGCCAGTTTAACAGTACCATCTGCCCCTTCTCCCCCTTCCGCTCAGCCAGCCGCGTCAAAACAAGTCAAGATGGCAGCCCCAGGTGGCTGTCTATGACAGCTACGGCAAAGGGGATGCTGGGAAATGCTGTGAGCTGCTGTGCGGCAGTGGCAATCATCCAGGCAGGCCCTGGCTGGTTTATACTGCACAACCACCTCAACACCTTCTCAGCTGCAACACAGCTGTTGATGTAGCAACCTGCTGCCCCCTTTCGCTAGACAGATCCCTGGTCGGGGATTACAAGTTACCCCTGGATCGGCTGAAAGGCCTGGCAGCCTGCCTGTACTCTGCAACATGGGGCCTTCTGCAGTTTGACTTCTAAGATGCAATTTTCCCTTTTGTCCTCCCGCTCTGTAAGTATTCAGTGTGGGTGAGAATGAAGTGGTCTCTGGTGCTGTGGAGAGTGGAAACACTAATTGGGAATGTTGAGACCATTACCGAACCTGAACCTCTATTTAAAATGTCCTTGTGGCACTAAGTTGTGAAAAAGTACCTTAATCTGTTGTCAGGCTCGTGCACGGGAGCTGCAGAGAAACTCCTCAGTGAAGTTTAGTCACTGTATCCTGCTGTTAAATAGTTGTTTGCTCCTGTTGCAGATTGCTTTCTAAAAAGCATGTTAAACCTTAATGGTATGTACAATGTTTACTGCCGCACAATGCCACAGAAGCAGCTCAGATGAAACGAGGTACGAGTGCGTTGTGTGCAGGTCACACGCGGGTTTAACAGCTGCATGTTGGGACGACACCAGGCGTCTGTACAGTGTTTGTGTGCTCTGAAAGGTGCCAGCATGGAAAAGGGGCAAAAATGAACATGTTTTGGATCATCACACTTCATTAAGTAATTAAATACAGATTATTATCTAGTCAATTTAAATTCATACATTCATAGTTTTCACCTCTGTCAGTGTTGGGTTGTGATAAAAGCATGAGCGTCCTCCTGTGCGGTGGAAACGGTGTCCAACCTTTCATCTCACATCCCTCTGTATTTCCGTCCACTTTGTTCCCGTCATGCTCATGCAGGCGGAGTTTAAACCTCGTGCACCTGAGTTGACGTGATTAGCTCTGCTCCCCTTCTTCTCTAAACCATTAGTCATTATCTGGAACACTGAGGAGACGCCACTTGTCCAAAGCCGCCGTGATGTGTGATGCATGGCAAGGTGATGGTGATATTGTTGCAGGAGCGCAGTGTGATGAAAGGATAAATGGATCCTTCAGGCTAATGGAGGCAGGCGGCCCAACCCGCAGCCTTGTGAGTGGAGCCAGCTGTAACTGAAGTGGGAGGGATCTCTCCGGCTGGGCGGAAGAGCTGCTGTTCATGTTCTGACTCCGGCCGTGCTCATTTCGTCTACGGAGAGCGCGAATGATTTGGATGTCACCTCCTGGGGTTGTGTTTCTGAAGCACGAGGTCGATCCACCTGAATTTGTCATTGTCATTCAGCTCACAGTCTCTGTGCTCTGCTCCGGCTGCAGAGAGGCTGCAGATGCCAGACATTACAAACAGCTGCTCTTCACAACATCCCCGCTCACATTTACTGACCATTAAGAGAAAAAAACTTGTTTGCTGATAAATTGACTAGCTGCAGCCGACAGGCTCTTTTTATTACCTGCCGTCGCTCCGATAATCTCTGTTGCAATTTTCACTGTGTGCTGCTAAATCACCTTTTATTGAAATGTTTTAGAAAGTGTGATTTCCTCATCTTTTCCCAGTATCAAACAGGTCTAGGTGCTTATAGAGAAACGTATAAAGGTTATATAGGAAACAAGGTGCCAGGAGATGTGATGTCATCAACTGTGACCAGTCCACATCCACCCTCCAGTCTTGCTGGGTTTGTCTTCACCATCATGTTTTTAATTTTTCAATCAGTAATGAATTTTAGTATTTCGTTCAACTTCTTTTCGGGTTTTTCAAATCTTTTTTCCTACTGATTGTTGGATTACATTTGTCTTGCTGCTTTCAGTTTAGCATTTTATCCACAATCCGGTTTAATTAGTTCCATTTGGAATGAAAACCAGATCATCCTGGGGCTGTTTGACTGTTATTATTAGGAGTTGAATTTCACTGTTAACAAAATGCACCCGCTCAGTTTGATGGCTTTGTCTTTGTAGCTGCTCCTCAACAGAAGCATATTACTGCCATATTTTCCCCTACTCGCTGCTGTCACCCCGCTCCCGGTCTCATTTCTGCAGTCAAAATCACTCTCTCTATATTCCACTCTTCTTGTCCCATCTGGCCGCTCATGCAGCCTCCTGATTTCTCTGATGGACTTGATTTGCTGACATGCATGCTCATCTGACTAGCCTTGACTCACACTCGCACCAATAATACATTTTTGAATAATACCTAAATTCAGATAGAATACTTGATAATATGTAATATTGAACCTTCAAGTTTCCTTTTCATCCACCAAGCAGTGACTTGACAAGGATGCAAAATTATTTCCATTATTTTTTATTTCTTATTATGCTTTTATGAGCAATTCTCAGTATTATTATGGGAGTTTGTCAAGTAATTACTTCCAATTGACTGCCTCTAGAATTATTGCTCATTCTAATGCAGTTCTTTGGTGAATGCCTCCTTTTGGAATGCTATGATAATTTCTTTTAAATAAAAATCCAGAAGCGCTGTCTCACAAGAAATAATCGACAGCAGCTCATTTTCAAAGCGAGTATTTAGAGTTAACCGTCTTCCTGTCACTCCTGCAGTCGGTGGCAGTTTGCAAAGTTTCATTTAATGAGAATGCAGATCAGACAGTCAGCTGGAGAAAATCTTCAGGAAATGCAACGGGAGCCCACGCTGTCAATATATGAAATGTGGCAGTTTCAGCTACAGACGTGTGTGTATCCTTTCCCTCGCTCTGATTCACAAGCGGCACACATGTACATGTGAATGTGTGTGTAGGGCCCTGCGTCTGCCATAAACTGAAAGAATTCTTTGTAAAACGATGCTGAAATATTGACACCTTTAGGCACATTTTGAATGCGCACCGCATTGTGACTTGTTGAACTACACCTGTAACTAAACGCACCAGCCAACTTTAAAATCAACTTACTTAATGTGTGTAGTGAAGCAAAGGCCAGATGGACATATAAACAGGGATTCTGGGTTTAATAGAAACAACTGATGTATCTGAATAGAAACCTGCACAGACTACAGAAATAGCTGAAAGCTAAGTGTTAGCATTTGTCAGATTCGTACTGTAAATATATATAGTTGTCTGTACTGCAATCACACGGTTGTTTGTAATTTATTATTTATACCGTGGCAGTGCATTAGCACATTATAGGAGGTGTAAGCGATGTGGGGGATTGCCTGAATAACATACCGTGAGCATACTGTTTATGACCACTCCAATGCAAATCACCATGGTCCCACTGCCACTTTTTCCATTTTCATTTCTTTTATATATGATGACCTTTAACCTCAGTATTGAATCCGACCTCACCTTACCTCACCTCGCAGTAGCTACCACGGCGTATGTGGCAAGCCTTTAAGATTTTTATACAATATGAAGACACTCAATCAGTAAATCTTCATTCCCCATGCTTTTTCTTGCATTTCCATAAATTTGCATTGTTGTTGAGTTAATAAGTTGTGCACGGGGAAGTTGAATGTCCTTGAGGAAGGTGTTTTTGAGCTGTCAAGGAAAAACACGCTCTTCAGATTCTCTTCCTTTTTCTTTCTGTTTTAATGAAACAGGAAGCGGTTGAGACCGTCCCAATTCCTTACGTCAGATTAATAAACTACTTGAAGATGCCAAAGCGTACTCACTTGACACCCTGGGTCACTGTTTTCCTAGCTGTCTTGCTCTTGCATGTAATAGTATATGCAGTTAACAAGCTGTTTGGAACATATTGTCCCTTAGGTGTGCTTTGACAAGACGCACACACACTTTCTGGCTTCACTATAGAAGCAATCTAATATTGAAATCCATATTAGTCAACAATGAAGACGTCAGCATTTTTAGGAGATGTATAGTGCACTTATTGAAGTAATCCATTGTGTGATGAGTATTACGTCATTTAAGTTCTGTCTGTTCTTTGGCAGTTGCTCCCCTGGTTTCCACAGCAACCAAAACATACACAGTATTTTGAGATCAACACACAGAGTCTAAGCTGCAGCCATGGAGTAAAGGTTTCCTCCATGGCATTGCATTCCTCATAGAGGCAACCAAATACAGGCCTCTGCAGTTGAGGCGTGCATCTATCTTCCTATAGTGTGTTAAAATAACAAGTGATAAAGTCGTTAGTGTATTGATGATGTAAACAAATAGCAGAATGAAGCGCTAGCCTCACAGGCTTTGATGTCCAATTTACAAAAGACGGCACATTTATCAACATGACAGACGGTGGATTGATGGATCATTTGTAACCTGCTGCTGAATATGAGTGTCTGGCTGTAATTTGTGGAGATGTTCAATGTGCTTGCAGCAGAAAAACATAACTCCTGGATGGTATACAGAATTGATAGGGATTGATTTAGTACATTTGCTTTTCTATATACTACTTTTGATACTTTCACTGCACTACAGATACTTGAAAACTGCAGTTACATGTCATCTCATAGATTTGATACAGATGTGAATTTTTTCACATTTTTTAAATGCATTGCTATGGATTAAAATAAGAAATAGAGCGCAAAGCAAATTCAGACAGAAAGGCTTGTTTTATACTTCATTAGCAGCCCTTTCTCGCCCTTTCCCTGCTTTTCTAATCAGCTCACTGTGGGTGTTTCCAGTAATCCAGTCAGATCCCTCCATGATCTCAATCAGACAATCACCTTGTTGCCATCACATTTATGTCTCTTTGTACTCCCTCTAACTCTGTTCAAATATCTTACCCACCACCAGTGTCAAGATTAGGGACACCACACAGCCTTTGTCCATCTCAGCCATGATGACATAACCCGTATGGTCTAATTGCCAAAAGACTTATTTATATTCTGCGATGGACTGGCGACCTGTCCAGGGTGTACCCTGCCTCTCGCCCGATGTCAGCTGGGATCGGCTCCAGCTCCCCCCGCGACCCTTAACAGGATAAAGCGGTAGAAAATGAATGAATGAATGAACTTATTTATATTCTTATCTTGCACGACAATACTAGTTTGTTCATTTGTCTAATAAAAGCTCTCCTGGTTTCACTCTTAAAATTAGCACCATGCACTTAAATGCACCTTATACAGCAATGCACTTAAGACTGTAGTGTTGCAGATGTCAACATTACTATACTTGTAGGTTTATGTTTACTGAAAGCTCTGCGTGTGTGAACACACAGTGAATTTATGTTCAGATCACTCCCACTAACCCCTGTAGTTGAAGAGCTTTTTTTTTTAAAACCATTCCTTTTGGGGTTTGTCAGGAGCTCAGCGAGTCTGCTCTTAAAAGCTGAGATATCTACAGAGTTCACTCTGCAGCTTCTGACAGTGGTATAAAATTCCCCTGCCTCATCTAGATGATAAGAGCTTTGATTGCACAAGCCTTGAGTGCTCTAAAGCGTTCTGCTCATTTTCTTGATGCTCCCATGGCTGTTGTCTTTGTTACTGGGGGGAAAAACATTCACTGCAGCAAAGACAGAAACCAGACCTTGGCCTGCAACTCAGAAGAAATGTTTTAATTGACTAAAGGCATATTTAATCCAGTCTTTGGGCCGGTGGGGGAACAAATGGGCACTGCTGTGATCTAGCCTGACTGCTTACTCCAGGCTATGGTGGATTTGAAATGCAGGCCGACCTGATATGCATGTACTGATCATCTCCTTGAAACCTCTGGAGTGCGACTTAAAAGCACAAGATGGTCGTAGTGTAGGATTCACAGACTCCCCTGCCAAAGACACACCTGCATCTCCATTTCCCGTCTCTTGACTCCTGTCATGTCTTTGTTTTGTGATTTGAGAAGAGATGAAGCCAATGTTGTTTGAATAGAATACGATAGTAACTTGTCTTGAGGTTCATCACTGTCTCAGTTTAAATACATCAGAGAGTACTCCGTCATAATGGATGCTGACGTTTGCAGCACCAACACACACACACACAAAAAATGGAACGTATTTATTATAATTACGCTCTGTTGAGTTGCTTCCTGGAAAAGCACTTTGAGAAACAAGGCATGAAGACAGGCTGAAATTTTTTCTCACAGTCGTACTAAAGAAAAATACTCCCGGGTGTCCTTATTGGTGTTTTAATCAACTCTAACATCTTATTGATTTCAGCAAGCGGCATTTCATAAAGCAGCAGGCCAGAACAGGTTGGCAGTGTGTACCTTTAGCTGAACATGCTGCAAACATTTCTCCATGGGAGCTATGAGCTAATGGTCCACCACTATTAAAAATACACTCCTACTTCTCTCCCCTAATGTTTGTCTCCTGCAACAAATTCACTTTTGCAATATATTTTGTCTGGGGCTCGGTGCATATTTCATCTGTGTAATTAACAAATGTAATCAGAATAATGGCTAAAAGGTTCGAGTCTGCCTGTGGCAGTACAGTCAGCCCAGTGGCGGTTCTGTCTCTACTTGTCTAATTAGATTGATAACAATTTCCATTACATTACTCAGTCTACATTAACATCTTCATTCCTGTTGGAAACATAATCGGAATCGCGGCTTAAAGGCTCTGTTCTGTTGTATCTTGGAACAATGACTCACATCTCCTCCTGCAATCAGCAGCACGGATAAATGATCGTGGCCAATATTGTCTCGCATTAATTGCACTGATAAACTGAAACCTTTAATGATATTGCAAAGACATATTCCGGTGACTAATGTCCTTACCATAATAATGCCAACCTCTCCTTAATATCTCCATGACCTGTGATGTAAGATGACAATGTTTTACATGCGAACCCGTGGCACTTTTCTGTCCATTCATCTCACCACCTTCTCCCACTGACTGATGCAGAAGTATCAGAAAAATGCTCTCTCTAAAGATTCAAATCTGCCACACAATGCTGCGAATGCAGCACAGACCCATCTGTTGAGGTTACACAGATAGCAGGATTCATAGAAACACACTGGAAAGGCAGAATTAAGTCCTTATTAAACGTGATCTACCTATTCCATCAACAACTTTTTTGTCATTTGCAAGTGTTGATGGAATAAATGTTGCGGATATTAGAGTCTTTGTGTTGTCTTCTGTTCTAACGTCTTTGTTTACTGGGCTCAAGATAGATTGCTTTCAAATACTGATTGAATCAGGTAGGAGAGGCCATTTTGGTTGTGTATTTTAACATTTAGTTGATGAGGGAGATGTACGCGTGGTCTTTTTGGTTCTGTTGTGTAGCAATGACACATGTTGTGTCTGTCAGAAGTCATGTGATCTCTTCAGTCTGACTTTGATACCAATTAGATATAGCGACATTAGCAATTTGGATTTGCACTTTCTGTTGGAGATATGGATACTACACTGGTGCCTGTACAATAAATGAAGCTACGGGCTGCTTCATGCTATCTTAGCTTAGCATAAATGTGAGACAGGAGTTGGGGCTTGCCAATGAGCAGCCTATGAGACTCAAACTTAAATCCTGCTTAAAGATAGTCGTTCATACAAAACCAATTTTTAATTATTTATTTTGAACGTTATCGTGCTGAAGAAATAGCACAATGTTAGAATGCTAATAGCAAAAGGAAGATTACTAACATGTACACATTAACTGCTAATTATTATCTTGCTAACATAGCTGCAAGGGTGATTAGCTTTTATGAGGAGGCACACGTTTTTCACCTGCAGCCAACCAACTGAAGCAAAAAAACAAAGAGGGGAGTAAGAAGCAGCGAGAGTGAAAAGTGACGCAATGTGGACATTTGCTTTCTGTTTGGACACTCGCTGGGCTCCATGTCTGCTCTCTGCACCACTCTTACTCTTGCAAACACAGCACAGACTGCTCTGTTCCCACGGCACCGCTGCTGCCTATATGTTTCTGACAAACACGTGGACTCATTAAAACAGATCAGGTCCATGTACCTTGCTGGAGCGCGCGCTGAAATCGGTTCCAGTTTCGTATTATCTAACCTCAGTTGGATGTGGCAGAAGAATATACAGGTTTAAAAGCAGATGAGACGGAATTCTCCTGTGAGATTAGCATGACATATGCACACATATAGCGCAAGCAGGGGATTTTTATGAGATTAAAGAATCGACTATTTTTATCCCTCCTCCCCAGAGCCAGCCTTACCTACGCCTGATGCAGATTTGAGGCGAATAATATTCCCGATTATAATGAAGTACTGGCTGTTTGAAGTTTTTCCTGGGCTGTTTTGATTAAATGAATTGCCACACAGTGCCTCCAACACAATTTAAGGAACTCGCTCTGTGGCTTTGTATTGCCCGTGGTTGCACTGTGAATAAGGCAGGAGGTTTTAAGCACATTCATTTTAATGCCCTTATCAAAATAATACTACACAAGCGCTTGCTCACTGAAGCACATCCACATCACATGGCATATCGGATTCCTTTTCATTAATGATTTACAGTTGGTCTTAATGCTTAACTTCTTGCTGATGTTTTGATACGACTGGGTGTTCAAAGTGTAACTTTGTAGAAAGTTGCCTGAAAAAAATCTTCTTAAGAGCAGCTGCACTATGGATGACACTGTTGCTTCAGGAGAAGGGACCACAGTACACGTACCATTTGGGGGATTTGGGAAAAGACAAACTTCATTAGCTTTGTGCAAATTATTCTACTTTAATTATGTCCCAAATTTTTGTCATTAATAAATCATTACCCCATTGATGTTGAGGCATTTGGGAAATTACTGTAAACAAATGAGACAGTCGCCGATTTGCCTTCAGCTTCTGCACAGAATTTTACAATACTGTGTCCTTGTTAAATGATGCAAATATCATCGGAATTACTTTAATACATTAAAAGCCACAATTATATGACACAAAAGGGCCATGGAAAGCTGAACCTTTCCTGAAATTTGATTTGATTTCTATTGCATTTTCTATTTATTAAGTTAAAAACATGAGAGATATAATTAGAGTCACAATAAAACATTGACTTGAAAGTGTATATTCCTATGCAGAATTGTTTTTTATTATGTTAAGTTTAGGTTAAAGTGGTTTTACCATTTAGTGAGCACTAAATCAGCTTGTAAACTTGCATAGTCTTTAGCTACATAGGAATTTGTAGCATATAACTGAGACATGGAAGCAACGTTAGCATTCATTAGCATTCATCGGTAGTTTTTGCCACTTGTTGACTGACGCGCGATTCACATGGAAGTAACAGTCACGTTTCTGGCCACCTGGCAAATGAACAAATAAATTCATTCCCCTGTTTGCTCTGTTTTGTCTCCACCAGCTGAAGGTTCAAAATTTTGTTCTTAAGCCGCTAAATGCTTCACTACTTACTAATTAGCAGCTCTGTGTCAGTGGTGTGCGGGGCTGATAGTGTACACTGGTGTTTTGGCTGAAAACAGCTGCTTGCTGCATTTTGAAACTGGGTTAAACAGTATTACTGACCTTCAAAAATATTTTGAAGGTCAACATGCAGTTTTGTTATGAAACCCACATGTACAACCACAGTGTGAGACCGTTAATTATGAAAAGATCAACAATACAAGAGGAATCAACACATACAAAAAGGAGCTGCCTGCTGCTCGGGAAAAAAAATGCAGGGAAATGAATGAGGGAAATAAATTCGACAAGGTGTTTTAAAAAGATTAGATAAGGTCTATTTTACAGCCCATGCTATGTGTCTTTAATGGTGTGGATTCGGGTGTCTACTGGTTCTTGGAATGTCGATAAATGACAAAATGACAAACGCCAATGCACGTTTCTCTGGTATTTTTTTTTTACCCACAATGTAATTAAAGTCCATTGAGATCAAAAGGTCTCTCACCCCAGATAATATCACTAAACACAAACGTGAACTAAAGCCTGATGCAGATGTAATTAACATTACAAAGGGGAGTGGAGAATAAAGTATTGACCTCTGTAATTAAAACTCATTATTGTGGATGGCAGTAGCTAAAATGACCTGTGATAGTCATGGACATTCCACAGGACCAAAAGAAAAGGCCAAACATGTCCCCACAAGGGCATGACACCTATTATCTCTGATGCCCTTTGCGGATAAAAGACCATAAAAAATGTGTTTGATTTTGCCAAAGAGTCATCATCATCATAATTAGTAGTTGTAGTTGTCTGTTATCAACTGGAAACAGGAACCATTAATTGCTATTCGATTCTACTTTCAGTGGTGGCAGTTTGTCCAGTTTCTAACAAACACAAGCCCAGTAGACACAACACAATGGTTGTGGACAGAATTTAAAGTCTGCTACAAAAACAGTGGCTAATAGTGCCTACGAATATTATGGTGGTGATGGAAATAAAAATTTCACGCACGCTCCAGATGGGATTAAAATCACTGACCAGTGTAGGTAATGTTAAAACCAGCCCAACATAAATCCTGCTCAACTGGGGCTCATGAGGCCTCTGTTATTTGAATTATGCATTATTCAGCTTGTGACTAAATCATTGCTGCTCTGTCTGAATATGCATGTCAGTGTACATTCAGTATTCTATCACTGTGTGCATTCAGGCAGGATGCATGGACCGGCGGACTATGAGATGAATAGTTACACTGGGTGGAATGAAAAGCTGTGTGCAGGCAGACATGCAGAAGCTTCATGCAGATGCATGATGGTAGATTAAACCTACACGTTTTATTTGTCACCTCCCAGCTAACGGACAATCCTGCAGCTGTAGTAAGTCCAACCGTGGCCAATGATGGAAACTATTTATTTTGGGAATAGCTTCGGGGATAAGCGGTTATTGCTTTGATGTTTTAGGCACCATATCAACATAACAATATGAGAAACTGCAGAGCAATACCTGGCAAAACATTTCATCTTTCAAACCCAGTGCTGACGTTCGTGTTCGGCATTTTTTCGGGTGTCTGGATGAAGAAAAGCGTGAAAGAGACTGTCGGCCGAATCTTTGTTGTGCTGCATTAATAGAATAGAATAGAAGTGGTGTGTAGTAGTGTAGTATCATTTTACAGGTTGGAAATCTTTTTGTATGCTCTGCAGTATTTTTATTAACTATTTTTTGTCATCTAAACCAATGAGCTCTCACTCATACATGCACATAATTTGTACTTCTTGTATTTGTATTTCAATTTTAAACATGAAGTACAACTTGTACTTCATGGATAATTTTAATAAACTTTATTTCATTAACACAGTAGAATTTCACACACTGCAAATTGCTGCCTTACAAGAAAAACCTGCCCACAGTAAAATGTCAGCCTGCAGGACTGAAGAAAAACAAGCTCCTTTAAAGATTGACACCTCTGATATTTTCAAGTTAGACATTATGTTTTAGTAGTGTACAGTCATCAGCATTACTCATAACATTAAAGGCTGTGACGCCTTTAAAGAAAAAGGGAATCTGTTTAAATGCGACTCAGGAGTTGTTAAAATGAACAGGAAAAGGATGTAATTAGAGTCGGGGGCTGGCGGCTTCTCCTCAGCACGACAGATGACGACTGGATGTCCATACTACTGATCGGTAGCGACATCTTGCTCAGTGGCTGTCTGCTCCTGCTCCGTGTGCTCCTGATGTCAATCTGCACAGCTCCCCCACAGTCAGACAGTAGCTACCAGTGATGCTGAACTAATTAGCTAACCCTCTGGAGTAGCCAGGCCCTCCCAATGGCATCTGTGCCAAACAGAATTATTAAAGAAGGAGGGAGGAGGAGTTGCTCCTTCTCTGCAGAGGAGCAAACACCCAGGTTCTATTTAGCATTCACTTCATTGCCCTCTGGCTCGGGAGCCAACGCTGGCATCAATATTAACACCTAGATGCATCCGTCGCTCTTACACATTTGTTTTGCCTCAACCTGATGAAAATTTCATGGGACTCACATAATTATAATTCCTTATTCAGATGAGGGCGATCTGAGGAGCAGAGATGGTTTGTGGCTCAGTGACTGCAAAAACTGGTGTTGATGTTCATGCTGTGTTTGTTTCATAGTTTAGTCAAAGTAATGGATGTCAGCGTTGATGTACAGTGTGTGTGGGTTTGTGTGTGTGTGCTTGTTGGGTGGTGATGCACGATGTGTCCTTCGGTCCTGGAAACCGAGCTGCCTCACTTACAAATACATTCATTTTCTACACCGCTAATTTTTTAATTTGATAATCATTGCCCCCCTCCACCCTCCACTCCCCACACCCCAGCACTTGGCCCTCCTCACCTCCTGTCTTCTGGCATTCCCTCAGCTTTGATGGCTTATTTGTTGATTTGTTTATATATTTATTAATTTATTTCGTCCCCCAATCCAATTTTAGCTGACATTTCTTGTCGAGATGCGAAGGATGACCTTTGAAACTGAACACTTCCTGTCCAAGATGTGAGGAGGGCCTCTCCTCTCCTCTCCTCTCCTCTCCTCTCCTCTCCTCTCCTCTCCTCTCCTCTCCTCTCCTCTCCTCTCCTCTCCTCTCTATATATATTTGGTCTCAGCTGTGCTTATTTTGGGGTCTGTTATTCGATGTGTCGGGCTGTGGTCTAAATGTGTGTCTATTTTGAGGTGTGTGATTTGTTTTGAATGTTCAGCAGCCCTGCACCACAACACCTAATATGTTGCTGTTTGCTTGACCATGTTTTCATATTCTACCTATGTCTCGCTCTCGCTCTCTCTCTCCCTCTCTCATCCCTGCCCACACCCACCCCCACCCCTTCCCCACACTCCCCTTGTAACTTATTCTCTCAGTGTATGAAACAGATCCAGTGGGACCACAGGTTCCTCGAGAGGTGAACATTTTGCAGCATCCTTACATATTCCCACACACATCCCTTGTTTTCCGAGCAGTGTATTCACACCAGCACACATTTCATGCTGACAGTACTTAGCCTGTGTGTATGAGCGACTTTATGCAGACACACTTCTCTGGGTGTGAACTCAGTATATGAGTGTGTTTCTGTGTGTGTGTGGTGTGGGTGGGTGTGTGTAAGTGCGTGTGTGTGTTTGTGTGATGTCACAGGAAATGAGAAAGTCCTCCAGCATCCCTAACTCCTTGTTGCCATGGTGACACCTCTGGTTTTATCTGATAGTCCTTGGCCTGCCATACAAAGTAACCTATGAAGAATGTGTATGCGTCATTACTAAGTACAATTCTCTTCAGTTGACTTTTATATTACTGTTTATCATTGTGTTTCATGCTATTTATTGAATTCTTTTGGTATTTTCATGGAGCTGGTGTCTCCATTAAAATCCAGCCTCTGAGCACTGTATGTACAGTACATTATACCCTCAGTCATTTCAGTTAGTGTGAGGGGATACGCACTGTGATCTGTTGTGTTGAGTTCAAAGTGACAGTAATATGGAAAATGTGTGGGTCATTTAGCAAGTGATCACATCAAAGAAAACATCCGGTTGGATGAAGCGCTGCTCTTTCATTTTTCTCTCATGATGTAATGCCGTACATCGATTGCTCCTTGACTGATAATAGGATTTGATAGTGTGTACTGTATGACACAGCGCTGTGTTAATGCCATCACGGAGACGCTGTATTTCCTGATAACTGTACAAACAGATGCCTGCTGTTCATAGTTAACCCGGTTAAAGGGTCTGGTCAAATCAGCTGAAAGTCTCTGGCTATTCACTATTGGATTTCGTGGCTTTCTGAGCTGGAGGGGTTCCTTAAGTCAATCGAGTTATTTGACTTGAAAACGGTCAACTTTCTTTTATTGAGTTGGCTGAGCCCTGAAGCTCCACACAGACCAGCTTCCCTTAACTTGTCACAAGTACTTTACTTCTATTTCTCAGCCATTAACACTCACCTGTCTACCCATTTCTCTATTTGCTTGTTTTGTTTTATGAAACATAGTGGCATTATGAGCTCAACACAACAGATCACAATGCGTATCCTGTCACACTAATGTTTTATGAAAACAAGCAAATAGCAAACAAATGACAGAAACAGTGATGTGGGGTATAAACAAGAGACCAGAAAATTAAATTCACCTGAAAAAAAAATAAAGGAAAAAAAAAACAATAAAATGTCCCGCAAATGATTTGCTTGTTGTGTTTCTGGGCACAAAGCACAAGCTAAAACTGACAAACAGGTCCAAAAATAAAACGCACCTGACATTAAGCAGGAGACGTACGGTAATTAATCTGTGACGGTGGCATTTAACTTTGTGTTTGTTTTCTTGTTCCTCTGCAGAAACTTGTCAAAGAATCCTCTCACCACTCTGTCATGGCAGCTCTTCCAGCACCTCCAACTCTCCGAGCTGTAAGTCCTCTTCTTCTTCTCCCCTCCTCTGATCTTCCTCATTGTCTTTTTTTTTCTTATGGATTTTATTAGAGCAATTTATCATTGCTCCCTTCGCACTATCTGCCGTGACACAAATTGCCGTCTCTGTCTTCCATTATAATTCCCGTCTTTGTTGTACAGAACCTCTAATTTGTCTGAGCACGTGTAAAAGACAGAACCTATAGGCGGTATAGTGGCATTGTGATCTTATAAGTCATTTGTTGACTTAATTAACGCACTAAGGAAACGTAATGGCCTGGTAGGAGGAGAGAGTCCGACCCCATTTCTTGTTTGTTATGAATATTTTAGCGATCATTGTGTTTATGAAATGAGTTTGCTCTTTCACCACCGGGGAGAACACTGCAATGTCGACCCGCCTGTAATTTACACATCATTACCCCTGTCAGCACTGTCCATCATATGAACCTTTGCTGTACACTGAGCGCTGGTGCTGCTTTCTGCGCAGGCTGCTGGCATATGGAGCTGAGGCATAGAGGGAAGTGATACAAGATTATTTCAAGCAGGCCTCCTTATTGTGCTATTTTCAGAGGTAGAAGCAGGGCAGGTCCTCGGAGAACACAGCACAATGCTGATTTGGAGTAGTCCTGCTGCTGTACACTCCTGTAGCAGAGCTGAGGGAAAGCCCCGCTTACATTGACACTATAGTTTTGCATTTAGCTTACCCCATCATCCTGAGCATATCCCTCACACTCACGGGACCCAGCGATATTACAGAACATTCTTTCTTACCCATCCTGCGTAGGAGGCAGTTCACACCAGACCTCATACCAGTGCTACAAAAGTGTCATCTCACCATGGGCCCTCATCAGTGGCAGATGGGTCCCCGAATCCCTCAAACTGCCTCTTATTGCATTGAGAATACCATTCTTCACTGGATTGTAGAAGTTATGTGTGTTTGTCGTCTTACCAACTGTTCAGCTCCGCTTATGAGTAAGCCAGCTTGGCCTTTAGCTTCCCGTGCTGCATGTCTCAGTTTTTGACCCTGTCTTTTCTCAATTATTGCACTATTCAGATTTCCAAATTCCAATTATATTATTACTGTAAACATTAATATTACATTTCTAGATGAACACAATTTAATGCAAATATCAGAACTGTAATTCATCAATTTAATGGTTCTGGTTTGACAGGGTTCTCTTAGGAACAAATATCAAATCAAAAGATTATGATAACAATAGTAATATGATAGTATGATGCTGTTCAATCTATTTGTAAGAAATTAAATGTAATATTAAAAAAAATGACAGTGTAACTGTGTTGTAAATGAAATAACAACACAATTGATTTCAATTTTAAAGAGCTTGTCTGAAAACATGCTCTGGTAGAATAGTGCCATCAATTTTTTGTTTGAAATGTATTGGGGGAAAAAAAGAGGCATTCAAACTCTCCAAACTCTACCAAGGCATAATAATATGATTACACACCAAATTTAAGTAGTTATTCCCTTGAGAGCAGCCGTATATTCATACTTTTATAAAAGAAAAAAGATCAGGGCCATTTTGCCTGCAGAGAGACTCACAATCAATTTAGTATTGGAGTTAAATTCTGACAATACTATTTATCATCGAAAATTACACATTCATATGCAATATACCTAAAATAACTAGTGCAGATCTTTACTTAATCACATTCCCATTACATTTCCAGGTGCATAATTTGCTCTGATGTGCAATCCTATTTCTTCTCAAGCAGCCATTTTAGATGTGTACAAATGGTATCTTTGTTGGTCGACATGAAAAGCAGGGTAGGGTGCTGCCCGTGTTTCCTGGTGAATGCTGATGAGCGCTGAGGGTTTATGTCTATTCCATTTGGCGTGTTTAGTTAAGAGGTGTCACTTGCAGTGGCGTGGCGGCACAGACGTGGGCTGAGGCGTTATGCAAGAAGGAAGCCATGTGGAATCAGGCCTCGCTAATAGGAAATGAGTCACTCTATCATGTGCAGTCTGCGACGCGGCCCTGACATCATTACTCTCTTAGCGGTGTCTGTGTGCTCACCCAAACCATATTAGCTTGGTAAGTGCCAATCATTCAATCATGCCAAATGAAGCATGCCCACCGGGTGGCCATTGCCTTTAATTATTAGAATGATACACAATGCAGTATCAGTGACAAATGGCCACCCCTGCTACTCATATTATGAAAACAGAGGTGAAGCAAACCAGCTGAAAAAAAAAATCTTTTTTATGTGACAAAATGGGTGCGTGGCCCTTTGGCATGATGCTGCTGCGACACTATTATCTCAGTCACTCTGGGCACAGTTATTTTAATTTCTATTTTCAAACAATGAAATAGGACAATTTTCTGCAGCATGTCTGTGGCAGCGACGTGCAATGAATAAAGGTGGGAATCTTCTTTTTTTTTTTACCTGAATTTACACTGAGGGCCCTTCACAAGACTTAAAACCTCCAGACTGGTGCTTAAAGCTGCTGTGTCTGATTGTTTCCACTAGTTTTTTTTTTAATAAAAAACATAATATGAAAATAAAGGAGGATAGAGGTGCGCACATTATGGCCCATAATGTGCATATATCACCCATGTTGACCCAAAGCTCAAAAGTGCTTCTGCACACACAACACGGGACGAATGTTAATGTTAATGTCAAATAAGCACTGAATGTACAGTTCACTCATTTATGGTCTGGTTTGTAGCATAATACAGACGATCCGGGACTGATTCTCGATTCGCAATTAAAATCAGATTTGGGGAAAAATAACACCTGTGTGATGAGTTAAAAGTGCAGAGGAAAAGTAGTTTCTATCTGTTAGTGTGTATCACTTTCTGCTCTTCCCTTATCAGATACTTCTTATCACGCCTACTCAAGCGTAACTGCAAAACAGTGGCTTTGTTTTTCAGGTTGATTGCGCAGACATTTCACACTCGCTGCAATATCCTAATATCAGTAACAATGGCAGTACTATCAGTGAGATCTCAATCATCTCAAGTCTTTTGTGGCTCCTGTGAAAAAGGGCCCCAACATCACACTGATGCCTTACAATAGACGTCTGCTGTGTGCTGCCCGTGGGTGACACGCAGATAATCGGCTCAGCCTCTGTGTGTGTGTGTGTGTGTGTGCGTGTGTGTGTGTGTGTGTGTGCCCTTTAGCCAAAGGACCAGCGCCACTGCAGTGTAATGCATAGCCCAGCCAATCACAGGCCTGAGAACAGTGGTAGGGCTAAATGATAAGCCCTGCGCTGTGTCTGCCAGGCTGATATTATTGGAGATTATTTGAAGCGGAGTTTGCTGCAGTCACCAGCAGCGGCGTCTTCGAGGATGCTAGGTCTGTCTGGTCCACAAGAAAAGAGAGGAGTACGTTCTCTTTCTGTAGCGGGTGAAGAGATCTGCCTGAGGCAGTGTGCATCCCCAATCCCTCTATTCTCTTCGCCCGTCTTTAATCCCAGCTCTCTGGGAAGCAGGGGCCGACGCAAAGTCAAACATTTACGCCTCTCGCTGTAAAATGGATTTTTCTTTGAATATGGATGAAACGCGAACAGATAAAACCTGTAATAGTCTGATGCGACTGCCTGTGGATTAGGATGAATTAAACATTAAATTTCCAAGGGCTCCATAACCAGGTAAATTACTTCACTTTAACCTTCGTTTCATTAGGCTCCAATTGCACTCGGGGCAAACTCTTACTGTAATACATGACATTAACATCGACTCAACATCAAAGAGTCACTTGCAGGAGGAAACTTTAACGTTTTGTAGGAAAGACTGCACCGGGGGGCGGCAGTGGCCTGAACACGAGGTCGCCGGCTTAAACCCAGACCGCCAAGTTGAATCCAGGTGTGGAAAATGAATGAGGATGAAGCCACTAGTACTAAAGCAGTGTTGAGTTAGTAGAGACAGCTGGTTCATATAGCCACAACACCTAAAGACAACACGTATCACACTCAGGGTGCTTCACAAGCAGATCCCTCCTTTAAGGTGAACTGGTATTGATATTCTAACATGATGTCATTCATGTTTCCGGGTCATGGCAGTGTGCAGTATTCAAAGCAGATCTGACAGAGAGCAGGTTGGGATCATTCATTTAACAACCTATAGACTCACTTCTGTATGATCATATAGCAACCTGCTTATTTATCTTTGTTTTGTTTTTTTTTTAATCCAGACTTCACAAGTTTTATTTAATATGTAAAGAAACCTGTAAACTGTAATGCATCATGAATGTGCAGTAATGACAGTTTTTAAAGTACTGCATATAAAAAGGTTATTAACGTGACCGTAGGAAATAACAACTTATCATTAAAGTACCTTTTACTCAGCACTTCGACAGAAATGGTGTGGTTATCCTGAGGAGTACATGTGCAGGACTTTACATATGCACAGCACACTGCCGCTCTCCAATATATTCCCAATGCAAATGCACAGTCACAAAGGTCAATAAAGACTCCAGGAACAATTTGGGGAGTTGTGGTATCTGAACTCAGTCATCTAAATCCATAAAATATTCTCTTTGCTTTTTCTGACAGGACTTTACCCCAGCAGGGAAAAAGGGCATAGATTGAATGAAGAAAATAAATGGTACCGAAATGTCACTTTCCCACCAGAACTGTAAAAGCACCGCCACCAGTGAACCACTTCACACTTGACTGAAGACAAGAAATTACCAAAGAGTCCCAAGTGCAAAAAAGGCATCTGCACCCATCTGTGTGTGTGCATCTGTGAAAGTAGATCTGTTAGTACCAAGGTGCCTCGGAGCGAGATATTTGGCCCATAATTAAACAACGAGTGAGTGAGAAGGCTGGTTGCACTGGGCAGCTCCTGGCTCTCGATAACAACATGACTTTGCTGACTCAAACCTTCTCGAAAATTACAGCGTAATGAAGACCGACAGCTTCTTTAATGTGAACTGAATCCATTGTAGATAACTGGTTGTTATCTTTAGTGTGAACACAGTTTGAACTTAATTGGGTTTTTGGCCACGTGGGAGCAGCACGACAGTCTGAAGACACAACACGAGCACACAGTATGATCACCTCACAGTTTGATGAACGTTGGTGACAATAAAATCATCACAAAACTATTATTCACCATCATTTACATTTATTTAGCAGATATGAAGCGACACGAGCGTCAGTGTGGAGTCATAATTCAGGTGACTCGACAAATGTTCTAAGTCACTCTCCTTGTTGCTCTGTTTTGGTCTCCATCAACCACTGGAATAAAGCTAAATGCTCCCAAACACTCGTTTTTTGCCAACTGCATCAACCTGCTGTTTGCTACTATACAGTTGGACACAGCTTCTACATAGTTTGTCAACGGAAAAGTCCAAATTAGTACTACGGAAAAGCACTTCATAGTTCAACACACCATGGTTTTAGTGTAGAATTTCCTGAAAAGCAAACAAATATGGAGTCCCTTTATAAGTCAAAGCCATGAAATGTAATAAAATTATCTTGATGCTAGGTTGTACACAGGATTTAAATCCTCACACAGTCAACAAGTAATCATTTATGCTGTGTAGCCACACATGCAGCACTGCTCATAGCACCTGTCTTATAGAAATGACCGCAAAACTATGTGAAGAGTCATTGTTACAATACTAGATTCTGAAGGGAAAATGAGCCTTAAGCTGCTGCTCACTTTGTCAGTTTCTGCTGCTTGACACCGGTGGTGCCCTGACGTGGGTGCCCCGGGTCCTCTACATGATTGCAGTGCAGGTGGTGTTGTCGATAAGCCAAAGTCAGGTCTGGCTCTTCACACAAATGATGCCGCAGAACACCCCAGAAAAAAACAAAAAAAAAGGACAAGAAAACACTCAGCCTGCTGGGACACTAACTGGCCAAGTAGCTGCAACCTTACCGAATGGCAATCATGGGGCGAACAGTGATTTATTTATTCACAGCGCGATCCAGCATGACATTGATGGCAGCAGTCCAGCAGCAGCAACCAGCAGTGTGCTAAAGCAATGACACACACTTTTTTTACGGTGTGGTAAAAGCGACCGTTTGCAAATTGCGCAGTATCGGGGGGGAAATGCTGTAAAGCTAATGTTGTGAAAGCTCTTGCTGACAAGAAGAATATCAAATTTGACATTGGCTGCGTCAACTCTGTTTTTTGCATTCATTCTCCATGATGAATTCCTATTATTCGCTCTAATTTCATGACTCCTGCTGTACAATGACAATCATCATGTGACATCATGTTACTGACGGGGGGGAGAGAAGCAGTGCAGCAGTGATGCAGCAACCAGTGTAAAATAAGAGCCCTTCATGTCTTTGTATTCAGCCCATTGCCTGTGAATAGAAATGCCACCAGCACTCTGCTGCCTCCAGACTCCAGCAGTCCATCTCCTGTCATGACAGCTGGATTATGTCTATTATCCACTGTCGTAATAATGACAGTACTTTTTATTCACTGCAAGTTTGTGTTGCAGTGGTCACATCTGATAGAGATAAAAACATGGATGACACAGTCTGCAGAGGAGAAGTCATGATCTCAGTTGGTCAGAGAGAGACTGCAGCTCTTTGGCCACCAGACCGTTGCAAGTCAATTACAACGGGAAGTCAATATGAACACCAAGGTTCTTGGCTCCCAGAACAGAGGCACCTTTACTGGTGGCAGTGCTGGACAGGGAGATAATCATCACCTCATTCAGTTGCTATTTCGTAACATTTTACTTTTTACACAACAGTGTAAAGCAAATGTCAATTTCCAGAGTCGCTGGAATTTTAAGTTCCTCAAATCAAATACAGAGCACAGATTGTGATTTTTTTGCTTTTTTGACTGTCATAAACTAAAACTGCTTCCCAGTCAAGGGATGTTACAGGTATTTTTATAATGTAATCCACATTATAATTTAGTCATAGCCAATAAAATATGCTGCGCCTTTAGGCTAATACCTGGTAATAAACTAGGTATGCTGACATTAAGCAGCACAGCCAGTTTATTCTTACTGCCCTTCCTTCCATTTCGGGCTTCTGGTTTTTATTCTGCATCCAGAGCTGCTCTGGCAATGGGTGTGTGCACAAAAGTCACTGTGTGATGGATGTGTTCGAGAAGTCAAGTGAAAAATATCTGCGAGAAGCAGAGTGGATTTATGGATGCATTTTGTCTTATTACTATACATTAACATCTGGATGCATTGGGTTGTCACAGGAGTGATGTGACAAGCAGAGCATAGAGAGAAAATAACCTCACGTTCCTGCTGCATTACCATAAAGCCGGGCCTCGCAGGAAACACACAACCCACACTCACGCAGATCAGTGCGCAACTCTGGCGTGGAAAAAAAAAATGTAACTAAGGCAATTTATTAAGCTCTCTGGATTTGAAAAGCTAAAATAATTCCCGACAACAGCATAAGGAGAGGAAGCAGAGCATTGGAGATGAGATCAAAGACGGTGAGCAACAATGCAGCATATAGCTTATAACTGTTTGTGATCCGCGTCTCCTCCGTCAAAGCACCTGTGTGTACGTTTCCCAGAAAAACAGCCTCCGGTGGTGATCATTACCTCTCCTCTGGAGTACTGGGGTGGATCGTTAGCCGGCTTCAAGGAAACATCACGCTGTTAGCTCTCTCCATCTGGGGGTCACGCTGCTGTTTGCTTTTGTTCTTTTCGAAGTCTAATCTGCTCTCCTCCAGACATTTATCAACTTCCAGCTGTCAGTTTTGCTGTGCTTTGTGCCTTTCCTTCTTGTCTTATTTGCTTGTTTACATGGCAGAACCTTAAAATCCCAGCCGTGCTACAGTGACGACTGGGCGAACGTTTGAAACACGAGGTTGTCGGTTTATTTAACAATCCAGCCTTTGTCCTGTATCTACATTCAGCTGCATGTTGGGCCCCTGTGAGCTCTGCCCAGAGGAACACTGGCTAATGTTGGGAGGTTGTGGGGTTTTTTTAACATTTACCATAATGAAAGTACAAATGGAAGAAAGGCCGGGCTGCTCTGGTGAGCTACAGTCCCTTGTGCTTCCACTATCTCAGCATTCAATTAAAACTTTAATGGTGAGATTCCTTTTACTGTCATGTAGGAAGCTTGTATACGATGCTTATTTTACATAAGCATGATGATGTTCACCCTGTCTACCTTTAAAACCAGTTTAATGAGTAAAGATTTAAATGAGATGCGTTATTTCCTCATCAGATTTTCATCATTTAGACCTTTGTGGATGGAAATAAAATTGTAATGTTTTGTGTTTCAGATTTGTGATTCCCTAATAATTTCCCATGATGTTTCCAAGAAGGAAATATTTAGTCTGGTTCTAATTATAGGGAAAACAGAGACAAGGATGTTTCCCCTGAAAGAGATGCTCCATTTCGACAAAGCATGCAGGGTATAGTTCATCAGCCAGCCAAACGAATTAAATGAAATATTTTAAATATTCATGAGAAAAGAAAAATGGTTGTGTTGCCCGTAAAAGCCATTATGAAAGTCAACGCAGTCAACACAGAAGCACTAGCCTTCAAATGTACATGTGCATTTATTCTGCATTCATGGTCATGAAATATGAAGAATTTGTGCATAGATGAAAATTAGGAATTTATTTTTAGATTTACCAAAAAATTTACCAAAGATGGATTAAATTATGGATTTTTACTGTAAAAACTTGGTCAGTGTTAGTATAAAAACCAAAAATTATGCCAACACTGAATTCAAACAGCACATCTATGTCAAAATTGCCACCAATCATTAATTCAATGAACTTGAATGTTTTTTGCCCTAATTATTAAAGAGAAATTAAGTTGGTCATGGATTGTGCGCCCTTTAACTGGTTAATTAATATGAGTTAGCTCAGTGAAAAAGTCGTCATAGAGTGAACCCTGGTTCTGCTACAGTACCAGAACCAGGGAGCAGCTGATAATAAGTGAGAACCACCTGCGGGAATCTATTCTCATTACTTCATATAGCATGCTGCACGTACCCCATGCATTATTCATGCTATATGCTATATATTATTGACCTCTGCCAAGGACATTTGGACAGACATTCATCTTGACAAAATTGGTCAATCAGAGCCTCCAAATTGGACATATGCAGAATGCAGAGGTGGTGGGTGTACCATGTTGAATAATGCACAGTACTGTGGGAATGAAAGGTATGCACAGGGGAGCCTAATGATACCTGCCTGCTGTCAATATACCCTTAGACTGATAGTCTGAACACTGCTTTGACCTTTGACCTACTCACATTTGAATGCCACGGTGCAGACATTTATGTTTGTCCTCCTCCTGTCCATAATTTGAATACATTCTCCCTGTTACAGAAATATTATGAAACACACATCTGTGGTTATTTCCACTCAGTGATGCCAGGGTGTTACCATGAGCAGTCATGATCATTTAATTGGTTTATTACAGTGAGGAAATACTGCTAATTAGGCTGAGAAGGTTTTCAGTAACGTTGCTTTCTCTGCAGCTAGAGATGCTTCCCCTGTTTGTCACTAATAAGGTTAAGTGCGTGCGCAGCTTTGACGAAGCATCTGGTTAAAGTTCATTTTACCTCCAAAGACTACAATTAATGGCTTTTCTGTAAATATACCACTCTTGCCCGGTACTCGCAGGATTTCCTGTCATTTTAAACTGCATATTCAGAGATTGTTCACCATAAAATGGGATGTACTGAGAGCATCTGATGTATGGTACAGCTTATGCTTAAAGGAACGTACCAATTATTGCTGGAGTACAGAGAAGTGGAATGAATGTGTGTGGCATTAAAGCCAAACTTATAGGCACAGTATTGCATTTATTTACATGATGCAGTGATGGAAACTGCAGCACCTGTGATTGGCTGATTAAGTTGTATGTCTAGTTCATCTATGTCAGACGATGGGCAAGCACATAAAACTGACCTTGCAGCAGGAAGGCGACAATGTGACGTCAGCTCTGTGTTTGTATGTATCGTTGTCTGCTTTACTGTGTTGCAGGAATTTCACGGTGGCAGTGTAATTACAGAGTAACACAGCAGGTTCTGCATGGATCCTCTCCTGCAGTAGATAAACCAGGCTGTGGCCTGATAGTAAAGCGTACATGTCGTACATCACTGTGGAGCATTATCCATGTTGGTATCAGCTTTAAAGTTACTGTTGCGTTTGAATGGCTGCAAAACAAAGATGTGGTATGGGTGCAGAGGTTCCAAACCAGGGATAGTATCTGCCAGCCCCACATGCACATTGCACATTGATTATAGATCTTAGACAATAATACTGCATATATGGAAAAAGGTAATGGCCTTCTGTGGCTGTGAGGAGGTTATGGAAGCGCAGTGTTAAATTGATGGATAATAATGTTGGTGCTGAAGAAAATCACTGTGTGTGACTTCAATTGTTAATATTGTTAATATTCCTATTTTTGTTGATTTCAGTGTGTGTGTTGATGTTGAAGATGTGAAGATGTGAAGTAGTAAAGGAAGTCTGTGTTGTGTGGCTCTTTGCAGCCTGTATCATTGGTTAGGTGGACAGTTCGCTCGTCGTTCCTGTTGTTTACTCTGTGGTCTCTGTTTGTGTATCAAGGCGCCTGGATGGTGTGGTGTTCGACTGCGGTTGCGATATCCGCTGGATCCAGCTGTGGCAGCAGAAAGAAGAAGCCACGCTGCACACACAGCAGCTGTACTGCAGGAAAGACGCCTTCAAAATACGACTGCTCAACATGTACATCAACAACTGCGGTAAGGCGGGTTTTGGGGGTTGCATGTTTTTAAATGGGGGGGAAAGAACATTGGGGGTGGGAGGTGAAGCGGAGAACGTCAGGCGGAAGACGGGAGAAGCAGGGGGAAGAAGAGAAGGGTGAGAGGTGACGTTGAGAAGAGAGAAGAGCAGGGAGATGAGTTGAGGCAGGGAGAGGAGGAGGCGTGACAGAGGTCAGAGGGTGAATCTGATTTGAGGAGCTGTGTGTTCAGTGTGACAGAGGGTGCAGACTCCTGGTGGTGACTCATCCCTGTGACATTTAACGTGCCCACGTATTTGTGGCTGTAGTTTCCGATGCCTTCTTTGAACTAATTTTATTGCCTTAATTAAAAGTGATTGATTCGGTGTGAAAATATGTAGACAGAAGCAGTGACAGGCGTGTATAAGCATGAACACACACTGTGTGTGTGTGTGTGTGTGTGTGTGTGTG
The DNA here is from genome assembly GCA_016785345.1 of Trinectes maculatus. Classification (NCBI taxonomy): domain Eukaryota; kingdom Metazoa; phylum Chordata; class Actinopteri; order Pleuronectiformes; family Achiridae; genus Trinectes; species Trinectes maculatus. Next base: position 29,685 of record JAFBJQ010004380.1, on the reverse strand, counting down.
TGCGTGTGCGTGTGCGTGTGCGTGTGCGTGTGCGTGTGCGTGTGCGTGTGCATGTGTGTGCACGTGCTTGCAGACCTGCCAGAGATCAGTGTGAGCCACAGCAGTGTGTTGGTGATGGAAGGCGACAATGTGACGGTGAGCTGCAACGGATCCGGATCACCACTGCCAGAAGTGGACTGGACAGTCAGCGACCTTCACTCCATCAACACACACCTGGTAAGACACACACACACACACACACACACACGAGTAAAAAAAAAAAGAAGCTGTAATTGTTTTTGGTGTTAATGTGTTTTACAACATGCAAAGCTGTGAGACTGGTTCCAAACTGGGAGTGTGAGTTTCACCAGGAGCAGTGATGGCTCCATTGTTAGTGAGGTTCTCCTTCCTGTTTGCCAAGAGACTTTCACATATTTACACCTCTTATAGCTTAACTGCTCCATATCATCCACAACAACAGGACACACTGCCAAAAACTGTATAATTACACTGTACATTTTTCTACACTTCATAAATAAACAACAATTATTCCAGGCATTCCAGGCATGTGCATGCACACTATGCAAGCACATGAATGATTTACGTTGGAGCTATCACATATGTCTGGACGTTCAAACAGACACTTTACAAAGCTCCAGATCATGACTGAGATAACCTGTGGTTTTAGCATCACTTTAGATAAGATTTCACATTTGCAGGTTTTGCACTTTAGTATTTGCTCCCATGACAACAAATTTTGAAGATGCTTGAGTCCAATCAACAACAAAAAAAATTAAGCTAAGTCACTTTCAAAGAACAGTGTTGCTGAGAGGCTTTGCCGCATTGGTTTCCATGGTGACCTACTCCTGTTTGAAATAAGCCAGTTCTGTACGAATGAGAGGCGACGGCTGAAAGCACAGTGAGCCAGACCTGATAATCTCACTCCTGGAAGTCAGGCCCCAGGGACGTCACAGCAATAACAACAGCAGAGATAAACAGCGAGAAGAGGAGAACAGCAGTTTGGGAATTTGCCATGTGGTTGTATTTGTCATGTGTGTCTTTAATGCTCGCAGTGACTACAGAGATGAAAGTTACTGCAGCCTCAGGCTTGATGTTTGCAGGTAGACAGATATTGTAGCTCACAGGGCTGACTGAAGTGCTGGGGAACCCGGCCATCTGAGAGCACGCAGCGAAACATCAGCAGTTTGTATGACTAGCAAAAGACGGGATTTTTTTATTTGTATTTTTTCCTCTTAGTGACCCAATCGATCAAATATCTCGTTACATTCGTGCTCTAATTTGTGCCCATTAGCAGTAGCCTAACACCAGACTTAATCATTGAAGTAATTAATTCAAATTGGAAGGTGAGTACTCCCTCACTTTATTCTGCTTTGGTTCCACTGGAATTCAACCAATTAATAATTAATTTGTGCTTTAATTAAGTAATTAAAGATTTAAGAGCTGCAGTACAGTTGTATGTGCTGCTGGGCATAACCATCACATAGCCAACCACCTCTCTGTGTCTGTGCACTCTCTGCCCGTAGTCCAATGTGTACTGGCCCAACATCCACTCCATCAACATGACTCTGTTCAACATCAGCCGCGATGACAACAATTTCCAGCTGACCTGCATCGCCGAGAACGTGGTGGGGATGACCAACTCCTCCATCCAGCTCAACGTACAGTGTGAGTTGCAGTTTGCCTGTTATGTTATGTAATCTTCTGGGGAGGCTCTGGCTGCTTGCTAGTTGATATGTAACCCTACAATCAGAGAGAGACATTTCAAATGTAACATTACAGGCTTCTTTTCATCTTCATATGATGCTGCTCATGTGGTGGTTAAGTACATAAACATATTTAGACTGATTTGTTACATTAATCTCCTAATTCGAAAGATGTTTTTGCATTAATATAATTAATATACATTGATCAGCCACTGCACTGAGACCATTAACTGGTGATGTGATGTTTACACAGATTCGGCAGTTCCACTGTAAAATATGTTTCACAGCTTCATTGCTTGACAAAGAAAAAAAAATCTCACGAATCTGCGGAAAGAAAATGAAAGCCTGTTATGTTCTGGCTGATTTGTGTGAGTTTATTTTGCTTCAAAATATAGAATATTGGATCATATTACGCAACATTTGCACAGTGGATTGTTTGTTTCCTTTCATCATATCCATGGCTCTGCCATAGCTGTCCAGGTGCATTTGAGCATTTGGCAAATTGCTACCTTCAATATGCAAACACTGTCAAAATAAAAAGGGCTAAATTGTAATTCTGTAGTAGTAGCAAATAAATTTTAATTTTGCATTGACAATGACACAAGGTTATTGTGTAAGTGTCTGCACCGGATTTCTATTGATCCAAATCTTGTTTGGACAAGTCACTGTACATCGATGATATCAGCCTCAGAGGATCAGTCAGATATTTTAACCTGGTTCTTTCCCAACCAGCAAGTTGTCTGCATCAGATGTCGTTCTTTTACAGTGCTTGTGTTTGTTACTGACAGGCTCAGCTTGTTATAATGGAAACAGTTTTTGCCCAGATACAGCTTTCTGCAAAAGAGTCAAATCCCTTTTCTGTTGTCTTGCTCAGAGTTCAAACCCGGCAGACTCCACTGAGAGAAACTTTAAATGACAGTACACAGGGGTTGGTGTTCTGCTGCTGGCCCAGTCAGTTTGCCTATGGTTTTTTTGTTACTTACAGATCGTTTGTTTAAGTAAAAGTACCAATGCAGTAAAATTGCCAATTACTCGTACCGAGCACCAACAGATGAAATAACGATCTCTCACTCCCTCCACTCTGTCTGCAGCAGGACTCTCTGCTCTTAGAACAGTGTTTTTCTGCAGGAAAAAAGTACATTCCTGTGAGATTTATTCTCCTCCTTTACTGGCAGGAGTTATCAGGCGAAACTGTTCCAGGCAGTGTCTGTTCCTTCAGCTCATCGTTTTATTATTTGCGGTCACTCTCAAAGCTCTCATCGCCATGTTTCCAGACCAGCTGCTTCTGGCCCTGAAAAACCCACTTTATGCAGAGTGATCAGTAACAAACAGGTGTAAGTCTGTGAGCAGGTACTTGGCAATATGCTAGATCATCAGGATTATTCAGCATGTAACACTAAGTAAAGACTTGGTTGTATCATTAATTATATATTCAATTGGTACCAAAGCACTAGCCGTGTCAGTCACTACATACCTGGTGACAAGGAATTTACTGGCCCAGTGTAAAGTCATGTTGCGCCCCACCACCCAACCACCACAGGGGGTGCCAGATCGGAATATAATACATTTATTATATACATAATAACTCTTCACATAAATGCATATTCTAAATCCTGTGGAAAAGTCATAATTTGCAAGTTTTTTTTAAACCTTTGGTAATAAAAAAAAAATCATATTGCCGAGGACCCCCTGTAGTTCTGCTAGTTGACATGTCATTAATCTCAGGGTTACCCACTTGCTATAGTTCAGTGCTAAGGGAATGGCACGAATGAAAATGCTGTGCCATTGGGCCTGGCATCAGGTAGGGCCAGGAAAACCGATGTATAGTATGATTAGTATATAAATAGTATGAATAACTGCGTAATCATGAAATGTTGGAGATGTAGCAGAAGTTTCACTACAGACAATATACTCAGGTTATTTTTCACCGATCAGTGGGAACCTCCACTTTTCTCTGTGAAAAATGGGGGAACGTAATGTTACACTTTCTTTTCTCTCCCTCTCTCTGTCTTCTTTTGTTTTGCTTTTTGAATCCATTGCATTTCAGCCTCTCTTTCTCGTTAATGATGATTTCATTTAATTCTATTTAGATGCTTCAACAGTTTGAACATATCAGTTATCAAGTACTGAAAACATTTGCCACTTTGTCAGTCCCTCCCTCATTGAGAGTGAAAGCAAAAAAAAAAATCTCATTAAAATACTCTCTCAAGAAAATGCTCAAGGTAAAAGTAGAATCTTGAAACTATATACTTGGCAGTTGTCTTTTGCGTAAGATGACTTTCACGGCATCTTTGATGGACTGAAATTTATCTTGCATTAATGACGCTGACACGCCAAGAGAATAATTTACAACAGGAGAAGAAAACACTCCTTTATCAAGCAGAACAGCCAAATCATGCAGGTACATTTAGAAGGCAATGAGGTGTTGCACGGTTACAAACCAAGTGAAATTGATGTTGCCAATTAGCAGGCGTATACCTGTCAGCCCACATGAAAGCTCAGCCTTGAACTGAACTGAAAGGAAAGGGAAAAATAATATATACAGTATATCCCTCACTGATGATTTGGTAACCAACAGATTGTTTTTTCTAAATGTCCAGACCATGAATTACATCATATGATGTACATCAGCTTGTTTGGGCTGTGGATTGGCCCCTGGGCAGATATGGGACGTGTTGTATTCAGTGCCAGTATTTATCAAAGTTGGCAGACATTATTCTCTTCTCAGGTAGCTGGGTCTTGTAGAGCACAATCTATTGTAGCTTTCTGCAATGCATCCTGCTACAGGACAGGGAAGATTTGTCACCAGTTCAAACGCGCCCTACTGGAGCTCAGCTGCTAAGGAACAAGCAGGAGTGACAGATAGACTTTGCAGCATCTAGCCTTCAGGGCCTCCTCCACACGGACGCTATCCATGTACATCTTCAGGCATCTTTTTTTTTTTCTGTTGACGCTCTCTGCTAGTGCCGCAAATTGACTTATTAATTTTTCACCACATGCTCTGATGGTAATTACATTTCCTCCCCTGTGCAGCCTATTGTCTCTGGAAATGTCATAAAATAGCTTAAACTGCTGCTCTGATTAGAGAGTAATCTGATTGACAGGGAAATTACCAGCCGTCAAGTAACATTCTCTGCATTCAAAGATGAGTTCCCTATTTCAGCCAAACTGAAATTAGCCACAATGCAAATTCTGCAGGCCTATTGTTGTGCTGCTGTGTGGAACAATGGCAGCCCTACAGCACTGCACATTCATACTGTATGTTACAGCGTTTTCACCTATAGGGGGATAAGATGTAGTTAGTTTAAGCACATGGCACTGACAAGCACCTGGGTTCGTGGTGCTGTTCCCTGTGGAGCTGTGTGAGTCGAGTGTGGATATGACTGTGCTTCATGCAGGTTAGGACCTTACAGGATTGTGCAGCCCAGAGGGAGAGTGCGTCTCAGGAAACAGTTGCCTCCTCTCTTGGCAGCGGCCATGATGTCCTGACTGTAGTTTGGCGGAAACATGGCATTTGAAATATGGCACAGTGTTACCTCTAGATAACATTGCACAAGCGGCATTGTATTCGTTGTTGTCACTGATCAAAGGCATGTAGTTATCAAAGCTTGTCATCTGTATAAGCGCCACGACGACGCCATGTTGTCGTAGACCAGTATGGAGCGCTGTGATGACTTGTATTGTATTGACCGAGACTGGGCTGACAGGGGAAAATGGATCGGCCCCTAACTGTCCATCAACAAGAGAATTTCCTCTCTTTTTTTCTCTCGCCCCTCTGTCTTTACGCTGCACTGCTACAACCACCCTCGCACCTTCCTCGCTCCGCTCTCTTTCTTCTCTTGTGCGTCTTCCTCTTCGCTCTCTTCCTGCACACGCCCACACACCAACATGTTCACACACACACACATGCCTTAGCCTTTCGTTCAGCTGAATGACTTTATTGTCACTATTGTCTGGCAGGAACAATATCACCAAAGCAATTTGTGAGATGACAGCTTTCGACAACGCTAAATGGTTTATTCACATCCTTACAAGACCTGGTTTGAAACATCAGTGTTAGTTGGTACACAAGCAGATGTAGCTACTTTGTTCCTGTTTTTTTTCTGACATTTATTTAAAATGAATTCATCACTGTCCGTTATGGTATGTAAATGATGCACATGCAGTTTTTTTTATAAAATGTGTGTCATATTGTCAATCACTGTAAATCAATCTGATCATCACAGAGAAGGACACAGTCATAGCAGGGGAGGTGATTAAATGTGGAGCTGACAGTGTGGCCTGGATGAGAGTCACAGTGTGGCACCTGGATGTTCACATCCAAGAGACATGATGTCCTCACTGTTCACACAGCTCACCATGAGGATGTTGGTGTGTTTGTGGGTCTGATTGACATCTTTATCCAAATTGGGACATCTCTTTAAATAATTGCCATTTAACTTTGGACAGACGCTGACAATTTCAGATGTCTTAAACCTTGATGACTTCAGAGGTCCCTGTAATCTTCAGTGAGTTTAGTGCCATTCTCAGATAAATACGATCAGTGTTCAATACATTCACCTCTGGCTCAGCTGTATCCTGTGTTTCACTTACAAGCAAATGGCAGCGCACTGTCAGTGTACACAATCGAGATGGTAAACAAAACTGCCTCTAAACATAGGTATATGAGCACACAGTAATCATGTATATCATAGTAGTAGTAGTAGTAGCATGTTGTCATGTTGTTGTAAACGTTTAGCTCCCAGCACTTCTGTACAGTCTCTGCTGTATAGTCACATCCTGCAGCATCCAAGGATGATGCTCTCATTAAAACATTTTTGTAAACAAAACTGATTAATCAAAAAGTTTTAAGTAAACTGGCAGACAGAAATACGATGGTCCCAAGTGAGTTATTAACAATAAACAGCCACTATGCAAACAATAAAGCTGTCATACAGCCTGCTTTTTTATTGCTCTCACACTACTTAGCACTGGGAAGAGATTGGGTACAAATGCAATGCCCCAATAGAATAAGTGGGGGAGATAATTGGTAGTCTTGCTCCCTGGGGCTTCCAGCAGGTTCATCTGGTCAAGTAAATATCCCATTCAGTGATGGTCAGTGGAGGTCATCAAATATTTTACATCTGAATTAATATGGGGCCTCACAAACCCCAACCCTACTGAATGATTAAAATTCGAATCAGGAAAGATGTGGTGCTTAGTTGCACACTGAGGGAGACAGCCGGTGGTGGGTGTGGGAGGGGGTTGGGGGGGCTGCAGTGCTGTCCAAATGACAACATAACCACACACATACAACCCTAGATGTCTACTTATAGAAAAAGGATCGCTCACATGTGTGAAATTGAAGGCTTCAGTCAGAACCAGAAGCTGTGTGTGTGTGTGTGTGTGTGTGTGTGCGCGTGTGTGTGTGTGTGCGCGCGCGCTTTCTGGAGGTGGGTGGTAGGTTTGGACAGGGGAAGGCTGGTATGCAGAACATACGCAGAACGAGCGACTGCTAGATGATCCTGTCTGCCAAATATTTCCTTATGATGATGTAGCTGCAGGAGTTACTCGCTCATGGCAAAGACAAATCAGTAGATGTATTGTATGTGAAATGTATCTGAAGTGATAAATTGCCTCTCAGCTTGGCGGCATTGTGGACTCGGAGGTGTGTTGCTGCATGTCTCTGTGCCTGTTCGTGCAGAGGGGATACCTTTGTCTATTTCTGGCAAGAGGTATCCCTCTGTCTGTTCCTTTCCCTCCCCGTCCCTGAAATAAAGGCACATTGCCACAAGAAACCTTTACCTTAAATGTCACCTTCTCATGTTCCTTTTGAATGACGTGGTGCCTGTGCCTTCCTCGCTGCAGTTCCTCCCGTCATCCTGAGACTGGCTGAGCCTGAACAGCGCCTCCACACCTGCATCGAGTTCACGGTTCGAGGTTATCCCCACCCCAAGCTGCGCTGGTTCTACAAGCAGAAGGAGATTCTCCAGAGCGACTACATCCGGACTGAGATGGACTTCTACCAGGACTATCTGGAGGGCTGTCTGATCTTCCAGAACCCGACACACATCAACAACGGCAACTACACCCTGGAGGCCAGCAACCCTTTGGGAACGGTCACGAAGACGGTGTATGGTCACTTCCTCATGGACCCAGGCGTCAATGAAGGTGTGTGAACTATTTCTGCTCGGACAGTGCATGTAATTAAGTTGACTGCATTTATGTACCCGGAGGTCAGTTTACTAATGCAGCTCTTTCACCTGGATGTCACATTAGAGCAAGCATGGTTCCACAGTTTGTTAATGAGCATGACTGGAACGAGGCTTCAGCCAGTTGGATTCACTGTTTCCGCTCCCTGCTTATGAACTACAGGTTCTGTTCCAGGTGCTGGAACTATTGGGGCCTTTTAGTTCTTATTAAAATCTTGCTCCCTGATCCCTGCTGGCTGGATCACAGCCAGGGTTCACCCACAGTTCAGACAGGTAGATTGTTCCCAGCAGCTCATCCTGAGTTCACAGGGAGAGGAAATAAACCTATAAAGACACAAATTTCTCCCCATGGTCAATATTCCAAGGTTAATGCCTTGTGTCAATGTATTGACATAGTTTGACTTTCTCTCTCTTCTCTTTTTGCAGATATAATGGAACTAGGTGAGTGTTTCTATTAACACTTCAACTTCAAAACAGCATTTTTTTGTTATTGTTGTTGCTGATAGTGTGTTTGATGTCTTTACCCACACGGACACACACATTGTTTCAAATTGGGATTCCAAAATGTTTTGTTCTTGTTTGCGAAAGTTTGTAGTTGCCAGTCGACGTTTGTAAGCCTGTAAAATAAATCTACGTTCGAAATTTATAAATAAAAACAAAAGTAGCGGTAAGGTTAATAACACTCGGTGTGGAAGATGCTTCTCTGAGTGTTTGTTTACATCTACAAAGCAGGAAAGTGTGTGTAGATCAAAGATCAGAATCTGACTTTACGAGATGACTCTTACACAAAATTTGCTTCGTGTTTGGACGTTTGATTTCTTGACATGTAGGTTTAAATTTAATGTCTCATGCAGTTTCATTTAATACGTTTGAAAGGCTAATTTACAACGGATAATTTATATTATCTGTGACTGCATACACACGATACAAGCACAAAACCTTTTTGACCCTAACTGTAGCCTGCAGACTATCACTCATACTATTTATCACAGAGAAACACATACAAAGCTGTTAGCATTATTGTTCAATGTTGAAAGGTCCTTTTAATGAGGTTGTTGGGGTAATTCTGGGATATGTGAGTAACTTTGTATGACTCATATATACACTGTTGCCATGCTACTGTCCATGTTAGTTTGAAAGGGTGAGCAGCCATTAACCAGCTCCTGGATTCACCACACACGCTCTGTGTGGGAGATTTGATGCTTCATGATGCTTCATGATGCTTCATGATGCTTCACCTCTCGGCGAGATGACATAAATCCAGTCCCTGGTTTCATTACAGCCAGGAACACAGTGATATGCTCCCAAACATCGATCTTTCAGGGCATTCCAGATTTTTCTCATTTGGTATTTTGGGATTTGCATCAGTGACTCAACATGCATAGAGAAGATACTCCACTAACGAACCACTCTTGGTATAAACATGCAGGTTACACCACCCTGTTAGCTGGTGATGTGTGAATGTTTGTGACACACACACGTGCACGCACACAGTGTCAGGTGAAGCAGAGGTGCTTAGGTGATGAAAGTGTGAAACGTTATTGCAGTGGTGTGTGAGGAAGTGAGGGAGGGAGGGGGTCCGGCAGTGTGCTGTGCTGACTGATGCTAATGTTGCTGAGGAGAGGGGAGGGCAGAGGGAGGAGAGGAGAGAGGGATGAAGGCTGGGGAGGAGGGACGGAGGGATGGTAGTTAGGGCGCACACAGTTACACACAGAGCCATGCACTGTAGTCTACTGTGTATGTCGGAGCTAGTGGCAGCCACTCTACCATGTGCTCATTAATTTGCCCACAATTAGTCTCTGATGTCCTGGCTGCAGGCGTCAGAGCGGAGTTTCCCTCACACCAGCTCGTTTCGTTCCACGGCTCTGCCTCTGTCCTCTTCTCCTCACGCGCCTCAAACCCCTGCTCTTTGCCAAGTCCTCTTGTTTGCAGAGATGTGACTTGCATTTCAACATCAACACATTAGTCAGAGTGTTAACTGACTAATGTGTTTCTGAGCTGAGAATTTTTAACTCAGCCGGCTTTTTAAATAAAGATGCCAACCTTGATATACGCAATGCGTTTTCTTCTGCTGATCAGAACCTACCAAATTCAGTGTTTTGTGCTCGAAGCCGTTATTCAGCTCTAAAACAGCTTGTTGTCGTTATTCTGTTTTTTTTTATGTGCAAGCATGAGCATGCATTTGTGCAGCTGGTATCAAATCCGACCAGCTCCTTTCGCCCACTTGCATTTGACAGTGCAGCTCAGATATCAGGCCTCAGTTGGACCTCTGTGGAAGGTGTCAGACTCCAGCGTGCATTCAAGGCTGTGCAGACTTTTACAAGCCTCATAAACTGCATTGTTCATCAACACTGTGTCAAGCTCACGCTGTGTGATTCCATCAACTCTAAGAGAACAATAGTAACAAGACCTTTCAAAAACTATGAATAAAGCACCAGTCTTTGTGAAGACATTGGAAATATGCCTTCAATCATATACAGTTAAGAGCACAGCAAGTCACCCACTTTAAATCAACTGTATATTAACCTATGAATGGGTTAACATTATTTAATGTGATAATGGGATTGTAAGCAGTTTCATGTCGACAAAAAAGTGTGTAGAATAACAACAATAATGCAGACTGACAATACAGTACAATGAGACATTTAACTACAGTAGTACCAAAGATTATTTGCTCATTTCTTATCTCCTCTAATTGCATGTGAAAGTAAACGGCAGCCATTAAAGGCTTACTGTTATCCACAGCAACTGATAAATGTTTTGTGTTTTCCTGTTGCAGCCCCTACGACGCCGTCAGACTCAGGGCGTCAGGATGAAGATACATTCGGGGTGAGTTTTCTCTTTAATGATGCTGATGAAAGAGGCAGTAAAGATGTTTCCCCTGGACTCAGCAGAGAGCTGCTGTGCGTTTCAGCACAAACCTATACTGCTTTTCATTTGTCAAAGGGCCCTCGTAGGGTTTTGTACTGTGTGTTTACATTCGGCACGGGGGCACAAAGACTACAACACAGCCAACAATATTAAAGTCATTTTTCAGAGTTGTATGTTTGGACACTAATGATGATGACGGCACTGACACATTTCTGCAGTGAGTGGTGCTGTTTCAAAATGCATAAAACATGAAACATGGATTCTGTTCTGTCTGTTCAAAACCAGTTCAGAAGACACAGGTGCTAAGGCTGCTGTGGTCGACGGGCTTCATGATGACTGACATCCTGACAGAACAAGCCCAGATGTACAGTTTCTAATGGCTGCAGGCATTGCAGTGTGGCAGTTATCGTGTGCATGGCTGCTCATAGGAATGGATTAGTACCTTAAATGCAACACAGCTATCATTATTAAAGCTGGGCATTGGACCTAAGAAGTATTATTATAGTTTACACTGACACTTTGTATTCTGGAACAGCCACATGGAAAAAAGGATTTGAGGTCTAAAATCATGAAGATTTTTACAATGATGATGTTGAATACAACGCCACCTGAAGGCAGCAGCAGTGACAACCGGTGGCAGATTTAATAATATATTAATATTAGTCAGAAAACTACGGTAATATTATATTAGTTTACTATATATACTTTTATATAATTTAATATGTACTTAATATGTAAGGTTTGTTTTTCTGTAAAACAGAAAAACAAACCTTTGAAGCAGTGTATCTGATTTCAGACTAACCACAAATGTGCATGTCCACATACATGAGTGTATGTAAATTACCGGTAATAGTATCGCACTGGAAAGACGACACATCTGATGCAGAGTTTTAGCTACATATTGAAATACCAATTAGTGCAGCTCATGTTCGATACCACAAATACTCCAACAACTCGATGCACAGCCACTGCACCATGAACGATGACACACAAGCTCCTGAATGGAGATGCACAGTAGTAAAAGGATAACGTTCTCTGTTAATGGGATGACGGGTGGGAATAACAAAAACTTGAAGGAGCATAGTAGCCTAATGATGGTACACATTATAACCAAATAATAATCCCCCATACAACATGTTCAGTACAAAGTGTGTCACAGAGAAAGGGGGGGGGCGCGGGGAGGGAAGGGGGGGGGGGGGGGGGGGGGGGGGGGGCGTGTCCCACAGGTAAAACCAGATGAACGAGCACAGCAAAGGCCACGAAAGCACAGTGCAGATGTCTCTTACTGTCGTCGTCCCCATGCAGAGCCGCAGAGGATGGAATTCCCCTGGTGGAGTGCGCTCTGATAGTCTGGGCAACATATGCCTGTGTCACACCGTCAGTTTAACAAGCACTGTGCTGACAGAGGAAGCCTGAGATAATGCCCTTCTAACAGAGGCTGGGGACTACACAGAGCAGCTACATTCAAGAAAAAAATGCATGATCTGGACAATGGCCATGCAAACCTTTAACGAGACGTGAAGAAACCTACCAAAGTTCAGATCACTCTCAGTCCAAGCGAGCCAGTCATGATTTTAGACATAAACACTGGAATCGGGTGTAAAAATGCATACCTGCCGTCCCATTGGATAACAGATCACTGATAAATCACTGTTGACACCAGAGCCAATAGCAGAACTGTTTTGATTGACAGAAACACAAGAGAAACTTAATCCAGGGTTACAATGAGAAGTTTTCACAAAAGCACAATAAAGCAGCACTAAATGTCACTGCTGTGCCAGAGCATGAGACACAAGCCTGCGTCTCTGTGCTCCTCTCTGGGAGCATTCCATCATCCATTCCATCCTAATGACAGTACCAGTGAACAGAGAAAAGACGACACCTTCCTAAATCCTACAGTATCTAATGACTCCATACTGCCCGATGTACATGACGTTAACATGCAGAGAAAAGATTGGAAGGCTTATTGTGCGCAGACCTTGTTCGTGGCAGACATCTTGTCTTGTGATTATCGAGGGCACAGATCCATCAAGTGTCCCAGTAAGCCTCAAACCAGCATCCACAGACCACGACCTAGAACAAGGACACCTAAATGGAACACAGTCAGTGTGATCGGTTACACCTGCTTCTCCTCCTCTGACAAGCCAAGATGTCCACAGTGAAAACACTATAGAGTTACCCAGCTTTCAATATTTCCTCATGGTAAAGATTTAGAAAACGATCAATATTTATCTGGCAGTTCTTTCTCTTCTTTTCTTCATCTCTGATGGCTGTAGATGATGAGTGGAGTACAACTAGAATCGGTAACATACAGATGTTTCACTTTTTTTCAAAGAATTAAAAAACGCAGTCGCCACAGTCGCCTGAATTAAACTCTGAGTATTTATTATCTGCAGTATTTAAGTTGATCAGAAATAAGTAGCTGATGCGGTGAATTCCTCTGGTCGCTGCCGGAGTCTGACGCAGCATTTCGTTTCTCCCAGGTCTCCATCGCTGTTGGGTTGGCGGGGTTCGCCTGCGTCCTGCTCCTCGTTATTTTTGTCCTCATCAACAAATACGGCCGACGCTCCAAATTCGGTATGAAAGGTAAGACTCCACAAATGTTCTGACGAGGCAAGTGTGCAGACTGGACAGCGTTGTGTTTTGCTTGTCTGCCATTGGCGTGACTGTGTAAAATGAATTTCACCTGGTAATCTGCATCAGCGGAAAATTTATATGCAGCTATTGTAAGGAGTGCTACTTTTTCCTGCATGTTTACAGAATCATTATGCACTTTAGTCCCAAGAGTATTTTCCTATTCGCCATTCTCCCCCATGCTGCACATGGCTGAGTCCTGCCAAAGGGCATACATTTGCAATTACCCATACGCATGCGCCTAAGTGGACGTCTAGATCAATACTTAAGGATGAAGTGCATGCAAACAAGGCCTGTGCACATACACCTCATATATTCCATGTCACCCGTGTAGAGCAGGAGGAACCCTGAATTAATTAGTGGACTCGGCACTTTCGGTGACGCTGAGGAATTTGGTGGGATTACATGAAATATGGCTTTTGTGCATGCTGAGCTTTCATTTTGGGCAAACTCCAGGTTTTGCTTATCTCGCCGTTGGTGTGTTTCTGTAAACATTGTGCACATACACATGCACACAAACGCACACACTCATACCAAAACCTAGTTTTAACCATTTAAGCCCACACAGTGACAGCCTCAGTGACAGGCCCCATGGCTCAGTGTGTGCTATATGTGTGAGGATAGACTCTCACTCTCACTCCCCATCCGACTCCCTGCAAAGTCTGAGCCCTTGACCAACAGTCTAAAGTAGCATTAGCCACTGCCACCTCCTAATAGCTACTTTGCAGGATTAGAGTTTCTCGGTTAAGAACACTCAGCTGTAATTATTTAATGGGGGCAATTATTGCATTGGCCTAAAGCTGGCTCTAATCAAGAATGAGTCTTATAGTTAATTAGGCTTTACTGACATGTTTGTAATGTCAGCAAGTCATGTGAATTTAAGCTGTGCTAACAAACTGGTCCGACACAAAGAAAACAATTTTCACAAATCTTTAATGAAAACAAACAACAAACAGGAGCATATGCGATAATAAAAGCAGGATGATGTGAACAAATGATGATAGACTGTGCAAAACATCTAGAAATCAAAATCCATGATATTATTACAGTTTAACCCGCTGTGTTTTTCATATGACAAAAGATTTAATTGGTCTCAAGTATGTTAATATTTATAAAATATATTTATCCACCCACAACTATACGTTGAGTCAGACAACCCATATCTGAAATATTTATTACAGCTGCAAAACATATTTTGTCTCAGCTGCAACATCTACATTTTATTTTATTTTATTTTATTTTATTTTATTTTATTTTATTTTATTTTATTTTCGTATCAAACCATGCATATACAATAATCAACAAAAAGTCATTTTTTCACCCATTAAAAAAAGTCATACTGATAATAAAAACATCAATATCGATTCACATTAATAGAGAGGTGCTGCTTGTGTTGACTCTCTGAACCACCCCACAAGCTTTGCTCCATTTGTTCTTGTGATTTTTGTTTAATTCACAGTCCAGTAAATGCACCATCACAGAATCAATATGACTCTGGGGGTAAAACTCTCTGTTGCTTTGAGTAAAAATCGGTGCAGCACCACTGCTTTATATTTACATTTACTATCAGATAAAAGGAGCCACTGCCTCTTTGCGTTGGCACCATTGAGAGCTTAGCATTTGTTAATGATTAGAGGACTGTTACTTTAGAAGTCAAGTCTTGGCAAAAGGGTGCTTCAGTGTAGTTTACTTTCTGTAGCAGGAGCAGTGAAGAAGGCAATTTGTCTCCCTGATGACGAGGTCCAAAGTTCTCTCAGACACTGTAGGGCCTTTTTTACAAATTGCATTGCAGGGCTATCTTACCAGGAGCCTTGTGATTCTCCAGCATTGCTCTCGCTTCATACAATATGTTAAAATGACCCACTTTGCTCAAGGGTACCTCAGTCTTTTCTGTCCAGCTTTTTCCCCACATTTCATACAGCTTGTGATTAGCTTCCTCTTTCACGGCATCAAAACTTTTCAAGATAATGGCTGTAAAAGCACAGAAGAAAGGACCAAAGTGAATATCACCAGGCCGAGCCGTTTCCACAGCTGATAATGTTATTTTTCAGTTTGAACAAAAGGGTCAGTGTTACTGGTTAGAAGAGACTGCAGTCAGGATAGAAGCCTCTGCTGTGGTCGACCTTATTGCTGCTTATCTTTACGTCTGCGTGTCATGATTATTATTATGTCATCAGTATTAGTGTCGACCAGGCTGTGGTTTGTATAGTACCAGACTGTATGTGTGTGGTCCTGTTGAGATGAGATAGTGTCCCCCTCACTGTCACATGATTCAAGGAATGAAAGACGTAAAGAAAGCTGATGTCAGAGTGAACTTTTTCCAAACCTCCCATTGTTCTGTGTGTGCGAGAGAGACAGAAATGTGTGCTTTGTCCTCCTATTCTTGTTCTGGGGAATCATCCTGAAGAAGTCATTACCTTTGGATGGAGCCATAATGGATTTGCACTCCACTAAATCACTGTGGCTCTTTTGGTTGCAGGAGTTTGATCACCGACCATTTCTGGGCATCCAATAAAAACTCAGTTTTTATGTTTTTCTTTTATCTGGTCGCGGTGTGTGTGTGTGCGCGCGCGCGTGTGTGTGCATGAGCTACATTCGATTGATTTGCCTGCCTTTTATGCGAGGCTGCAGTGCATTTACGACACTCAGAATGAGCCGCTGCAGCTCGGTTGTTGTCCCTGTAATTTGGGGTTTTATGAAAGATACCTGTTTGCACTTGTGTAAAATGTGCGTGTATGAAAATGGACTCACGTGTACATGTAAACGTACACAGAAGACCCTGTTGATCAACTTACCTCCCAGCTAAAACCACTTGCAGCATAAGCAGCCCACTGGGACTCGCACCAGTGGGTTTTGAAGCTTCTTTCACACAGATCTTTATCAGCAGGGAATCAATGACGCTCCCTTAGACAAAAAGAGGCTCAGCATGCCAGTAATGAGTATTACATTCCCCCATCATCTCCTCTGACGTTCTGCTAGAAATTACCTACCTGTGCTGCTTTAAAAGGAACCAATTAACACTGTGTCTATGATTTTCTCACCCTGTAGTCTTTAAATAAAACACGCTGAAAACAGTGACCCACCAGGTGCACCACCTTTCTCCGTCAAAAAAAAAAAAACTCTGTGTGACTGCAAATAAAAGAAACCAACTCAAAGGAGTTTTTATATTTTTTGTTATCTCGCATTATAAAAAAGTAAAACTATTTTGAACTTATTCTGAGGATCCCAGTAGGGCTTGAGAATCAGTGCCATCTTGTGCATATTTCTGGGTCCCATCCACAATAACTGTTGGCAGCTGCTGTGTGTTTACATAAGGAACAGATGATGTCGCCACTATTTTTGGCCACATCTCACTACAGAGATTTGACTGAAAATATAGAGTAGATAACAACAGGCAGATGTAAGGTGTCAGAAGGAGCTAAAGAAGAGATGAGAGAAGAAATGGCACAGAAAGACATTAATGTAAAGAAGGTAAGACTCCGGTGGTATGAAGGCTTTAAAGTTAGCCAAATTACGTCATTTACGTCAGTTTGTGATGCCAGTACATCATCATAACTTTCATATACACTCATCTACGGGGGACATTCCGTTTTCTATAGAGGTAAGTAGAGTGAAAAAAGTTGTAGATTTTAAGAGCAGCTCATGTTACTTCAACAACTTTTAATTTCGGCCTGTAGAAAAGATGCTTTAGGTTGTGTGAGTGAAACATAAGCTGGTAATTGCGGCTCCTGAGGTGCATTTTGGCAACAAACAGCTTAAAAGCTTAAGTTCGGTCACATTAGCCACTAACAGTGGGCGAGTGGCGAAGATTATGCTACTGAGAAAAGTGAAAAACACAGTCTGCAGCTTAAATCAGTTCATTTAGAAATTCTGGGTCAGTCATGATTTAGCTGCTAGGAGACCATGTTCTGTTAATAACTGCATCAACAAAGTGATTTGAATCCCCTGTTGTGCCAATACAAGCCTCTGACTGACTCCCTCTCCATACAACAGATGTCTGGGTCTCAGGCAGACTGCAGACCACTGAGAGAGCAGTGGACAGTGTCTCTGTAACTCGCTCTGTATTAACGACCCTCACAACTCGGGCAACCTCGGTTAATTAAGTGTAATATTGGATCATATAGAGCTTAGCATTAGTCCTTTAATCTACAGACGTGAGTTATTGTTTTAAACAAAATACAAATAGATGCATAATTAATAATCAGTGCTGGCACTTATCAGATAGTTTAATATAGTTTTATACAACATATATTAAACTTGATCTTTTTGATGGACACTGTTTCTGTTGTGTCTGTGTGATAAAGTCTGATGCAGATCTGGCCCTGCGTCTTTAACCCTATTAATTCATTGAGGTCTGAAACGCTGAGCAAGCAAGCAACTCATCCATAAAGGCTGAGACACTGAGACGTCAGGGTCACTCACACACAAAGTGGAGGCTAGCTGTGAGTCAAGGTTAGTGCTGACACTGTTCACATTTAATCACATTACACATCTGGCCACTCGGTTAACACCAGCAGTCAGAGCACAGCACAGGCTGGGCTCGTCCTCAGTGCTCAGTCCTGCATGCTGTGACCACATGGTGAGACAGGCACACACAGAGACAGACAGACAGACAGACAGACAGACAGACAGACAGACAGAGAGACAGACAGACAGACAGACAGAGATAGAGTTTAAGCACAAGACATGTCCAGCAACCGCAGTGACACATACACACACACAAACACACACACCTCCACTGACCCACACACAAACTGTACCCTGCAGCAGCTTGCTGTAGCCTCTGTGATCCAGACGTGCGTGTCAGGGCAGCTTACCCTCTTCTCCGCTACATTACCTGAACCAGGCCTGGGGATGATCAGGCCTCACACACACACACACACACACACACACACACACGCACACACACACACAGCAGCATTTACTGCATCACTGCCTCACTTGGCCTCCAGTGGCCAGAGTGAGCTTCTGCTGCCAAGCACTGAGACATGTCCGTCTACGGAGACAGACAGGCAGATGGACAGAGACCCTTGTAACGTGTCTGTGCAATTGTGAAGCAGATTTTCGGCAAAAAAAAAAAAAAAAGGCTTAATTAACAGCGATATTAATGCCTTACAAATTTGGACCTGGTGTTAGAGGAACATTCAACGTGTGACTCAGATGTAATAAAAAGTCACTGAATGCTCATTCGGCCACTTCAGTGACATGAGTAGATGTGATTTAAAAAAAAACATGCTTTTTACTCCGCTACCTTCATCTGACACTCGTCTGCTGAAAATAAACTTTGTGCTAAAATTGAATAACAAAACAAAATTGAAAGTCTGTATTCACACTAACCCACACAGGGCAGGAAAGTGCTGACAGTATAACACTCATACTTATCATGTACAGATGGGGACTTTGTGGGACAGATGTTCTATGGACTTACAGGAGCCTCGGCTGAACTAGAGTGTTTGCGCTTTTGCATGGCTGCATAAATGGCAAAACATGGTTTTGCAGCGTTTGCTTTTCAATATGTAAATAATTCATAATATTTTACATCCATACCCGGCTACTTTCATTCAAAGTACTATATCACATGTAATAATAGTCATCATCAACAGATGCACAGAGCTACAGATCACCAGACGCTCGTCTTTCCTGCACAAACTGTGTTTACCCTTTGCTCAGTTGCCACAGCACCAGCAACTGGCTCTAATGAATTCTACTGAGTGCAGGCGACAGATGGCCACTGTGAGGAAAAACAGCAACAAGCGCAACCGATAAGCATTTCATCGTATATGTTTTACCCAGAAAAGTCAAATTCCTCTTCCGTCCTCTCAACATTCTGTGTTGTCCTTCGGAGCGTCTCTGCTGCTGACGCCACTGAGCACTCTCTCAGCCACAGTATGATCACATTGTGCTTGTCATTGTTTTTGCCCCTTGCAGAGAAAACAAATAGAAATTCCTAAAAAAAAAAGGAATGTTTACTTATTTAGGGTATATCACTTCAAAGTTGGATGGGAGCGTTCCCTCAGAGTTTGGCCGTGGTGCTGTGTGTCCCTGGGTGTGTGGAGTTGGAGTGCAGGGTGACCCGGGGTTACTGCAGCAGACACGATGTTCCTGGTCCAAATATAATTGCTTTCTTTTTTTTTGTATGTTTGTTTTATTTTATTCTGGACTTGGGACTGTCAGCACTGGACTGTTAATAGCTAAGTGCCTTCGTTCCTCTCAGTGTTTTTGCAGAGCTGCTGTGCTGTGCCGCGCATCGTAAAGTAACGCTGAGTAAAAGGCCAGGCTTTACCGAGTGCTACTGTGGAATGCACTTTGCCTGGGTGTTTGGAAGCCTCTTCCCTCTTAAGCCTCCACTATCAATAGTTCAGAAGGTTGTCCCCGCTCTTCTGACTTTAACAATAGCTTAATATAGCAGTTTTAAAATGTCAGGACGTGGCAGGATACAAAATGGATGAGTGGAAGAAGTCTCTCCTGCGGGTTTTTCTGAAAGGCCGCAGCAATTTGGCTCCGTCCCCATGAGGAAAATGTTCGGAAAATATCCCGTTCGCGCCTTTTTTTTTTTACAGCTATGTCGGAAACGTGGGGATCTTGTTTCATAATGAATACAAATGTAGCTACGCTGGCAACCATTTAAGAGGAAGGGCTGACTGCAGTGCAGCTGAACAATAGGTCCATGAAAATGCATCAGGGACCACTTCTACATTTCCATGTTTCAATTAGTATTGATCTGGAAAACTCCCCGACTGGTGCTGCAACCCCACCCCCCTACTCCCCCATCTCTTACTGTGCACTGTTTCTCAGATTGAGAAACGTGTGAATCGAAACAGTGCGGGTCAGTGCTTCAGTTCTGATCTTAATCCAATCAGTTTTAATGGTATTGTTGTAATGGTCAGAATGCTATTTCCTCTTTCCTTAAACATTTATTTAGCCCACTGGAGCATCACATGCTAAGTAATGCACAGTCCACCCACAGTCCAGTCAACCACTTACTGTTGGACCTTTTTTTTTGTTTTTTGAGAACCTGGGTTTTGCTAATTCAGGGGGTCCTCGTGTTACGACGGTCTCGAGATACGACGTTTTCGTGGTTACGACACATCTCCCGTGAACTTCCTTGTTTCAGCTTAAGCGGTTTGCCCCGTAAATACGTACAGACTTCACACGGGAACTAGTTGGTGCCGGCTCTCCAACACCTCCACAGCACAGCTAGGCTACTCTGCGTTGTGTTTACTTATGTGAAATGGACGGCTGGTGGGGGGTGCAGCGGCAGCCGGTAAGGAGATGCACACGGTCACAGATGCGTTCAGGATCGTGGCAATACCGTAAGTTTATTCACAACACAGGGTCTACACGGTTGATATCAGAAATCTAAAGGAAATGCTCATTACACTCGTGATCTCAACCCCTACGGTGACAAAAGGCAATTCACCATAATAAACTCTTATTTTAGCGTGGTGTTATAGCGACATCTAGTGGCACAAGTTAGTATCTACCGTACATATGAATGTATGCTCCGACTAACGTCGAAATTCGGTTACGACACATTCTCAGGAACGGATCTCCGTCGTAACTCGAGAACCCCCTGTATTCACTTTGACAACTTTGTAAAAGCATCTGTATAAACTCATCATAGACACAGTGCCATGGTCTTTCATTGAAACTGCCAACCACACAGTGCATACCCTCATGTATAGGACATTGCTTAGAATCACTGTGCTTATATTTTTTTGTGATTTAGATTAGCCATTTAAATAGACTCATGCTGAACAGTGCTGATAAGTTTCTACCAAGGTAACAGCCATTGGAGGACTTAGTCTAACCAGACTAGCCCCCCAAAACAAAAAGAAAAGTACAGTCAGGTCAGCTTGGATCTCTTGGTCCCTCATGTCCTATAACACAGGAGTGCTTGTTTCCTGCTGGCAGCACAGTGTCAGAATGAGGTGATTTCTAACTGATGTCTTAAAAATTTACAGCCGTGTTAAAGACGCTTTACGGCTAAAAAAAAAAAAAAGAGAGATGTGTTAAACCAGGGAAACTGTTTGTGGTTTCGAGAAATAAAGTAAGCGGCCAGCTGACAGGAGAGACCTGAGAGAAGCTGCACTGTGAAACAAGCCTCAGAGAGAGGCTAAATGAAGAGGTGGGCTCAGCTCTGAAGCTCCAGCCTGGGATGCAGCCCAACGTTTAAACCCTTTGTTCCCCTCTGGATGCTCCATACTCCAGTTTGGACTTTCTACTTGTTGGCGATGATGCTTTACAAATTATAGAAGCCAAACCGAGGTGGGAAGGGGAATTTCTGGATCTGAGGTATTATTCCCACTGAGATTGTTTTTTGATTATTTATGATTTAATTGTTCAGGAAAGGAGAGAAAGTGAAGCGTGCAGTGAAGCCTTTCAGGTCTCAGTCGAACCAATGGTTAATTCAGTGTGAATTTTAGCCATCGGCCTAGCAAACAGCACATATTATGTAACAGCCAAATGCGGGGTTCTGCATGCTGTCGCCCACGCCGGATGGGACTGTGGTTCTTTCATACTGACAAATGCAAAAATGTAGGTTGATGCACAGAAGAGAAAGGCTTTGCCAAATCAGTGTGGATTTGACAGGTTGACAAGTAGCAGCAGTTAGTTCACAGAGAGGCAGGATTCTCTGCCTCTCTGTGTTACATGCTACGTGACATTACAAGCAACAAATAGTATGTTTGTATCAGTGACATAAGGAAAACATACTGTAAGTGCTCTATTATTAAAAATATATTTTTGAAAAGAAGCAGTTTCATTGTTCTATTACACTCTATATAGTAAATTTATAAATATTAATATTTACCACTGACTAATTTTATGATTAAAAAATGAAAATATACCGAGGCTCTGGACCCAAACTCCTGGAGAGGGGTTGGATTTTCTCGAGCTGTCTTTGTTGATGGTACAGATACATGGGCTCAGAATATCGTTCCCTCAGGCATTTATTTATTTATTTTCCCTAAAGAACTTATCCTCGTACTCATTCGTTAACAACACTGCTTCATTCTCAGGGTTTCCGTCCAAACTGTTTGACGACCAACGTTCCAAAACATTTGTCAGCACAAAGTGCTGTGTAATATACAGACCACACGCAGCACTTTTAGCCACAGTAGCTCCCTTTCTAAATCCTGTCCAGCTGGAGAGCGAGGCTGAATTCATCATGACCGGGCAGCCTTCCCTCGGTTAAATATGGAGCTGTTCTTCCATCAGCCGCACTCTCCATCTCCCCATTTTCCCATCTCCCCGTTTTCCCATCAGCCTTTCTTCAGTCTGCATTAACACACCTCTGGGACCAGCAGACTGCAGGCCTTGTGATATACATAGAAAACAAGCCTCCATCTTTTATAAGGCTGGTTAAAGTTTTAGCTCTAGAGAGTAATTGTTGTGTAGTCACAACTTGGGGATTAAACATTTATACAGGCCCACACACACACACACACACACACACGTACAAAATACACACTCAAAATCTTCTTACTGCATCTCACTGTCTTTGTGCCTCTTTACTCCCTTCATCTATTTGTGTCTGTCTATATGCACATATTTTGTTTTCAGACTCCATTGCACTTTATGTAACACATTGTAATTAATATAAGCCTCATAAACTATAATACAAACCTCATAAACTACCTGAGAGGGACAAAAAACCAACAAAAACCTAAAGGTTTGTTGTGCAAAATTGACACCGCACTCCCCACACCACTTTGGGAGCCACTGCTCTATAGAAACCTCAGTCACCGTATATGTCTCTCTATCATCCTTCTCGCTCTCTCTTCCCACACTAATGGAGTTAGTGAGCACGAGGATGAAACAACAAATTAAAACAACTCCCTGCTCTTTACTCATTCATTTGAATGAATAAAGAGCAGGGGAGCTGCAGTGGCTGACACCTCTCATGCGAGACAAATTATCCTGCACGGCTGCTTTAGTAGTATTTGACGGGGGCCGCGCGTCCCACCTTATTAACCTGTGCAGTAACCTGTGAAGAGGCATTGTCAGTACGCGACACCGCAAAGCAGAAGGGGGGATAAATATGTGAGAGGGGAAATGGTTAACGTGCGGCCTTGTTAATGTTGTTCTGGTCGCCGACAAACCAGGGAGAGCAGCTTCCAGCTGTTACTGGTGTGTCTTCGTTGACGGTGTGATGATTAAAAAGTCACCCTCCTGTCACGGCCATGAATTTTCCAATATTTTCAAGTGTGCGGCAACAGGAGATGCACAAGATCTGCAGCCTGGCTTATGAAAGACTTCAGAGGTTGTTAAGGAAATGCCAAGGCCATCTGTGCTGCTCTAAGAGGGTGTGAAATGAAGATGGAGAATGTGTCACACTGCGATGAGAGGTCATTACTGGCTCCTCAAAGGCTGCAGATTATGTCAATTTTACAGGTCACAGTCTTGTGGGTCACCACATTTTTTATCCTCTTGGTCTGTGTGACACCTTAACGCTTGGTAATGGGTCCAGAAGTGTCTCGAGTTCGAATGTGCATTAAGGACTGGGATGCTCAGGCACAGCAGTGTGGCTTGTGATGATGCAGCCAGATGGCATCAGGATAAAGCTTCCTGTGCTCGGAGTCGCTCGCTCCCTCTCCCTGTCCCTCTCTGACAGATTGCCACTTTGGGTGTTTATATGTGCTGTAATGACTGAACACACACACACAGGTTGAACTCCCTGTTGACTCAACAGTCATTTTCATTTGATGAAACTGTGTGTGATGCCACGGTCCTTCCTGCAGGAGTGCTCTTAGGATTGACACTAACAACATACATAGCTCACACTCTGTTCTATTGCCGAACCTGACCTCTGACCTCTGTGTTGAGATAACAGGATTTCGCTCTCAGAAGCCATATAATATTAGTAAAGTAGCATGGAGGCCATTGACAGAGCTTTCATTGGCCAGGCTGCATTGTGTGAATTGTTTGGGTGAACTTCAGTTTTCAACTTTTCAAATTCAAAATTTTATGTAAAAGATTATTTGTACTATTAGTGGCATCCTGCAGTTTGTTTTTTTTTTATTTGATTTTGAACACACCGGACAAAACAAATGGAAAAACCACCAGCATGCAGTAAATTACCTCAGCGTGGTGAACCAGTGTGACAGTGCTTTAAGATGTGGTTTCCTATTAATCAGGCAGCCTCTCCATATTGTATTTCTTCAACTGGCAAAAACTTTTATTGTGTGTGTGCCTGAACCGCTGGTCACCAAAACATGGCAGAAACCACTTGTACTTGATTGCAATTGCATCCATTCTCAGAAAAGCCGAGCCTGCTGTGCTTTGCAGGGCTGACATCTTGAAACTTCTGTCGCAGGAACATATTTCCCCACAATTTAAGTCAAGTCCGTTTAGCAGCCCTTTCTAAATAAAATGAAACATCCACAGAGGAGCGTGTGTTCCTCCAGTGCAATTTACCGTGCTTCGGAAAACCTTCTGAAAATCCAATGAGCGGCGTGATATTGTATTGTGGCTGTAATATTGCATTTCAGCTGCTTGGCAGAGCGGCTTTATTTCTGTGTCTGGACTTCATGGCAGGGAGATAAACTCCATGTTGCCCAGGGGAGTGTGGTGATGATGAGCTAAACAAACAGCCTGACGGTGCCACAGCACCACGGAGGCAAATGAACACAGCGTGTTCTTTGCACATGGAAACGGAGGCTGGGGGGAGGATGGGGGAGGAGGTGTGAGGTGCGACGATGGAGGAGGGATGACAGAGAGAGGCGTTAAGGGAGCGCTGACAAGCTGGTTCAGCTGTGTCTTTGCTAATGGGTGGGATGGCTCCACTGCTGCTGCCGTCGCTTCAGATCAACATTTCTCTGTTGTTTGAGTTCAGTTCAGTTTTCACCCAGGTGCACCTGAAGGGCTCTAAAAGACTTGTTCCCCTTCCTGACAGATGTTAGGACATCTGTAGGTCCACAGCTAAGAGCAACATAACCACGGCGTTATTACATCAACGACGTATACATGAGTGAGTAAAGGTGGAGTTAAAATAAACCTGTAACATCAACAATGTCATCAGAACACTAAAACACTCCACGTTATGGGAGGCAGTAAGGTGTGAAACTGCCACAGGGCGTGTTGTGGTGAACTTGTGTGTATGTGCCGGTTTATGTGTGTGTTTGGGGACACTTGATTTAACATCACCTCCAGGGACAGAACTCTGATTTAAGAGCGTCTTCATGGCGACCACGGCAATAGGCACTTTCTGGGTCATGGAAGAAATGGCATCCTTTATATATCAACCCCTCCCACCACACACACACACACACACACACACAGACACATTCATAAGTATTATATGAATTTGCTTGGGTTCAGTATATCTGCACGCAAACATATTGAAAAAAGACAGCACATTTGTGTGTGTGTGTGTGTGTGTGTGTGTGTGTGTGTGTGTGTGTGTGTGTACGTTCATTACCTTTGCTCTGTCAACAGTAAAACACAGTTGAAGCCTATTTCCACTGAGCGAGGTGTAGCAATATGTTTTGGACCAATGCTGTAGCTGAGATAAGATCCACGCTACTGCAGCCCACAATCTGATCCTGCTGCTGTGCCACAGGGCAAAATCCAATTTCCTCCATGCAGGGGGGGGGGGGGGGGGGGGGGGGGGGGGGGGGGGGGGGGGAAGGCAAAACAACTGCAGGAAAACATTTTTGTCATCAGTGATTAATGCTTTGTGTATTTATGGTTTGCGTATTCCAGCACAACAAAGCGTTGCAGCTAATGCAGCGTTTGTCCTGTCAGTGGGATTTTGGCAGAATAACTGCATGATAAGGTCTGGCACGTCTTTAACCTGGACCTTTGTGTCTCCCTGGCCTTCCTCCACCAGACCATGTTCGCCTCCTCACAACATGACATTTGGAGGCAAATTGTCTGGCCTTTCAGGAGCTGGACTGTCTTGCTCATCCTGACAAGACAGACAAAACAGTTTCCCAGATAACTGCTCCGTCCTCAATTATTAGACTCCTTGAGCTGATTGTTCCTCGCTCTGAGCATGTCTGTCATCTCATGGCGATAAGCCGGCTGGTCCACAGTGCAGCCACAGCGCTGCTGTTCATCTGCTATCGACTTTGTCACTGTGTTGTCGGGGGGCGGGGGTGGGGGAGGCGCTCACAGGTCAGCATAAGACTATCAGACCAAACCGTTAGATCATGCTGACAAGCTGAACCTTTCCCCCCAGCAGTCATTGTCCAATCAGAGCCCAGTCGCTTTCACTAGGAACAGCAGGCCTGTCAATCTGCGGACCTCATGTTGGGTACAGGTGCAGTTAGAGTGATACTCTCTTTCTTCTTAAGCCAAAAAAAAGTAAGTACAGGGGGTCCTCATGTTACCACGGTCGCGAGATACGTTGTTTTCGTGGTTACGACACATCTCCCGTGAACTTCCTTGTTTCGGCTTAAGCGGTTTGCCCCGTAAATACGTACTTCACACGGGAACTAGTTGGTGAGCGCTCTCTCTGTCTCTCAGCGCGCCTGCCGGCTCTACAGCACCTCCACAGCACAGCTAGGCTACTCTGCCTTGTGTTTACTTATGTGAAATGGACGGCTGGCGGGGGGTGCAGCGGCAGCCGGTAAGGAGATGCACACAGACACAGATGAGTTCGGGATCGTGGCAATACCGTAGGTTTATTCACAACACAGGGTCTACACGGTTGATATCAGAAATCTAAAGGAAATGCTCATTACACTCGCATTATCAACCCCTACAGTGACAAAAGGCAATTCACCATAGTAAACTCTTATTGTAGGGTGGTGTTATAGCGACATCTAGTGGCACAATGTATGCACAATGGCACAATGAATGTATGTTCCGACTAACGTCGAAATTCGGTTACGACACATTCTCAGGAACGGATCTCCGTCGTAACACGAGGACCCCCTGTAATGTATAAAACAGTATGTCACTCTAATGTTCAGTATGGTATAAACATTATCCAGGAAGTCTTCTTCATAGTTAGATTGGGCAACATTATGACAAATCCTTTTGTTTTGAATTTATAGGAACAACATTTTCAACTACCACATTGTTCTTTATTCAAACGGTCTGTGTGTATGTGGTGAAGTCCGTGTCCGTGTTTTGGAATTGGCACTGTTTTGAGTGCAAGTCAAACGTGGACTTGAGTTTCTCTCCACATGAGTGTGGGCGGAGCTGCTGCTGCACTTTGAGGATGGAGCCAGAGAGTCATGAGGATGCAGCAGGGACAGGCAGTGCTACTGTAGCACCATCTGCATCTAATCCTCCTGCTGATTAGCATGGAGCACTGCTACATTTCTTGCTAGCCAGCCCATCTCGTTGCCCCCGGAGTCTTAATCCTTCCTCCTCCTGTTGTGTTTCTGCTCCACTGGGGACCAATCGCACCACTTCCACTCACCCAGCTTGATAATTAGTGACAATTGTAAAAGTCATTTACAAACTCGAGCAATGCCATTGAACAAATTGTGCCAATTAACTAGAGATGCTAATGTGGGCAGAAACATAGATACGCAGCATGTGACCTACATCCCAGTGAGGGGAGGAGGGGGAGGAGGCGGGCAGCGACGCTATGTGGCCTTCCTTCACCATGGTGCACCATAATCCCACAACACAAGGAGCGACATCGTGACCAGGGCAGAAGGTTTTAATGTTTATTCAAGGCTATTAGCCGATTCCTTTATTTACACTCAGCTGTACGTGTCCGAGTGCAGTTGAGTACATCATCAGTAAAGTAAACACATCTAGCAAGGCGTTTTGGGAAAACACTAAAATCCCGTCAGCAGAACTTCTTGAGAAATATTAACATCCAAATATTCCCTGCCTCTGCCCCAAACGTCACCTTTCTGTCTTTAATTGACAAATTACAACCAGTCACAGGTTTGATTGTGTAGTTTAAGTCCTCCGGGTTCCAGATTTGCTCTGTGGTTCTTCTGTGAAGCAGAGGAGCTATAAAGGCTGGTGGTACGTGGGAACTGTGAACTGTGATGATGTGTACGGGTTAACGTTTAGTTTGTGTTGGAGCAAAGAGAAAGTCTCAGGGAGGCTCATTATTTGAAGTCAAGGCCTCACTGTCTCATGATGAGATGTGTAATTGTTGCTGGATTCAATGCGTTCGGCTTTCCCACACCTGAACACGAATCAAAAACATAATGTGACTAATCCACTGTAAGCTCTCCTCTCCTCTCCTCTCCTCTCCTCTCCTCTCCTCTGAACTGTGATGATGTGTACGGGTTAACGTTTAGTTTGTGTTGGAGCAAAGAGAAAGTCTCAGGGAGGCTCATTATTTGAAGTCAAGGCCTCACTGTCTCATGATGAGATGTGTAATTGTTGCTGGATTCAGTGCGTTCGGCTTTCCCACACCTAAACACGAATCAAAAACATAATGTGACTAATCCACTGTAAGCTCTCCTCTCCTCTCCTCTCCTCTCCTCTCCTCCATTTCATCACCTCGTGTCTCTGGGACTAAACGCAGGAGGTTTATTCCCATTCTGTCAGTCACATTTTCTCTTCCAGCTCGGCCTCGGCCTGTAGCAGTGTAAACAGAGGAGGGGGAGCAGTGTTTGGTGTTTTCCCCTGTCTGAAAACCTCCTTCTGGTGTCTCTTTGATCCCAGGCGCTGGGATAGTAATTGCTATCATTTATGAAACAAAATGACAAGCTGGCAACCACTTAGCAATGCAAATGCAAAAGAAAAGAGAACAGAGTGGTGGGGGTCGAGGTCTGAGAAGAAGAAGGGGAAGAAGAAGGAGAGCTGGTGCAGCAGGATCTATGAGGAGGTCCTGAAAATGCGACTAGATGCTTTTAATTCATTCTATTTCTTATATATTATTTTACTGAGCATGTTGGAATACAGTTTTAGAGAGTGTATCGTTGTATAGTACGGTACATGACGGCCTTATAAAAGATGGAGGCAGAGTGGTCTGTCAGGGCTTCATCCTACAGCAAGATAATGACGCCAAGAAAAGAACCAGACAGAGGCTTCTCATGATGGAGAGGAGCTTCCAGACTTTAACCACATCAGTCTGCATGGTTTTGACTTAACTCGACCAAAGGTGAAAGTAAAGGAAACCACAAGTGTGACGCAGTTGTGGGAGCTTGAGCAAACAAGTGTTTCATTACCTTTGTTGATGAAAAAACTCTCACAGGAGAGCTAAAAGTTTGGCTGTAGGAGTTGGTTAAATTCAAGATTCCACAAATCCCTCGTTTTATTAGGTAATGAGTAAGTGTACAGGGGGTCCTCGAGTTATGACGGAGATCCGTTCCTGAGAATGTGTCGTAACCGAATTTCGACGTACATTCATAGGTAAGGTA
>JAFBJQ010004367.1:0-266984 GCA_016785345.1 Trinectes maculatus | reverse complement strand
GTCATAGTATAGTATGTCTTCAAAAGATTTGCAAAATTTACATTTTTCACAAAAAGGTCCAAAATCTGACACAAACGCCATAGTACACCATGTCACAGAAAATTTAGCAAAAAATTTTCATTTTTCACAAAAAAATCAAAAATCCAACAAAAACTAGATATTATAGTATGACGTCAATAATTTCACAAAATTTTCATTTTTCACGAAAACGTCAAAAATTTAAAAAAAAAACGTCATAGTATAGTATGTCGTCAAATAATCTGCAAAATTTTCATTTTTCTTGAAAACATCAAAAAATCAAAAAAATATGACAAAAACGTCATAGTATAGTATGTTGTCGAAAATTTCGCAAAATTTTCATTTTTGACGAACACGTCAAAAATTCAAATACAAATCAGGAACAAGTGTCCAAACTAGAACTTGAACTTGGAACATGCTGTTTCACAAAATTTGACAAAAACGTCATGGTATAGTATATTGTCCAAAATGTTGCAAAAATTAAATTTTTCACAAAAACACCAACAATTTGACAAAAACGTCATCATATAGTATGTTGTTGAAATATGTTTGTTTTGGTTGTTGGGCTTTGAATTAAAGCTGAACAACAGCAGCAATTTTTGTGTCAGATGCTGCAATTCATGTGAACAGCTGCAACATTGATTACAGAAGTATAGCCATGCATTTATACATATTTTTAACTTATTAGAACATGTAACTTTGCTCAGTTAAGCAGCTTGTGAGGTTAAAACTGTTTGGGTGTGGAAGGCTCCACACTGCAGAATGTATGCATATACTGTATATGTACTCTATTCTAGCAGCTACTCACACATGTAAATCATGAGAGTTAAATACTTTACCAGCAGGGGTAAGTTCAAAAGTCATATTGCTCTTTGAAAACGCAATAATGATGCAGATTCTGTCTTCCAAATAAACCAGCACAAGATAAATCTCACTAAAGAGGGTTACTGTAACAGTATGCGTTTACATAGCCCTGTGAACTTATCCCTGAGGAAAGACACTTGCCAGAATGGGATTTTACTAATGTCGCTAAATAACTCCCAGCTGGCCTGACTGCAGGAAATGCTTATTTCTTCTCAAAACCTCAGAGCAAATAGTACATGAGAGTGTGGTGCATTCATGAGCTGTCTGTCCTCTGAATTTGCTTTAAACTGTGCATCCTGAATTTCTTCTATTTCTATGTTTTGTGTGCTCCGGGGCTGCGGTTACAGTCTCTCTGACAGTCTGCTCAGCCGTCTGCGCTGCCACGAGATCCCCCATTCACCACTTAACCTTTCAAAAGTGGCCAAACAACTTCAGAGGGAAAAACGATTCCTGGCTGAAGAGGGTGTGAGGAACGCCAGATCAGCGAGCACTGATTCCATAATGATGGCAACAACCCCTGTAAGGTCAGCCACACAGTGACTGTGGGTTTCAGAGTGGATTTATAGGGCATAATAGACATTTGAGCAGGCTCTGGTCTCATGCTTGTGAAAGCAGTTTAGCAGAGAGGTATACAGCCTGGGGCCAGTAATAACAGAGTGGAACTGATTAGAGGAGGAAAAGAAAGGAAGGAGGGAGAAAAGGGAGAGGAAAAGTGAGACAGGGACTGATAGCATCTTCGTACCCAGCTTAATTATATTAGACAGTCAAATGCGCCATGATCTATCAGATGACTGTGTGTTTTAGATCTAATCTGAACTCTAAACAATAACAAAAAACATACTGTGGGAATATTTCTGTTTTGTATTCAGTCATGGTTGGAAACCCTATGCTCATGCTAAGTCAGGGGGGGTTTACTGTTTTCCAGTAAAAAAAATCTATTAAAACCATTAAAAACACAACATACCAATGGAATCATGTCTTAAAAGTGAGATTAGTGAAACAAGAAACCATAAACGCAGAGATTCTGAGGTCTGGTGGTATTTCTGAGTTTTGTTCTGATTTGAGAGGATGTGGAAATGTTGCAGTGACCATTGAAGAAACAGAATGACCATATTTTCCTTTGCTTCATCACTCTTCTCTCTCCCCACACTTTTCAACTATATCTCTTAACTTATCCCCTCCATTACTCTATATCTGTGCATGGCCAACTCTTCACGTGTCAGTGAAAGCTGTTGCTAATAAAAGTAAAAAAGTGAAAAGAAGGTTGTGTGTGTGGCGGGGGTGCATTCCTTCCTCCCCGCATGGGAAGAGTTGTGCTGTGGCAAAAAAAGGAGTTCCAGCAGAGGGGAGGGGGGTGGAGAGACGGGAGGTGTGGATAGGAGTGTCACCCCTGTCGCCCCAGGACATGGAAAAAAACATTTTGTTTTGTCAAGTTTCAAAGGCAGAGCAATTACATCAGGGACACGGGATGACAGGACATCCCTGCTCAGCAGTGGCAGATTTAAAAAAAAAAAAAAAAACGCTGAGGGGAAAGAACCACGCCTCCAAAAACTTAACAGGGAGAAGCCATCCTCTCTTCTCTCATCACCTCTCCTCGACATGGCTATAAGCAAAACTAAAGCAGCACCCAATAGCTCATCTCCATCTTCTCTGTGTCCGGAGAAGGCAGCCATTGTGTGCCCGTTCCTCTCTACCCAAGTCAGTTTCCTATTGAAGCTCTGAAAGGGCCTTTGAGGGGCCCTGTTTTTGGCTGCACAGCTCACCTGCAGAGGGGAAACTATGGGTCTATTCTAAAGCCCAGCAGCTGCCAGGGCAGAGAGGCTGGCACCCAGTGGGAGAGAGAATAGCGGCCGCAGAGTCTTTCAATATGAAGCCACTTAGTAACAGAAGGCATGTGCCAAGCCTGCAAAGCCAGGATGAAGAGTCACACTTTGGAGTTCACTAAGTATCAGAGAGGCATTAGACCAATCTCTCCTTCACTCCCTTTTCTCCTTATCAACTATGTCATATCTTTGCCTCGTGCCATGACACAACGGCAGGGCGGACTGCAAAACATAAAGATGCCGAGGTCAGCACTGTGCAACGAGTGTTTTTAGGCAACGCGGACCCACAGGTGGGGTTGTGGAGTGAAGAACCGGATTCACACTGGCAACAAAAATGCTGACAATTGTTACCGAGGCGCCACTCTACTCTTTGTCATGTGACATATCGCGCTACGATAGAGGATCTCAGTGGCTGCAGGCCTGTGAAGAAGCCTTTACCACACAAAGCCCCTTTTCTGTCAGCAGGCTAGCTCCCACACAGGCGCTAATTTATGATGCCCTCACAGCAATTTCCACAGTCAGAGAAGTTCAATTGTGTTTTCCAGCTCATTAAGCATCTGCACAACAAAGCTTTCATCTTCTCCCTCATCCACTTCATCCCCCTCTTCCCTCTCTCTCTCCACCGATCTTCTTCCTTTTATACCTCTGTCCACTAATCTGCCTCTTTTGGGCATCTAGTATAAAAACATATAATAGATTGAATAAAATGGGCTTCCTTATTCTAACACACCTCCCTCCATCTACATTAACTTCTGCTTCTGTCTGTTTTTTGTGTTTTGGTTTGGTTTGGTTTCCCCTCATGCAGACTAGGGGAATTTAATGGTTGTTTATTCAGGGGCCTCTGCGGAGCCCTCCCATCCCTTTCAGAGCTTCAAGAGACGACGTGGAATCTATTGTAATCTCAGAAGACTCAACTCAGCATATTTGTTCAGGTTGTCACTGTGCTGAGATCACAGGAGTATTCACATTCTCACACAAACACAAGTTTGTGCTCTAAATATCTTTTAATTAAACAATAATTTATTTTCATACACAATATACAATAACATAGGTGGTGAACAAAACAAGGGAAGTAGCCTAACGTTAGAGAGGTAGGCGTGTGACCAGAGCACCATGTCAACTCAAAACTTCTGATGGTCTGAATAATCTGCTTGAGGGGAAGTGAATACAAAGGACTATTCCCACAATCAAGGGTTAGAGCCAAAATGCCCCCGAGCATGGCACGTAACTCGAATTTGTTCCAGTTTCAGCTTCTCACATTATCAGAGCCCCAACCAGATTATGACACTGTAATTAATAACTGACTCACCCAGAGCATCTTCTGTAGTCAGTGTGAGTAATATGTATCATAAAGCATCCTCTCCAAGAAAATACATAATGCATTATTGGAGTATTCCTTTATTACATGTGATATTATTATTATTATCATTAGTAGTAGTAGTAGTAGTAGTAGTAGTAGTAGCAGAAAATAGTCAGCAAGGTCTGCGTCAAACTGTGCTTTTTCTACTTTTGCTCTATAGTGGATAAAAAGTCTAACTTCTACTTCAGTGGGAGTAAAAAGAAGTATATTAACCCAGTGGTAATTTCTGCATTTATGTACAAATTACTCCTTATATATGATCAGATCTTGAGCTAAGTTACATTAAAAACAAACCTGGTATTTATTGAGAGAAGGTTAGAAGGTGGATTGAAAGAGTTTTAATATTCAGTCCACACTCAGAAAAACTGTTGATTTAGTTCTGTGGCTTCTCTCCCGGGAAATGGGTACCCAGATAAATGGTTTTATAATGAAGTCCAGACTAAGAGTTAAAGGCTTACAGGAACTAAAAGGTGCTTTGAGTGCACATACCTCCACCAGTGCTTGAAACACTCATTTATTACACATAACAATAATAATAATAATAATAATAATAATAATAATAATAATAATAATAATAATAAGTATTGTTCCTGCATCCACCTACTTAATTGTATCTTCTCCATGATGAATTCTGTTCTTCCGTGGGTCATGGCCCACCCCTCCACAAATTTTCACAGAAATTGGTTCTATAGATTTTGAGTAATCATTCATAAAGACAAACTGTAAGCAAAGGTATCCATATTTGCTGGGTGGGATAATGGCCCTAAACATCAAAGTAAACTTACTACAGACTGACTTCAAACAAATAAAATCCACCTTTTTGAGCGGCCCAGTCGACGCCCAGATGTTAACCAATACAGATGCTGTGAAATGACCTGCAGACATTTGCAGAATGTCTGATCTGACGCAGATCTGTGGGAAGAATGCTCCAAAATTGCTCCTAAACATGGACTGATCTGCTGGGTAAGATTGTCTGATGTTATAGTTTCCAAAGGAGGTTCGCTTATTAAATCCACAGGTTTACTTTTCCACCACCAGCTTTGTAAATGTTTAATAAGTGTGTGACCATTAGAATTGTTTTATTGTTATGTTATTAGTCATGTTATTAGTTTAGGACATTGAGTTTGTCTACATTTGTGATTCACACCAGACTCGCATCATTATCTTTTAATTGTTTTATTGTTTGCTGAGAGTGAGATGGGATCAAGCCCACTCATATATATTTGTAAGTGTGATGCTCGCCTCCATTGGATGTATATGCTCTTCCTCAGTCATCGCCTTTATACCAGCTACACATCCATCTGCTATCGTGGCCAGACAATAAGAGTCTATGATAATTTGACATCTCTCATCTCTGTTAATGGGTCGTTCTCTAACATCATCATTGTCATTATCGTCACTGAGTGTAGGCCACCATCTGAGTCTCCCTGCTGTCAGCACAGCCACTGAGTTCACCCTAACCCCTGGATCGCTCCGGGTCCAGAGAGGGTGTCCAGTTCCCGTTGTCCCCATTCGTACCTTGCAAACAGCAACAATGGTACAACAATATCTCTGTGTTCACCTGTTAGCACCTGACACTGTGGGTAAGACTAGCTGCCAGCTCCCCGTCAGCTGAACGCTCTACTCGTCTCTGTCATACGCCATGTGGAACGCGCCTTCCTGTCACCAAACCCAATATCCAACATACAAAACACACAGAGGCACAATAACCCACCCGCCACTCGCCTGTCAACACTTTCCCAAGGCAGCTGAGTCATGCTAACATAGAGAGGATAAATGAAAAGCACTTAACCAATCAACAACCCATCAGGTAATTACAAGTGTGTCCGCCTCAAGAAGGAAACTTCTGAGAAACCACCCTCACAACAAACACACAATACCCCGTATGTGCAATTGTGTAGAATTGTGTACTCAATGGCTGCAACACACCTGTATTTTAAGGTTCACCTCTCTGAAGAACATTTTTCATCTTATTTTCAGATGCATTTTTGCAGTGTTGATTCTGTTGCACTTTCTTGTGCAATCAAACAGTATTGGTTTGTAAAACAGCTTGAGAGAGACGATCAAACTCGGTTTAATTTCACTTCACGCATCCAGTCAAACACATTAAGCCAGGGGGAACTGTCAGACCCAGCCCTTTCCTTTATGATGTCAGAGAGTTGATGAGGGCAGGAATCTCGGACACAGTATGTCTCAACTCTCCGCAGGTCAAACCACTGACCCTTTCCACAGCTGAAGTAAACAGGTCAGACCTGACTTCACTGGGTGCGAGAGAGTAGCAGCTCACATGACACGTTGGGTGCTGGCGATAGAAAAGATGAAGCAGCTAATTAAGGCTAACATGTTGTTGCAGTTCCCTTCAAGCTCGGATCAGATAAGGAGAATCATTATAGGAAGGACCTTAGGCCTTACATCCTCTTTGGCATGACTGGCATGACTGGGCCTGAGTGAAACTGAGCTGGAGCCAGGTATGTAAGCCTGTATACTTTACCCCATTATATGAGCAATGAACAAAACACTTAATATCAATTATCTGTCCAATTTACAGTGTGAGTGCTGTCATTGTGGTGTCATTTAACTAGTGTTTAATAGGTTAGTTCAACAAAACAGAATTGTTTATCTCATGGAAGGCTGTTAAAGCAGGATTTGCTTTGGCTTTGCTGAGTTTTGCTGAACTGTGTAGTCGAAATGCTGCTCCAGGCATTGATAGGTTTTGTTTTCTGTACATGAAAACAGTTTAACTGCTCGGACTCGGAGCTTGACAGATTTAATAACCACTTGTGGCCGCAGAGGCCACAGCTGTTTGGCTCGGGATACGTAATGCTGCTTTTAAGTCCTCACTGACTCCCCCCTGCCATTCTGCCATCTCGTCACAAAACATGTCGCCCTGTCATGTGAAAACAGGACTTGAGCAAGTCATAGTCCCAGAGTTACTAAAATTACTAAAATAGTCTTTGCATTTAGATTTGTGAACATGACTCACGTGACTTGAACCAAAGCTGGACTGGAATCCCAGTTGCACAGAGATTTCACTGAAAAGAGGCTGAAACAGAGCAGCTCTGATTCTTTTCAAAACATGGAATGCTATTAAAATGTCAGGATATGTTTTACTTTAGACATTCAAGTGGTAGTGAACTCTGGAACATTCATGATTGAGATTTGAGTTTTGACTGGACACTAATGATATTTACAGTTAGATACTGTACACCAGCAAAAGCCAAAATAAGATGCATGTGTGTACGTCAGTCGACACTTCAGTCTGTCTGAAAAGATGAAGATAATGTATATTGAGTGTGGTTTGGTGTAAATGTCAGTAGGGAGAGGAAAGCTTGTGACCTCACATCTATTGATATTTTGACATATCAATGTTGGCAGTTCCTCACACACACAGGATAATACTCTTGTTATGCTTCACCAGGCAGGCCTCTCGTCTCCTTTAAAGACGATACACTTTCACTACAAAGTGCCCCGCTGTGTGTTTCATAAATGTTTATCCCGCATGACTCCAGCCCCTTCCACAAAATTTGCCTAGGAGATCGGGAAGCCCTGCCAACTCTCATGAAAGAGAATGATTTAAAGAATGAAATATATGAAGCCTGCTTCGACATGCTTGTTTGAAGGGGATAACTCTTCTGGAAACCACAATTACCTCGGTGAACAATTCTACACTTTGACAAAACAGCAAGGAGGGGTGTGGGATGGATGGATGGATGGATGGATGGATGAATGGATGGATGGATGGATTTACAAATGACCAAGTGATTTTTCCTCCAGTCGCTTGTGCCATCAGCACATTTAGATTTTTGGTTTTAGTCCAGGACTGAATGCATTGTCTTTAAATTGAGTACATGCAATAATACTTGTGTGTGTATTTGAACGAGTTGGACAGTGTAAGGTATTTATGTTTTCAAAATACTACTCCTTCTGTCGATTGTCTAGCATGTGTGATGCAGGAAATATGATTTACTCATTATAAAACACTGGAGGCGAATCAAAACATTAACGACCGCCCTACATCCCTTTTCAACAGGAGGAGAGTGAGAGTGGTAATAGAGTGTAAGTGGAGGAGAATGAAATGTTGTTGGGAACTAAATTACAGTCATTGTTAGCTTGTATAGTTACCCGGCAATCTATCACTGTCACAGAGGGAGGAGGGGGAGAGAGAGCAGACAGGCGCCAGGCGCAGCAGGATCAAAGCAGAAATGTACCTCAGGGAGAGAAACGGTTAACTTCATTTAATCAATTGTCCTACAGACAGACAGACAGACAGACAGACAAGGCCAGCAATGGCTCTCATAACAAAGACAGACTCTCACATACTGAGTTTCACTGACAATGATATGACTTGACATGAAGAGCGGCAGTACGAGGCCAATTTGGCCAGGATTCCTAAATAAGCTTCTGCAAGATTACTTGGGGTTTTACTGTCTTTCAAAGGGAGTGCACACAATGAACACAATAGGTTGAAATATGGCCAATACACAGCCATGGACAATTTGATTACAGGCCCCATGATAAACATTTACAGTGAAAATAACTCTTATAAAGCGTATAAAGAGAACTGTGAGCCGGGAATGTCTTACTGCTCGAACCAAACACAGTGATAAACTTTGGTCAACATGTTCCTAAGCACAATTGTAAAGCTCAATTATTTTTGAACCTGCTTTAGTTAAAAAACAGTCAAAAGGTATTGGTCAGAGAGCATGTTATGAAAAAGTATTCCTTGTGTATTCAGCAGACATGAAACAGCATTAGTATTCATTTGGAGATATGCCTGATAGATGTAAGTGCACTTTTTATTTTCCCTTCGTCTCTGTTTTTGATCTGTGTGCTGGCAGAGTGCAGCATATTTGTAGAGCTGGAGAGCAGCTGCTTGTTGCTGCTGAGAAAAGGATGATGACTGTGCAAGACTGAAGCACAAGGGCCAAATCAAAACATTAAAATTTATTACTGAAACGCGGCAAGGTATTTTAAGTGAAGAGGTTTGCGGGTGTGTTGAGATGTGGTCCGCAGTTGCAGATATCACCTGAATTTCCATTCTCTGAAAGCAAAACATTTAACATAACAAGTGTAGATAAAACACTACAAATATTAAATTCTAAATAAGTTAGAATATTTTTATTTAATTATATAAGACAAACACTAAATGGTGTATCAAACTATTACTAAACTACTATTAAATCTACCATGGGAATCCAGAGCTCTTCATTCATTCATTCATTCATTCATTCATTCATTCATGCATTCATTTATTTATTTATTTATTTATTTATTTATTTATTGGAGGTTTACATCTGTCAAGACGCACCGTGCGCTGCGCCGTCATGACAAGCCCGACCAATCAGAGGCCGAGCTGGTCGGGTCACGTGAAAAGAGGGGCAAACTGATAGGCAGGCGGCAAGATGAAAGATGAACATTAAGCACATCACCGACTGAGAGGCACGTCCGTGCGTCAAACGCGAAGTTTACCGCCGTGTTTACCGTGACTGTCCCCCAACACGACGCGACGAGGAGCGCGGCTGGAGCAGTGGTTGTATGGCACCTCAGTCGTGCGTAATGAATCCTGCGCAGGGATCACCGCCCTCCGCCGCACCGGGGGACGCCTCGCCGGACCTGTCGCCTGTCAGAGGATGTAAAGGCAAAAGTGTGGATCTGCCCTTTAGTGTGGAGTCGCTCATATCCGAGAGGACGCACGGCAGAAGCCTCCACTGCCCGGAGCCCGGCTCCGGCTGCGTCCGAACAGAGGACACAAAGTGTGCGTCACCGAGGGGGCTTCACCGGTCCAAACCAGAGGCGGTGGAGCCCGGCGACAAGGAGACGGGCCCCTGGTTTCAGGTTCCTTACGCATCCCCTCCAAGTGAGTGCAGAGTGGCTATGCTCTTTCAAATGTAATGTTGTTATAACACCTCGTACAAAGTGTTTAAACATAATAATAATAATGAAGAAGAATAAGAAAAGTGTTGTTCTTTAATGATGTCTCCTGTCAAGAAACCTATAGGGCTGATGGATGGTCACAGTGTCACCGTTCAGTCTTGTTGGTCATATATAGTTTCTGCTGCAGTGACGTGATGCGACTCTCTAAATGTTCTTCCAGGACTTCCCAGTCCGACCCCGTGCAATCTACGGAAGCACAAGAACAACAGGAAACCCAGGACTCCCTTTACAACCGCTCAGCTGCTGTCTCTGGAGAGGAAGTTCCGTCAGAAACAGTACCTCTCCATCGCGGAGAGAGCGGAGTTCTCCAACTCGCTCAGCCTCACAGAGACACAAGTCAAGATCTGGTTTCAGAACCGCAGGGCGAAGGCCAAGAGACTGCAGGAGGCCGAGCTGGAGAAGCTCAAGTTGGCCACGAAGCCGCTGCTGCCGACCTTTGCCTTCCCTTTCCCCCTGAACGCACCACTTGGCGCACCGTCTCTCTACGCGTCCCTGAACGGACCGCGGCCTGCCGTGCCTGTGCCAGGACTTTTCAGTGGACCATACGGGATGTACTACTTGTCTTAACACACACTAACTTTTTAAATGCGCTGTTGCTGAAGTCGCCTTCAAGAAAATAAAGCCGCCGTACAGCAAAAAAGAAAGAGAGACAACACAAACACTGCAAAAAAAAGCACATTAAAGCGTATTAGTAATAAAGACAGTCAAATGGCATAAGACCAGTATTGTTCAGAGAAAGACTGCTGAAGAAACGGGTTCGTTCAAGGAAACACATGGAGAAGAAAGGCGATGTCACTCAGTTCTCTTTTGATTAATTTTCTACAAAAGTATTTAAGATTTTCTTTGCGGTAAATTATTTGTTAACATGGCCGTTTTGCTGTGTAATTGGTAAAAATCAAATTTCTATTTTTACTTTTCGTTTCAATTTATTTAAGATCTCATACGACTTGTGAGTTGTTTTTTTTGCCCCGACTTTTCCTTCAGTAAAGGGAGAGGATGACATGATTATTCCCAAAGGCCCTGGCTTTGGGCTTTGTTCAAGGGTGATGGTTAGGGTATCCCTACCCCTCAGCAGCAATTAAGAGGAAGCCTCACACTTCAAAGTTATTATATAAAAACACTCATTTCAAGCAGCGCTAACCTATCGGACTACCTATGTTATTATATTATAGCCCTATAAATACAAATTAAAATTAAAACAAAATGTACTTTATTATTGTGATTTTTTTTTTACATTACCTCAAAACAACTTTTTTGCACAGATATTTGAAGAGCTCTTAAAACTCCATGACAACAGTTTCCTTCCAAAATATAAATAAAAGTCATCTATGTCCTCCAAATAAAGAGTGGAGAACTGATAGACTCACATCAGTCATCATTGTACAGCATATTTTATAAGTGATGAATGAAAAGGTGTTTTGTACAATTATTAAAATCTCTTATGTAAATTTGGTCATCTCTCTCTTTTTTTCTTTACAAAATCTTCCACACACAAAAACAAAAACGCTCCATTGCCTAAACATAATTTTCTGCAAAAGCAATTTTATTTTATGTTTAAATGCATGTGGTAGTAAATTTATGCAGTTACCAGGCTATAGGGGATTAAAATATGCATCCGAAAAACGGGCATCAAACAGAAGACACAATTCAGGCGTTTCATTTCCTCCTTCCTCGCCGTCCTCTGAAACCACGGTGGGAGCCATGACCAAAGCACACAGTCGTGGGGACTCTGAGGGACGAGAACACAGTCGTTGTTTCATAACAAATTGTTTTTTGATTCAGTATGAAGTAGATATTATGGAGATATTAACTCACATTTATATCTCAATCATATGTTACACGTACAGTATGTTAGAAAGACCCTTTCCAGCTTGCTTAACACAGACATAGCCGCTAGAGTTTCTACTTCAGTACTGTTCTCGTATTTAAAAATATTAACTTTATTTAAAAATAAGCTAAAAGAACTTTGAACCATGGCTAACTTAGGACAGTGTTTTCCAGCACAATTAGGATGTTAACACTAACCTATAGGAGTATTGCGGTTTTAGTGTTTCGTTCTTTGTACACTCGTCGCTGGGAAGTGCAGCTGAGAGACCTGCATGCTCCCTGGTATGAGCAGGATTTACCATGCGAGCAGCTTCTTCCTCTGACACATGTGTCTCCATGGATTCACCCAGCTCAAGCTGGTCAGACAGCACATCACACATAACTTCACACACACCCTCAGATTCACACACATCATTTACTACTTCCATGGCTGTGTCTTTCTGCTGTGGCCTCTTAGACTCTCGCGTTCTATTATCAGAGACAAAGAGATTTTTTAAAAAAAAACTTACAATCATATTTTAGGAAATTTAATAATTGAACTAATATAAGACATTTTATTACAATTTGGTCAGAAACCGAATACAAAAATATAAAATAAAAAAAATTTAAAAATATACAATTAGAACAATATGAACAGTAGCTGAGTTTTGGAAGAGTTAAAGAAGTTACACGTTTGTTTCTATAAAGCAGCAAAGAATCTTACTCTATGTCAAAAATACGTAAAGGATTTGCAGATTCAGAGGCATAACTCCTGTTAAACATACTCAGGCCCTCTTACACTGAAACGTTGCAAAATAATATTTCTACCGGTCATCTGCTGCCATCTAGTGGAAAAAATGTGTAACGTGCAGTCTTACCCTCTGTTCTTTTTGGTTTTGTCAAATCTGAAGTCTGGAGGATACTTGTGAATTCTTATCAGATGATCCTTCCTATGTGTACTAGTCTTGAACATCTGTCCACAGCCCTCGAC
Source organism: Trinectes maculatus (assembly GCA_016785345.1). Lineage (NCBI taxonomy): Eukaryota > Metazoa > Chordata > Actinopteri > Pleuronectiformes > Achiridae > Trinectes > Trinectes maculatus. The sequence goes on along the minus strand of JAFBJQ010004367.1, from coordinate 254,188 downwards.
CAAACACTGATACTGAACAGTGTGAAGAAAGTGTCAGAAAACGTATCGCTGAAGCCTAAAGAACGTTCAAAATATTTTACTCATAGCTTAAGGGGGCAAGTATGAAAAAATGGAATATATACTTTTATTTTTTTCTTTGGCTTACCATGTCTTGCCTCTGGGAAAGGATAGTGAAGAGAGAATCATGCCACTCCTGAATGTGAATGTCGAGGAGCCGGGCACTTGGCAGGGAGCGGTGGCAGGAGCAGCAGACATGTCTGTGCAGGGAGTTGTAGTGGTGCTCGTACTCCTCCAGTGCACTGAACACTGCACTGCAGCCAGAGATGTGACAAGCAAACTCTGATACACTGAGAAGAGGCAAGAGGTGCAGGGAGGTCACTGACAGCTTTGCAAACATGGACGTTACAGATAAAGGGCTACAGATAAAAATGTAAAAATCCACATACTTTGCACAGTAATATATGTTGTTTTTTTTGTATTATATTTTTGTTGCATTATATTTTTTTCAAGTTTCAGGCTATCTGACAGCATCTCTAATCATTTTCCATTATATAACACAATTACATTCATAAGAAAATTAATGTAGAGAACATCTTTATCAATCGCAACTAAGTACTGCTTATATATCTTGATAAAATGGCCCCAGTAAACCAAAACATGTAAAATTCAATAGAAATGTGTTTTTAACAGTGTCACTCTCGTTTTTAGCTCCAATAACCTCTATTTTCTTATAGAATTATAGAGTTTGGTCTGTAAAAATGCATAAGATCAGACACGAGTCAACCGTCAATGTCATAACAGATCGACTATTCAAAATGTTTATTGTCATATGTAGGCTATAGTGAGGAAAAACGTGACCCTATTCAATGAAATTCTTTCTTTGCTGTCCACATTGAACGCCAGAGAGAAAAGAAAGGTACAATAAGAATGAGGGTAATAGAAATGAAAAATAAATAATATACAAACTATATCTTAAAACATCTCTTTAATGAACGACCAAACAAAAATAGTGACATTGAGCTAACACACGAGCCATATATGAAACGTATAACTCAGATATGAAAGGGATTTAAAATATTTTTATACCTGGTTGTCGGCTGGTCGTCTGCAGCTGAGTTGTAGAGGTCCTGCAGGTACATGTGTCTGTGGATGTCTCCGTCCTGTAAACAGTGCAGCAGGATACAGTGTGTGACCATTAGCACCGTGTAGCTAATGGCCATAAGGCTCAGGAGATGGTTGCTTCGTTACCTCGAACAGCTCGTGGTCCTTGTGTATGTGGACGAGCTGCGGGGTGAAGCTAAACGGGAGCTCACCCTGCCTCTGCTCCTGCTCCTCCATGTTCCCCGTCGGGCAGTCACCACTAGCTTTCATGCTAATATCAAGGAAACTGTAAAACTGGACCAATACTTCACTCCAACGGCCGTCGCCAATAGTGACTCTGATGTTGTGGTTTAATTTGTCGCGTAATGACGACGTCTTCGCGGTTGTCAAATGCTGCATTCACGTACTGCAAGCAGAATGGGCAGACGGAAAAATACTCTTCTTTTTTACCTCGAAACGGTCGCGAGGAGGCCTAACCCTGCGTTATAATGAGTTTTCAAGTATTTAATTAACAAAAGACACAATTTAATCGGTCGTGTTACAGAGATGCAGACATCAGAGGTGGTGCTTTGGAAGCCATTCTGTCAAAGGTTTCAGTTCACTCCATACACTTTACGGGGTTTCCCATTCTAACAATGAGTCCTGAACGCGACTAATACAACATGGTAAGTTGACGCCACCAACTGGTCATCCACAAAAATGTTCTGATGCCAGTATCAAGTCTCTGTGGCGTATTCTTGGGACAAGGGGCTCTGTCACTTGATGAGTTGAATTGGCTTTTTCATAACAGTCTACCATTCAAAGTAATTATTTTTTATTGTTGATATTTTCCCTACACTGTGGATAAACATGTTAAATGAAATGATCAAATAAACACGCAATGAGCACGGAAAAATTATAATGACACTTACTTTTCAATTGAATTATATGCAGTGCAAGGAAATGCATGGTGAATTTACAATCCAACTTAATTGTCTGTCCAGTTCCACATATGAAAGCTGACAACGCCACCATTTAGACAGTAGATGTCAAGAAATGCCATTACGAATTCAGTTCAGTTTGTGAGCTACGTGAGACTCTTTATAGTTTATCACTATACATCTGCACAATAACATATTAAGAAGTTTAGTTGATTTCCACCTTGGATAGTTCACATATCACTTCTTACTCCCTCGTAATACAACCATCATCTGTAGCTCCATTACACCACATCAAATTAAATCCACTTTACATCATATCACATCAGATTATAAGGGGGCTACACCTTATCAAATCATACTACATCACTTTCAATTACATTAGATTGCATCCAATTTTGGCCCTTTTGTCACCCTGATTTACAATCGGCATATTCAAATCACCCATTTTACCATGGGTGCCCACCATGGGTAAAGTAAAAAAAAGATTTAGGCTTGATCACTTGGCTTGTGTCATATTACACCATATCAACGTGTATAAAAACATCAAAGGGAATCCATGTGGGAACACTATTGTTGTTATTTAATATGAAATAATGTAGTGTGATGTGCTGAGTTGTGTATGTGGCATTAGTGCTACTACAGACTGTTAACTGTAAAATAAAAAAGAAAGGAAAAAAATCATCCACAGATGCCATGTAATGTAACATACTGCATTGTGTTTTGGCCAAAAAAGTTTGCCTTAACGCAACAGAAGAAGAAGAGGTAGAAAAAGAACCACATTCAGTCCATCAGACTATAACAATTAAATCTCTGGTAAAGCTGCTGCACTGGGTCAGTTTTCCAAATACGAACTAGCCTCAAGGCATGCTATATCAGGTCATAGGGATTCTCCTCGTTTCATGGGGTAAGACTTCTTTCTTTCTTTCTTTCTTTCTTTCTTTCTTTCTTTCTTTCTTTCTTTCTTTCTTTCTTTCTTGTACTAAAATGTGCCTACTTGTAGGAAAAATAACAACCACTGTAAGGGCTCATGTGATGCAGTGCCAAACAGTGAAACCTCAGAGGCTGAGAGATTCATCCCTCATTAATGTTGCGGCCACAAATCAGGTAACTATCAGGTAGCTATCCTACACCTCTACCAACTTTATTTAAGATCTTTTAAACAATGCGTTTATATCTCTTTGTATTTGTGTGTGTGTGTGTGTGTGTGTGTGTAGATATACACTGATGTACTCCAGTACTCTTTAACAATTACAGGACAGAACTATACACTGCACTGGGACAAGAACAAGTAGGTTTTTTAACAGCATTGTTACTGCATACAAATACTGTAATTGATCAATCAGTTGAGTTTATTAACATAAATAAACAGATTTTCAGAGGTTTAATAGGGAACAACTTTTCTGTGACACATACTGATCAGGGAAACCAAGTCACAACTTTTCGAAATCTCCCTTTAAGACTCTGTCCAACGTCAAGAGAAGATCAGTTCCCCAGCAATCATTGGCTCTATGATACAGATAATTAAGCTTCATGTAGTGCTAAAAGCCTGTGACCCAGTCATGCAAATCTCTGCAATAAAGCTGAATTATTTTCGCCGTAAAAGCTGTTCATGTCAAAATGAACAGTTTTTTGAATTATATATCCGGCAGAATATTATAATGCTATTACCTTCGTCCATACCTAAATTGCTGTGTTGCCCTGCAGGGCTTTTCTTTTTCTCCATCAGATGCACTTAATTGAACCACTGGCCAGTCTTGAGGCAGGACAGCAGGACCACTGTCAGAGTTCTCAACCTTACAGGGGCGAGGGTCTTTATGCTGAACTGTTACTGCCCAGTCTGGTAAAGATGCACAGCATGGACTCACATAATCACCAGCGTTTGCAGCCTTCACGTGAATATTTTGTCCTGCATTCTTACTGCCCACCCCCCCACCCCCCACCTCACACACACGCACACACACCCAAAAAATCTGCATGTTCTAATTGTTACTTATTTTAAATTAAATCAAATTAAGACAAAAGAAAGAAACAGAGAAACACAAGTATTTAGTATTTATTTTGTTGTTGCAGAGATTTATCAACAACTAAACAATGTCAGTTATTGTAGTGTTAAATACACTCAAACACACATACACAAACACACACACACGTTTAATAAGGTTTTTATTTTGTAATTCAGAAAAGCAGTGCCCGAACCCAAGACCCATCAGTAAAACCCAGGACAGTGGAGCTGGTTCTGGTGGTTGACCACTCAGCGGTTTGACATCCTATTTTCCTGATTTTTTCATGATTCTGTTACTGCATATTATTATTACTTTTCCATTAAGAAGTGGTGTGGCTGGGTGTTATAGCTGAGACTCTGTTCATTTCTTTATTAATTCAAAATGTTTCCTTTCAGTATAAGAAGTATAACAGTAAGAAGACAGTAGAGACCAGAATGATTGAAGTCGCGAACCATGTAGACAAGGTATGTCTGTTACCCTCTTAGTTAAAATGATTGGCACAGTGCCAAAGAAAAAGAAAAAATAAAAATAAAAAAGACAAAAAAAAAAACAATCAACTGATTTGATCTTGGGAGAAAATGACCCCATTCTACAAAATGACTATCAGAGCCTTTTCTATGCAATTTCCTTTTTGTTATAAATAAACCATTACATTTGTTTTTCACCAGTAATTCAGTTTCTGCAACAGGACTATATGTGTCCGAACACATTCACTTTTACTGTGGATTTTAACGCAATAAATCTCTTGTGATACTATTTAGCTTTTGCTGGCTGGAATATGACCAATAAAAAGGAACAAAAAGTTCCCTAACTTTAACCCTGGGCCAAAAAATGTCCACACATAACACACAGTTCTCGTGGCAGAGAGGAGACAACATGAATGACAATACTGTGGAATTTCTTCTTTGTGATAACCATGCTGCCCTCTTTTAGCTTTATCGCCCTGTGGGTGTCCGTGTGATGCTGGTAGGTCTGGATATCTGGTCGTACAGAGATGAGATAGAGGTCAGCACTAGCGCTAGTCTCACCCTCACGCGCTTCCTCGATTGGCGTCAGCAGAAATTGATGTTAAGGACCAAACACGACAATGCGCAGTTTGTCACGTAAGATACAGCTGTCTTCATCTTCACAGTAATAGTGACAATCCTAAAACCTGATTGTGTTGGAGATGATCTCCTTAAAACTTTCTTCCTTTTTCAGAGGTGTGGATTTTGAAGGTGACACTATTGGCTTAGCAAGCATTGGACAAATATGCAAGTCTCAGTCTGGAGGTGTCAATCAGGTACCTTTATTTACTTTTTTTTTTTTTAAATGTTAAATTTCTGGGGAAAAACATACCGGTTGATATTGACAGGGAATCACATGTGAGTAACCCTTCTCCACTTTTTGTGTTCATAATATCACAGGACTATTCTGATCACCCAATAGGACTGGCTTCTGTAATAGCACATGAGCTGGGTCACAACATGGGCTTGACCCATGATACCAAAAACTGTGTCTGTGGCTACACAATATTGACAAGTAACTGTATCATGGCCAAGAATACTGGGTGCGCTTAGTTTCTCAACTGCAAGTATAATGCCACAAATTTGCTGTTCTCAAACGAAAAGAAAAGCTAATATCGACCTTGTCTTCTCACGTTCTTCATCTCTCTTCTTCCAGCCTTGTGTATCCAAAGTTTTTCAGCAGCTGCAGTAAGGAGCAGCTCAGAAAGTTCTTTAAGGAAGTGAACCCTCCCTGTCTGCTGGACACTCCCTCCACTGATCGCATCTATGGAGGGCCAATGTGTGGAAATGCCTTCGTGGAATCTGAGGAACAGTGCGACTGTGGCACTCCAAAGGTCTGAGCATGCTACAACCACACAGGGGGCACACACAATACCACACAAACAAAGTGCGAAGATGAGACCGAATCATAATGTTCAGCAACACTCTGTCTTATAGGAATGCAAGAACACCTGCTGCAATGCCCGTACCTGCACACTTAAAGCAGGAGCCCAGTGTGCAGAGGGAGGGTGCTGCCAGAACTGCAAAGTAAGTCATGCTTACTATTTCCTCTCTAGACGAGGGAAGTCACACGGATATCCAAAGTGTTACCAGATAGATAGACACTGTCTCACTGTGTCATCCGTCTATGGGTGCAGCTGAAACCAGCAGGCAGTCTCTGTCGACTGAAGACTGGAGACTGTGACCTGACAGAATACTGCACTGGCCTCTCTGCCGACTGTCCCACTGATACCTACGCCCAAAATGGCCTGGCCTGCGATGGTGGAAATGGATACTGCTACAATGGACAGTGCCCTTCAAGGCTGAAACACTGCAAGAGACTGTGGGGGCCAGGTAAACCATTAGTGAATTACCCGGTCTGGTTGACGTCACCTTTGATTCTGATACTTTAAGACTAACGTATGCACATGGTTTGTTATTTGTTTCTATTCAGACGCTGAGGTGGCTGTGGATGCTTGTTTCCACTATGGAAACTGCAGAAGGCTGTTTATGTGGACATGTAAAAGCCGGTTGGTCACCAAACAACTAAAACAGCTCTATAGTGAACAATTTGGCATTGTTTCCATTTTTGAAATACCGGTTTGTGGTTTTGGTTCACAGAGACACATTCTGTGGGACGCTTTTCTGCTCGAGAGGCTGGCAATTCCCTGTGACATCCAACACATTATCTTTCAGAGTAGCAAATGGAGATGTCTGCAAGGAGGCCAAAATCAACCCTGAAGATAACTATCCTGACAATTTTGGCATGGTACCTACTGGTACCAAGTGTGGCGACAACATGGTGAGGAAACTGAATGTGTTTCTGTTGTCACCATGAAAATAAGCCTCCACAGACGAGGTGAACTGCGCCATTGTCCTCACCAAATCGTTTGTGTCTGTCAGGTCTGCTATAATCACAAGTGTCAAAAGATTGCATACATCCACGCGTTTGGACCAAAGAACTGCTCGGACAAATGCAACAATCAGGGGGTAAACTATATTAATCAGACAAAACACTTGAGAACCATGAAGCCCTGACTGCAAAACTGACTGTGTGCGATCTCTGACAGGTGTGTAACCACATTGGAGAGTGTCAGTGCAACCGTGGCTGGGCACCACCTTTCTGTGATGAGAGACAGCCAGAGCTGTTTCAAAGTACGGTCCTTGTTATGCTCATCTATTCGTGTCGGTTTGTGTGAATTCCCTGGTTGGTTTGTAGAAATGCAGTAACGATGTTACAGTGGGTTTTGTTTCCTGAGCAGGTGATTTCTGCTGGCTCTTCCTTGAGCAAGAAAATGAATATTCATTAATTCAGTTGGTATGTGTGCTCGTCTGTTTTTGTACGTGTGAACAGAGAGTACTGCGTTTATCCTGACCATGGTGGTCTGCTCAGTTCTGCTGGTGGCGCTGGCCGTTGGGAGTTTGGTGTGCTTCATTAAAAAAAGGCAACCTGCACAGAGGTACAGAAACAAATGATTCCTTTCAAGTCATTCAGTGGCGCAGTGAAGACAAAACTCCACATCTAGACATATTTCATTTTATCTTGTTTCTAACTCCTTGATAGATGCCTCCAGTTCCTCAGGATAGGAAAACCTAATGAGTTGAGCAGTGCAAACGACAGCCTGAGGACACACTAAGCAGACACACTAAGCAGCCTCTGTTCTTTGCAACAACAAACTGGAGACTTGGGCCCAGAGGTGAGCCTCCAGTGTGACCCATCAGCCTTAGCACTGGAGTAGTGATACACAGACTCTAACTTGCATGTGTTAGATTTTGATCTTTTAGTTTCCATTAGACATTTATGTTTCCAGCAGCTGTAGACGGCATCTAAATCCATCTCACTGTGGTCATTGGTCCCACAGCTACACACATGATTTCCAATAAGCTACACGTGTGCAAATCAAGACTTGCTGACTTTTCATTAAACTGCAAAAAGCGGTTAAGGATAAGATAAAAAAAAAATCAAACTTCTTTCATTCATATCTTGTTTCATCTGCTGCAGAACATCTTCTGGCCCAGAAGACAGATCATTGAGCAGTGCTTAAACACGGAGATCCTCTGGCCTCACTGTGTTTTGTTCCACCCATTCGGATCTGTAAGATCCTCGCAACAGACACTCTGTTGTTTCTAAATGAAAACAAGGTCCACAAAAGAATCAGCAATGTTAAGTGACTGAGCTCTTCATCAGCTGTAGGATTACTGCTGTATGTCTGCATCTTGCTTGCATCAGCCTACCTTTACTGTTACTTGTCCCTTATAGGGATTTAGAGTACAGTAAAGTGCTTTCTTTTTTAAAAATATAGCTACGTCTCAAAAGTCAACAGGATGCTTGATGATTGCTGATTGTAATTCTTCAATGGATTTTATATTGTTTACTATACAACAGACTCATCATGCCAATGGCTGTTTTCAGAAACTGAGGAATCTGCCTTGTTTTTTTTCCTGCAAACACGAAGAACTGAAAAGTCCTTTGAACTTTCACTTTATTGAAACTTTTTTTCCAACCTGTCTTTAAACTTAACAACAATAGTCAGACCGCGCTTCCGTCATTTTCCTCCGTCTTTCTTGTTATACGCCGCGCAGCGTTGCCGTGGTGATTCGCCGGTCGCCTGGCAACGTCTCAAACAGCCCGTTGTCCGGGGCTGGAGAGTTAGCTCAGCGAAACAGTTTGGACCCTTACCTGGAAACTAATCACCAACTGCCCCGAACCCGATGTCGTTGTAAGGAGGATGACTCGCGAGCTGAGCGAACAGGAGCTGCAGGATCTGTACGCATGGATCGACAAGATCCCTCTGTCGCGACCGAAGAAACACATAAGCAGAGACTTCAGCGACGGAGGTAGTTGACCTTGTTAGCAGTAGCACTCACCAGATGCGTGGTAACTAGAAAGTCAATGTCACATACGTCCCCAGCTACAAACGTACAGTTTCATGTGTGTGTTAGCATAACCTTTGACCTGACTCGCCCTCTCTGCTGACCCCTCTGCAGTCATGGCCGCCGAGGTTGTTAAATGTTTCCTCCCCAAGCTCGTTGACCTGCACAACTATATTCCTGCTAACTCCACACCGCAGAAGCTCAGTAACTGGAGCCTCCTCAACAGGCAAGGAAACAGCTGGGTTCATTCAAAGTGCATGGAAAAATATTTCATTAACTGTGTGTTGATGAAAAAAAAACTTTTTTTCTTTGTGACTGTGTGTACAACTACACCATATACTATCTGTAAACTACTTAAACTAAACAAGGGAACTTTCAGTTAATTGTCTGTATTGTATAAAGGCCATAGAGAATGTTCCAGCATCTGACTGTGACAGTACTGTATGTCTACACATTTGACATTAAAAATATTCAGCAAGAAGCATTAATTGATTTTAATGATTGTGCATGTAGCACTGCTAATCAGATATATCAGCCCCGTTGGTGTTTACATCAGCAATGTATCATAACATACAAAAAAATACATTTTCCTTTTAGTTGATAATGACATTATTTAAAACTAAATAAAAACACCTGTGGGTTCGTTGTCTTGTTTGTTTTGTTTTTTGTAATGTTGACAGGAAGGTGTTTTCCAAGCTGAACTTTCATGTGCCTGAGGACACAGTGAAGCTGATTGTACTGAGCTCTGTGGGAGTGATAGAGCCTGTACTGAGCACCCTGAGGGAGAAGATAGACAAGAAACTGGAGCACACCACAGACAATATACTGGTGTGGACTACTGTTTACACACGTTTCCTCCAAAACATACAAACATACAATTAGTCTTTTGTTTGTTTGAATGCTAATTACACTATACTAAGAACTGTGGCCTTAATTTTTCCATGTGAATCAAAAATTGTCTCATAGTGGATTAGAACAAAACATTGCAATTAGAGAAATAACCAAATATTGAACAAAATGTTTCTTTTGACTGCAGGATTTGGAATATTTTGACACCAGGAACCACGAGAAACCTCATGCAGGTAGAGTGGCTGCTATATAGTGAATTTTCACAACACATAACACACCTGGTATTTATCTAAAAACACAATTTACAAAGTCATATCTATTTTTTAAAAATAGATAAGGTAGCAATAACCACACGCAGAACCAAACATACACTGTAGAAACTTCAGAAAAGACTGACCAGAGAATGCAATGACCTTTCGAGAGTGAATCTGTGATATGTTCCTGAAACTACCCTGTTAAGCTGACCCCAGACCAGCAGTTCCTCCCTCTGCTGTTTCCTCTTCCGTCACATAACTGCCTCCTATCATCATCGTCATCATCCCTTTACTCCAGTTGTGTCCATTTGATTTACTTTATTTTCCTTTCCATTAACAGATACTTTATAGTGCGGGAAAAATTTGTCTGTTTTGTTTTGTTTAGAATTTTATCAAGTGGCACCGCTGAGAGGGGAGGAGATGAAAAAAGATTATAAGAGCAGACTAGGAAATGGGTATGTCATAACTGCTTCTTTGCATTTGATCGATAAATGAATCGGTGTTTATTGCAGTAACTGTAGAAATAATCTTTTCTTTTGAAAGTAAACCACAACACACGGTGCAGTTTCATGCAGACATGGACCCAACTGTCCAAATAATGCTGCAGGAAAAACAGCAAGCTGTCATGGCTTTGCAGGAGACTGTGGAGGTAAGCGTGCACACACACACACACACACACACACACACGCACACACACACACATAGAGTCTAGTTGTCTAGCTGAACATCTGCCAACATAATCATCTTCTGTTTTGATGTTCTGTAGGGGACAATTTTTGTCATACAAATTTGAGTGAGTGTGTGTGTGTGTGTGTGTGTGTCTGTGTGTGTGTGTGTGTGTGTGTGTGTGAGAGAGAGAGAGAGAGAGAGAGAGGGAGAGTAATTTAGATATGTGTGATGCATATGCATAATAAACCACGTCATCGGTCAATATCTGCTCAGACGATATACATTTTTCCATCCGTGGCCACATCTGCATGTTCAGGAGGAAGCAAACAATGACATTGCTGTGTAAATATCAAGTTTTCATCAGGATAATTTTTTTTACATAGAAGCTCCTCTGGCTTAACCACACCCTTCTACCTGTGTGTGTGTGTGTGTGTGTGTGTGTGTGTGTGCGTGTGTGTGTGTAGATCTTGCAGCTGAAAGTGAACAGGTTAGAGCATCTGGTTCATTTGAAGGACATGCGTATTGAAGAGCTTACCCGCCATCTGGAAACCTACAAAGCCAAAGGCAACCTGCGCTGATAAAAAATACCAACATATAAGACAAGATCACACACACACACAATTTGCTTGGATATAAGCCTGTCACCTAAACTCTTACGTTTTAAAATGTGTCAAACTTGTGGAAACGTTTCAGTTCACTCCTTTTGTCTGTTTTCTCCATACTAACAGCTGTTAATACAGTAATACTTTTGTCTGCCTTTGAAACATGTTGAGTTGTGTTGAACTAATTTGATGTTTAGCTGAATTAGATTTTTTTTGGATTATTTTTACTTTTCCTAGGCGTGTGTGTGCAAAATGTGTTTGTCACAGTGTACCATAATGTATCCTTTGTCTTCTTTGACTTCATTGTCGTTACACAGCTTTTTGTCATCTGACTGCCATGTGCCCAATAAATTAACTAACCACTTTCTCCTCTCAAATTGTCTTATTAAATATAAGGAGATCAGAGAAAGTCAGGAGAATAGAGGGCAGAAGCTCAGGAAGAACCAGCTCCATAACCAAAACCAGTCATTTTCAGTCATTTTCTATGAGGCTTTTGTTCAGTTTGAGTGTAAAGACTGTCGTTTTTTTAATTTAAAGTTCCACAGTTTCAAGCTTTTGCTTTCAGAACTATCATATGACAAAGCTGACTAATGTTAAAATTCTAGATACACATCACTGACAGATCACAGAATGTTTGTCATGCTGGTTTGGCTAGTTACTCTGTACTGTCACATTATCATTCAGATCTGAAGGTGTGTTCTACACCTCTGTGGGTGTAGAACAACTGGAGACAGGTGACCTACAGAGCTGCACTAGGAGCAGCTGATCTCCAGCTGCCTGCTGCTGTGACTGACCTCTGTTTCCTTGATTGCCCTCACATGACCTAAGCAATCACTATTATCAAGCGAGAAGCATCTAGAAAGACAGGTAGTAAAAACCTTCTCTTTTTAATACTTAGATATCATCAATCTCCATGCTGGTAGAAGATCTTAGTCTTCAATGATGAGACTGATGTATATGTGTATATGTATATATATAAATGATGTGATTCAAAAGTTTTCAGAATCTGATTGAAATAAGAACTTTTTTTGAAAAGAGAGTTTGAAGAGTTCTAATATTCTGTTTGCAAAAATGAAGTTCTTGGTAAGAGCTAGCACAAACTGACTCCCGTGACTCGAGTGACCTGAAGCTATGTAGTGAGTCAGCAGCCTGTGACACTGTTAAATGAATGATTGTGTCACCACTTCTCAGGCAGTCACCACAAATATGTTCGTGGCTTTACAAGAAGCATTCCTATATCGCCTCAATAACTTACAAAACTTCAAGTAGTCTGGTCAGTATAGTAGGAAAGGAAGTAGGAAAGGTTATAAGCGACTAGTGACTTGAGCAGTTAATCACTTTCGTTTGTCATATATGTAAAACTGAATTCCATGTCTCTTAAGTTGATCTGGCACTGTGATCGGGTTGATTCACTCATTGTCACTCATTGACCCTATTTTTTCGTTCTCCTTTGTCTTTCAATATCTACTTAACAAAATCTGTGGTTGAGGATCTGAACCATGTTTAACATAGTGAGAGTTCTCCTCCTATAGGCATCCAAGTATACTGCACAATGCCTACAATCAAATAGGCCCAGAGAGAAGAGAGGTACCAAAATATGTTTTATTTTAGAACATCATCGAAATTGGAAACATCTTTTTTCATATAAACCCTTTACAACAAAGAGACAATGTTCAAATTTCACAGATTGTACAAAATATTGACAAAACAAAGCATCTTCATAAGAATACCCCTCATACCCCTCTCTTGCAGCTTTATTTGAACCCACCACCAAAGCAAAAGCCGAATGCAGCTTGTAACTTCCAACCCAGAGATCAGATAAACATCACAACATCCACCAAACACTAACAGTGTCCACTACCATGTGTGTCTCCTTTCACTAGTGTATATGATAAGGCTGCACAGTACAGTATGTATAATCAAGCTCAGAGCCAATTTCAAGAGGAGCTTTTATGTATATAATAATTACTGAATCCTCCAGTCTGGTTAATTCATTGTTATTTAAGGCTTGAATTCTCAACGGTGTAAGTATTTCAATGTTTGTGATATACAGAGCTCAACAATGTCCAAAGGTAAAACATCATAAGACTAGCACCAATTTGCATCTGCTTTCAGCCCAAGCATCTTAACATTCATCAGTAAATAGAAATAAAGTTTGTTTTTGTGTAGCACTGGAGCTCATGTCCTTACACAAAACTGATCATAAAAAAAATTCACTGTGTATAATACTACTATCACCAGGAGGTGCATGTGGCTTACGTTGCAATTTAAAATCATTTAAATTATCTTGTTTAGCAAAAACTGAAAACCTTTGCAGTACATCAGCTCTTGAAGTACACAAAAATGTAAACAAAGACAAAGGATGGGAGACACCTACAGTAAATAGACGGTGCAGTAAAATTGTGACGTGCAATAAAAATGTCACCGTCTGTATTTGCAACGTACAGGTACAAGGCTGATATAACGGAAAGTGGTGTTTATTTGACTCTAATCATAGCTCATGCCATATAAGCTGTTTTTCTTAATATTCTTAGACAATTGTCATTTTGATTTTTGAAGATTAGAGGCTTCATGCAGGCATTTTATTAAAATAAAAGTCAATTTCCTGAGAATTTACATTTATCCACGTCATCATAAACTGTAAAAAACAGAGTTAGCAGACAAACACAGGCACTAACAATTATGGAACAAGCGGAAACAAATTTCCACTCTGAAAGTCAAAACCAGATGGGAGAAAGAATTATTTACTGATTTGTTGAAAAGGAAGACAAATCACAACTTCTTTTAGTGTGACATCTATTGTTGCCCTCACGTTACTCAACTTTCAACCACCAATCATTTTGAGGTTTTTTTACTAAGAGAATTAGCTTCGATTCCAGCAGCACTAAAAATATTCTCAGTTGGTTTCACAGTAAATGCCAAAGTGGCTCTCAGTGCAGTTTCTTACAACCACTCAGACACTACTGTATATGAAATTTATAAATGCATCACCAGTGCCCCTTGCTTTAAAGACTTGAGTAACTGTAGAATAGTGTCTACGTTCTACTCAATGCAGGCTCAGGTGAAAATTTAACAAAGTCAGGGCACTTGTTTGGAGAACACTATCAACCAAAAAAAATTATTAATCAGTTTTCATACACTTGCAATATTAGACAAATGCAAATCTAGGTGGGCTCTATGTGGAGAATATCCTGTCAAAATTATTATACAGTCAAAATTACTTTAAAACCACATAACACACCCACACACCATCCTTAATTAATTGCCTCGAGGGGACAAAAGGTTTTTTTAATTGAATTAGTGTCACCTGCCAGATTCCAGTTTAGCTTAAGCACAAACAATGGAAAAAAACATGTTCATTTCCACCAAAATCACTCCTCCTGCATACAAACAGACTGCGGATCCAAAAGCAAAGATCAATGCCGCACTGAACGCAAGCACATGTAAATTAACTTTCCTAAAACCTGTCTTTTAGAGTGAGGGTGAGAGGTGAAATAAAAAAAAACGTTCCCTTTACTTGCCATCACTACTTCTCCCTACTGCTTGTCAATTACACTGCCATTTCGATTTAAGACTGAATTGTGTTGTTCACCAAACTAGCTGCAAAGCTATCCCACCCATCACCTCCAATTCAGTGATCTCCACCCCACAGACAAAACAAGTCCTCATCTTTAGACCTGTGCAGACACAGGGCTGGAGTCACTGCCCTGCTCGCTTTCCTTTAAACAAGTCTGCTTCAGAATTAGGCAGATTAGGCGAGTCCCCAGGTTTAAGTGGACTGTGCATTCCCTCTACAAACATGTTAGGGATGTCCTGGCCAAAGTAGATCTTACTGTTAGCTGCTATGGCCTGGTACTTCATCAGCTCCAGGTACTCTGGGGTCAACTTCAACTGTAAAGATTTGAGAGAAATACATGAGTATGTAAGGATTCATTTTTGTTATGTGGTTTTGTTTGTGTCGAAAACAGTTTTTTTTTTGTTTTTACCCTATTTGCTTCAGCAAACTTGGCAGCAGTGTAATACTCTGCGTCAGCCTTAGCCCTCTCCCTGGCAAGAAAAGCAGCATCTGAAACAAAGAGACAGTGTTGACTGACACTTGATGCACCAGAAGCCAAAGCATACAGAAACACACAAATCCAGTCACGGGAGACAAAAAACAATATGTAGGCTAACCCTCTATTTCAGAGATCTTCTTTTCTGTCTCTTTCTCCATCACCTTCTGCTGGAAGTGGATCTCTGCTACTTGAGCCACTTTCTGAGCCTCTGTAGGGCAAAAAGAACATGTGCACTTTAACAACTCTTCCAAAAGTGGAGGTCAACAGTAGGGTTACATATGAGTGCCTAAAAGACTGCCACAACCTCTATGATGGCTCATGCAAATGAAGACAGCAATCTAGATTACAGTAAGACATAACATCTACCAATAATTGCCTTCTTCCTCTCAGTCTCTGCTTCCTTTTCCACCACCTTCTGAGTCTGAGCTGTTATTAACAGACGAGTCTTTTCTGCTTCCCTGCACACACACACGAAAAACAAAATCTTGCAAATATTTTCTTTTCCGTGTGGTCTCAAATGAACTAAGTGTGTGGGTAACAGGCATTTTGAAACATGCACTGGGGGTAGATTTACAAACTCACATGAGTTCAAAGTTCCTCCTGATAGACTCAGGGATCTTTGGCTTGGTAACACGGACTGCCTTCATCACAGTGTTAACATAGCAGAGAAAAAGAGAGGATCACAAAATTTGCTCACGTTTGTTCACAAACTATGTCGCAAACAGTTTCACAAAGCCTGGATAATGTTTATTACATTAGTATTTTTTTTGTTATAACACCGACATTGGTGTCATAACAACAGTCTTCTACAGTTAAACTACAAATGGTGCCCAATAGCCCATTTAAGCAAGACATTAAATCCAGATGTCTTGAGCAACCACTGAAAATGCATCAAATTTTATTTTACAACCAGCTTACTGGTACCATTAGGGATCAATAGTACTTATAGCTTTGAACTGGAATGCTGTCTTTTTACTCACTAATTCACTGAGTATGTATGGATACCTGTATGGTAAGTCCAGGTGCCATTACGTTCAGATCTTTCTGCAGTGCAGTCTTCAGGTTCTCATCTATAATGTCTGTGAGACAAAAAAAAAGACTTGTTTGAAAACGCAACCCGTGTTATCGCATTTCAGGAATTTCAAGAATGAGGATGCAGCATACAATTTTTTCTTTATAATACATTCATATAAATGATCTGTATTTTAATCCTTTGTATCGCATAGTGCACTCACCAAACAACTCAATGTAGACCTCCTGTAGTGTGTGCACACTGCAGAACTGGTTGAGTTCATGGTGAATCTTGTTGAAAATTAGTGTTTTGTCATAATCAGCAGTGTAGTTTCTCACAATGTCCACCACTGCACATAAACGAACATAAGTAACATTTACAGTGAAGCCAAGCAGCTGGCCTAGTTCATATGTAAACTTCTGCAATGAATCAACAACATTCTGTACCTGCTGAAGGGACCAGCATGTTAACAACTTCTATTCGGTCAAAATATATCATCACCCCACCACTGTGGGAAAAGGTGTTAAATACATTATCAGTTTCGTTATTTGCCAAATTTTATTTTTTTATTTTTATTTTTTTACAGCTCACTGTTAAACTGAGTCTCACCTTGTTCCACAAGGCACATTCTTGATCTCATCAGTCTGGAGAGTGGTCTGAAAGAAACATTTGATCAGCTGCTGCTGAGCGAAAAGGTAGGGATTCCATTTTTGACTGAAAATTTAAATTAAAGGAGAACTCCGACCAGTTTTACAGTCGGGTCATATTCCTTTGTCTCCACCGATGCTGTTTTTTTGCTTCCTACCGCATTGGAGGAGTGTAAAAATGTCTGGAGTTCTCCTTAAATAACGGCAAATGTGTAATTATTGTGGTTATTTTCTTCACACAAAACTTGTTGATGTGCTTGTCTTGACTAAAGGAAATGTGCTGGCAGTGGCTAAAGGAGATCCAAAAAACTATGTCAGTAACATAAGCTCTGATAAAAACAACAAATGCTACTGATCAATTATTATTATTATTTGGTATATTTTTCATTAATTTATATATTTAAAACACTTTAAAGAGACTAACTACTCAGTACAGCACAGCACTTAACAGCACATAAACATGGTGGCACACAGTGTAGCAACTGAGTGGCAATGAGTGGCAAATGTTTGCGTGCGGTAGCTGATTTATAGAAGATCCCATTTTGGTTTTCTTGTACAGCACAGTATAGTTAACGCTCACTTCACCTATGGCTCTGCAATTTATCATACATTTTTTGCTCACCTTTTTGTTCATCGTATGTAGGCAGAGCAGTCACAACAAAGAAGAAACAAATGCTCGCTGTTAACACTTGCTGAATATTTAATACACTTTTTTTTTGTTTTGATCGAAACCTGCAGTGCAGGGTGTGCGTAATAATTTCTTGTTGGCTCTGCTAAGGAGGCCAAATTATAGGGTTGAAAGTTAGGTTTACCTGCACTGCTCTGTAGGTGGTAATAAAAGGCAGCATAATGTGGTATCCAGGGCCATTGGGAGAAGTCAGCAAAGCCCCTCCCCTGAAACACATACAAACAAATTATTTGGTAACGTCAACAATCAACTGCCTTCAAAGTTTCCCTTTAAGGAGGTAAAGAAAGGTAAATGACAGGAAGGTGTTCATTTAGGTATAATAGTAATTGATGAGGGTGTGGTTATGACTCATAACAAAAAAATTAAGGTTATTATCTGTATACTAATATAGCTTATAGTGTTATTGTGGACTTCAGTTTCATATTCACCAAGATTAATATAAGAAAATACACAGAACTTTTAATTTTGAAATGTAAACTACTGATCAGTCAGTGTTACATTTGATTAGTTTGAACAAATGTGCAAATGTTCTCTTTGGTTATCAGGTTTACAACAGCCTTGCCACACCGCCCTACATCATATTTCCATATCCAGGTCAAATACCACTATTTGGTCATGGGTCTCGTGCAAGTAACAATAAGCCATCCACATTCGCAAATGGGTTCAGTATTTTAATACCTGTAGTACACAGCGAGGTGTCCTTCCTCTATCTTGTGAATGGAGGAGTGCAACATGATGGCCATCACTCCTGCTACTGCTGCAAATACTGCCCCAACATGCGGCATTGTCATCGTTGCTAGCGCTCACCTACAGACAGAGAAAGAAGCATAAACATGTTGAAATGTTTACAAAACAAAATGTATTCAGGGCACACTACACCTAAAGACAGTAATAATCAGCAGCAGTGAAACCACACAGTTACCAGTTTATTACTGTAGCGGCAATGTTTGTTCATCCAATTTTATTTATCCAATTTTCACGTTCATCAATTACAACAATTACCTCTACTTTTGTACAGCCTTCCTAGGAATAAACTTGACAACAAAAAGAACCTAAGATTTTGCTGATGTCTGGTCACTGTGGTAGGCTGCAAGCTGATTGCATCAAAAACTGTCAAGTCCCTGACCGATTCCTGTTTCTTTCCCTTCTGTCTTCTGTGGTCGAGGTCACATCCATGTGACTGAAGTGTATGAGGTCGTCACGACCCCAAAGCAAAGTGTCACACATTTAGCCACATTACAGATACACTGTCATCTTCAAAGGAAACCTATCGAATTGGCCAGTATGGCTCATATACAACTATAGCAAAGGCTGTTTAAGTCTATTTCAAGAACCAAGGAATAAATCCCACTGCCATGAAGGTTTTAACATCAAGCTTTGATATCAGTGAGAAGTGTTACGTAAACATTAAAACTCATGTTGGAACACCTTCTTTAAGTTCAATGTATTAAACTAAGATGTGTTTGTAATGATTATTATAATATTATAATATAATATTATGCAAATATTATAATACCTTCATTTGCACTAAACTAAAATTTGAAAGTAATGCAACCTCAGGCAAACTATTTCATGGAAACATTTGTGTTACAGAATAAGTCGAAACATATCAATTATCTTTGCTGAAGAAAGGATTTCTTCTGTTTCCCTCTTCCTTTAAAGCAAACATATAATAATATACACACGTACATAGACAATTAGTCTCTACATAGCAGTGAGGCTGGTAGATGTGTTTCCTCAACTTGACACAGGTGTAAACAGGGCATATCAGTCAAGTGACTTAACTCTCAGTGAGTAGGAAGTTAAATCATTTAGGAGCGTCAACAGCGATATTATGAATAATGTTTCACTCTAAAATAAAAAACGATTAGTATGCACGGTATGTAGTGACCTATATTTCCCTGCTTCAATTAATATATGCTCTCTACAAAAAGCTGGGCGGTAAACAGCTAATGCTAACATGCAGATACTAGCTTGCAGGATGACTTGTCAGCAGACAGCTGAAGATTCTTTTCCTTGTCCAAACAAGAAGCAACATGTTTGCACCACAGCTACAATATAAACGTCACACTTAAGACACGGGTTAATTCAACACGTTCACATCATGAAACGTCGTCCACTTGGGAGCGTTAACCTAGCTAGACGAGATTAGCCTGCCAGCTAGCTCTCATTATCGGGTGTGTCGGATTCTTTTAGCGTCATGCTAACGCTTGCTAGTTTGATTGCTGGCGTAAAGCGGGTGGGTAAACTTACCTTGCGCCACACTGAGATAGACAGGTCAATGTGTGGCGGTTGAATATGAAACCGGGTTCTGATAAATAAAATGACCGATGTGTCGATCAGTCTCCAGCTCTTCTCAGACGCCTCCGCCAGTTTCCAACAGGTCCCACACTCTCGTTTTCGCTTGATACATAATGCTGCCTTTAAGATCAGTCGGAAATATGACTATCATTTCGCTCAACCATTTGGTAACATCGATCAGTCGTTCGATCAGTATAAGTGCAGTAAAATCAAATCAAATGAACGGTAAAAATAAAAACATGTCATACTTTATAAAAACTGGGTGCATGTTAAACAGACGGTTATGGGGCAGCTGCATATCAAACCGCTGACAAGGACATTCTATCCAAATGTGATAACTTATATTCGTTAATTTACAGCTGAACCTTGTTTGTGTGAGACTGTGGCAGTACATAATAAAGCACAGTGCAATGAATAAATGGAATATACATTCCATATATATATACAACAAAAATAAAAGTAACAGTATGAGGATATCAAAAAATACACACTCAAAACTATTACATAAATAAACTGTACAGTTTTTAATTTCACATGACACTTTGAAACTATTGTACTGAATTATATTACAAATGCATTAATTCCAATGTCAACTGTTTGCCTGGTTTGTTGAGTGAATTAATTCACCAAAACTAGTTTATCATTGCAACAAATACATTTAAAATGTGACAGACTACGTCTTTCCTTAATAAATTATTTAAATTCAGAAAACATGCCGCTGCATTTAAGTTGTTTTTTCCACTTCTTCTGTTTTGTCATCTTAATTTACGTAAGTTACTTTTAGAAGCTCTCAAGAGACTTGAACCCAGAGTATTTCCTGTTTGTGTGTAATCAGTTGTCTGATCAATTGCGTGAGATAGTTGCTATATTCAACTAAGGATTAAGAAAATCCATTTGAACTGCTTTAACAAAGGCAAAACTTGACATACCATTTGTGCTCTACATATAAAAATACTGACATTCCATCATGTATAGTTTGTTAGCAGCAATGTTTTACCCAAATCTATAACAGCAGTCCAATAAATATGTTTTGGTGAGGCTCCAAATAGTTTTTAAAATTCAATATACATTTTTGTTCAAAAAGTACTAGCTTACCATATCATGCTGCTTCACACATGTTTGTTGGAGGATCACTAGTATATATTTAAATAACACAGTATAAAATCATAAAGCTTCCAGATGGCGTGACTCTAATTAGGCACTTGTGTTCAGTATATTTTTACATTTTAGCATATTGTTTTGGCTATTGTTGTCAGTTTTTAAAGCTTCTGATGCTGAGCTTTCTACGCTCCGTACTGAGTCCAGCTCCAGTCCTGATCCTGTAGAGGGAATAAGAGAATAAGAGATATACACCATTCAGTTCTTCAGTCTAAAAACCTGTCCCCTAAACTAAGAAGCAGTCTACTATTATCTTCAAACCACACACACACATACAGAAAGTATGTGTGACCAAGTGAAGTGTTGATTAATGATATTTACATTAGTCTGACAGAATCAATTTTTAACAGATGACATTTAGATACACAAATTTTCCCTTCAAGTGTTTGCTTACATGCAAATACACATTCCTGCATACCATACCATGACACTGTGCTCCATTTCCTGAGTGGCATCTTGTAGCAGAGAGGTTAGCTGACTCAGATAGCGATGATTTTCTTCCAGTAAATAATGAACAGATTCACTGAAACGAGAAGAGTCTTAAAATAGCTTCAAGCTTATGATTTCAGTAACCCAGCAAGATGTACGACCCTTCACAGAAAGGTAAAAGGAAGTAAAGTTAATGTGGCAATCTCTTGTGACAATTTTTTGTTTGTACAGAACCCAACAGCTTTTTTTTACACACAACTTATTCTGAAATCATACAAGTTGTTCTAAATAATATAGTTTTTTAACTTTAAAAGGGCAGCTAAGCTAATCACAGAGAAACATCCACACACTGTAACCTGTGCAGCTCTTACCTGCCAGTGGCTTGATGCACTATTGGTTGTGATGGAGAATTGCTCTGGGCCTAAATACATAACCACATTTTACATTAGCAATAGCGTTATATGACTTATGTTTGATACTGTATTGCAGTAGAGTTGTTTTTGTAGTTCCATTTAGTATATACTCACACAGGCAATCTTGAGGAGATACCAGAACTCTTTCTGTCGCTTCATCTGCATTTGCAACACTGCTGCCTCTGCAGTTTTTATGCTTTCGACTGCTCTCTCCAACTTGGGGAACAAATCAACTATTCGCTGTTTGCACAGCAAAATTGTACTACAGAAAAAACAATGTGGAAAACCACAACTGTCACACAGGGAGAAGTAAAGCGATACACGTGAGCATTGTTTTGAACTTGTATAGAAATTACCTTAGGTGAGTGTACAAGTCTTTCAGCACTCTGTCCTGGTTCTGAACTGTTTGAAGGATGGTCTTCACCATGTCTGAGCTGTCACTGTAGCCATGTGGGGGGTCAGGGCCTGAACAAACAATCTCAATGTACTATAATTTGTCACCAACATTTTAACAAATACTTACCATCCTGCTATTCCAATTTAAAACACAGAAGATGCATTAATTAAAACCACTGATATGGGGATGAGTCAATGAATCCATCTGCACATTATGAGATCTAACGTGTATTGTCCCATTCCCCATCTCTGTAATTGTCAAAAAACACAACACCAATTAACAAAAACAAGCAGGAGCCCCTACCACCAATTTCTACAACCCAATATTTTATGTGTCTTGATGTGTACTAACTTTTGCATTTCGCTTTCAGTTGCTTGTAGAGGTCAATCGCCTTGTCCTCACTGAAAAAAAAAGCTGATTTGTGCATGTTCTGTTTTTTGTAAGGGAATTATTATAGTTTGAATGTAAAAGCGATACTGACAGCTGTTCCATTACATCCCCTTGTCTCCTCGCAAATGGGCTCCTCTGCAACTCCACAATCTCAGAATGTAGAGCCACTATCTCTTCATCCAGATATCCCACATCTGCAACCTGAGGCAGAAAACACCACTTAATATGCACTGCTTTGTAAACAGTTGCAGATGTGTTCATGTAGTATTAATATGAAATAAAAAACTTTCCTACTTTTGTAAACCTTTCAGCCTTCTCTTCATTTTCCTGCCATGTCTTTAACATTTTTTCTGAGGCTTTAAATGGACAAAACGACAACAGGCAGTTCACTATAGCCTTCAGTGATGACTTGTAACAGTATGGTACACAACAGCAGTAGGTTAACATCAACTCACAGATGCCGGTGTGCCTCTGCTTGGTGTACTGCTCAAGGTCATGCTGAATACTGGTCTTAAAGAAAGCCAGTTTGGCTCGGAGCTGCTGTGACTGGGAGAACAGCAGGTTTTTGTACCGTGTTAGGTTGGTGTTGTAACGCAGAAGACTCAACCTGAACAGACACAAACATTACATAAGGATGTTTCAGAGCATGTGTGTATGTATGTATTTGTGTGTTTATGCACTTACATGGCAGCCTTTTGTCCCTGGTACAGGCGAATGTAGTCCTCTTTCAGCCCACAGATGTAGCTGACTGCTTCCCCCCATACCTTTCTCAGTGCAGACAGGGGAAGCTGTGTCTTAGTCTCCCTGACTGAGACAACACATAGTTCACAAAAAGCACAAAGTCCACATTACTATCAAAACCAAAGGACTTTGCTAAAACCTAAAACCATCAACCACAAACTTGGGGCTCCTGCTTGTTTTATTTTAGTTTCTTCAATTTCATATTCTACCTATAACTTTCATGGCCAAAGAAAATAATGCAGATTTCAACACCAGACTGAGACTAAAGAACAGTAAAATATCTCACCAATAAAGTTGACACTGTCTGGCAGAGGTCGGGCAGTCAGCGGTCCAGAATACTTGGTCAGACTCTTATCAAACAGGAAGACAATAAAATTGTCCCAGCCTTGCTAAAAGCAGAGCACAAATATCAGTGTATGCTGTGTGTGTGTAAATAACTGGAATGTCAGTAACAAAAACTAGAAAACTAGAAAACATGTCACATCTTTGTTGAATATGTACAATAAATACTTATAATAAATGCTACAATTTAACTAAAACAAATTCACATTTACATCAACAAGCCTGTGAATATTCTCATTCATCAAAGTCATAGTTATCTCAAGGAGATTGAATCGAACGCAACTGGATTTTTGGATTTTGCCTTTTTTGAAGACGTTTCACCTCTCATCCAAGAGGCTTCATCAGTTCATGCTCGCTGACTAGGACTAGTCCCAGCTCTCTCATCCAAGAGGCTTCATCAGTTCATGCTCGCTGACTAGGACTAGTCCCAGCTTAGTCAGCGAGCATGAACTGATGAAGCCTCTTGGATGAGATGCTTTCGATTCAATCTCCTTGAGATTTACATCAACACAAAGACTGAATTAAAATCAGCTGCCACAGTGAACACTGGTGTCCCATACCAGTCCATCAGGCAGACAGTGTGCAGGTGGTCTGCGAGGGTCAAGGGAAATCCCCGTCTCCAGCAGCAGCTCTTGACTCAGCGGGGTGATGTGTGTCTGAGTGTGCAACTCTAGACGTAGCTGCAGGGAGTGTAAACTCTCCTCAGTTCCCAAAACCAAGGAGTGCAGCTGGGCTGACGTCATGTCCAGCACATGAATCACCTGAAGCGGTAAATGTGAATGAGTAAAATTTGGTTGTAGTGAATTAAAACATACAGTAGGCAAGATTCATATCACTGACCTTCATGTTGAGAATGTTCTGAAGAGTGGAGTAGCAGTATGGCTGGTTTCTGTCAGGATCTAAACCTCCACCACGTGCTGCAGAGTCCCACAGTAGCAACATCTGTAGTAGAGACTCAACTGGCTCCAACAGGGGTCTTTTAAAAAACACACACGGGTTATATGTAAGTTGAAAAGAGGAGGACTTTTTAGTAAGAGGAAATGTCTATTGGACTCTACCTGCTGAGATTGTTGGGATATGGAAGATGTGTGGAGAATCTGACTTCTCCATTCATGTCCTCTACTGCCATGATGTCCTTTGGACCTTTGTTCTTGACTTTACTTGTCCTATAAAAGCAGGCAAGCAGAAAGAATGTTAAAAAGTAAAAAAAAACAGGGATTTAATAAATATTTGATATAATCAGTATGTCTTCACTTTTAGCTCAAAGATTAATTATTGCAGAATAACAATAATCATGACTCACCACTGTACAGGCTGCATGTGGTGTAAAAATGGGCGAAAGCCACAAGCGCATTCAAATATCACTGTCCCAAAGCTCCAGTAATCCACAGTTACAGTGTAGGGTTTACTCTCAAACAGCTCAGGGGCCTGACACATAAATACAGAGCTTGATAGTCGACATGTATTAAAAAAAAAAGATTTGCTTGACTAGATACTTACTAGATACTGGAGAGTTCCAACAAAAGATGTACAGAGACTGCCCTGATCTAGGTCTTTTGCATATCCCAGATCTATGATTTTATGAACAAGCTGGAGAAAAGCAGTTTCATAATGAGCCCCTGGCACAGAAACCATATTTTACAGTACATGATGTTGGAGATTATAGACATGTACCTTCCCACCAAACTCCTGAAGAACAATGTTCTCTGGCTTCAGGTCTCTGTGGATTATCTTGTTTTCATGGAGATACTGGATGCCTGAACCTAATAACATGATTGTGATATATACATACACATTAGGTACTGAAATGTAATAACAGTGGGTTTTAATCAACGTAATAGCTGAGGGAAATATTACCAATGTCACTAAGCAGCTGGAGAACCTCACTCTCCTTTAGCCCACAGCAGTTTTCGGGTTTATTCAACACCTGAAGGAAGAGGTGCAGAGATTAATTGTTCACTGCTATGAAAGACATTAAACTGTTCAAGGATATTCTGATTTACCAGTTTGGTACCTTACGTAGGTCTCCTCTTGAGCAGTACTCCATGGCCAACAGAGGTAGGTCATTTAAAGCAATGGAGCTCAGCTCCTCAGGGACTTCTCTGGCCTGAACTATGTTCACATGGTTTAGTCTGGAAGAGAAAAGAGGGTCAGAAAAGTAGGAAAAAGAAGGAACTGTACAGTGATGTCTGTTTGTGTGTTACTTTGACAATACAAGCTCCCGATTCACACTCACTTCTTCATGATCTGGATCTCTCTGCTCCAACGGTCTTTGTTCTTGGAGTTTAGCTCCAGTCGGCAAAGCTTCACAGCGATCTTCTCTCCGAGTTCCTGCATTAGACACAGACAAAAACATGAAACCAAGTCAAAGAAAGAAAGTTCATGGTCTTCATGGTTTACAGGTGGAAGACAGATCTTACAGTGTTCTGATACAGGTAGACATGCCCAAAGCCTCCCGTGCCCAGTCTCTCCTTCATCTCCCAGGGGCCACACAGCTGGCCCTGTCTGAGTGTGGTCCGCTCCATAGTGGTAGAGGTAGTCTGCTACAAACAGCAAAAAATAGAGACAGGAAAATTCAAAATCATTTTTTAATTATGTGTCTATACTATCTGTAGCATTCCTCGTCATATTAGCTAGACAAACAATATTATCACTATATTTATCTTATTGAGAGAATAACACGGATGTAAGTAGGTGTATTTCCCACTGTACCTATTATGCTATGTATCATGCGCCAGTAATATTCTAGTGTTGTGCACTCATTTTGTAAACAGAACGTGCAGTGACCTCAACCCGGGGGTCAAGAGCTATTTAATGACACGAGGCAGTTAGTGTTTGGTTCAGATAAGACCTGGCAACTCAGACACAACTTGACTATGTAAACAAAAAGGTCACTAGATCAGTTACTAACTCCTCAAACATTGTAAACTCACCTGTATGCGATACTTAGCTTGTGGTGTCAGAACATTGCTGCTTTAGAGTTAGCCAAAGCTGCTGTTTACGGTTCGCTTCCCCGCGTAGTGTTTTGGCGTGAGGGTTAATATGATAACGTAATCATCAAACACGGCTGCAAAGTTAAAGTTTGTGTTGTAGTCTGCTTAGAAGTTCGAGTGCGGAGCTCTAGCAGCCACGAATCTGCTACAAGCAGAACTAAACTGACAGTCAGACAGTTGTTGTCTCTGCGCATGCGTGTCCGCCTTCACAGCAGCGGACAGGGCGCATGGGGGGGATTTCCCACAGAGCCACATCCAAACATGCCCGCAGAGCCTACACTGATGTAATACCAGTATTACTGTTAACAAACACGCCCTTTTCGTTTTTACCGTAACAGCACACATCGGTAAGGTAAAGAATGTTAAAACTTTGACAGAGTCTAACCTTGTTCACCAGATGGCGCCATATGCACGACCTCCATCATCAACCTGACGTCATCACAGTCGATGATCAGTGCACACAGAAAGGGACATAGGTATAATGATGACTGGCTCTGTCTCTCTCTATTATTTTTATTTTAATTGAAGCAGACTTCATACAAATAAAACACTGATTTCAGGCAGAACTCTCAGTTTCTCAATCTGATAAAACAAGAGGATGATAAATACAGTGGACATTAACTGTAGGGGGGTGTAGGGGGGGAAGGGACATTGTGCTTATGGTTAAATGCACATTGAGAGCTGATCCAATGAGAGCCAGTGCAACATTTGCTGCAACTGCTACAGTTGCACACTTGAATGTGAGATGAAGTGACGTTATATCATATAAACTATTTGTTTATCTGTCAACAACCAACAGTCTATGAGATCACAGTGGCTACAAACCCTAAAATGGCCTGGAATTTTTTATTTTATTTTTTGCTTCACACTTTGGTTTCTTTACAGAGAAACTGTTACCATTTCAGAGCCGTAGGCGTAGGTGTTAGTGTGAAGAGTCTGAGATGTGCAATGACTGAGTGGCTTTTTTTATCTGCTTAATTGAAAAACAGCTCTGCGTTCTAAGTTTTTCTGAACCTTTAAAACAAATAAAATAATAAGAGGCTGTTAAAAAGGCAGTCAGTGTCACACATCAATGTGCACACATCAACATGCAAAAGTGTGAGTGGTTGCATTGGTTTGATTTTTCTACTACTAAATGTTATTAACTGTATCTGTAACTGGACACACACACACACAAGTTTATACACACCCCAGCCCCTGTCAACACACACACTTCAGTTGCATACACAGGCTTTATGGGGTTTTATGGGCTTATATTTATGGGCTTTAACACTGCAAATAGGATAAAACAGTTAGTATGCTGCTGAAAAAAAGAACCAAAGCCAGGAACAAATACATCACTTTGCAAAACTGATGTCCTAAGCAATATCACCGTCAAAACAAATTGACCATAAAAGGTATCACAAAAGTAGTACTGAAATAAAAAGATATGAATCATATTCTGTTTGTCTGATGCTGTTTCCCTTTTTTTTTCCTTCCTCAGTTTCCTGTTTTTATGTCAGTGTGTATTTTGTCTGTTTTGTGTCCACGTTGTGTTCTGTTTCCTGTTTTATTTCAAAAGTTCATTTAGCCTTATTCAGCCTTCATGTGTTGGATTGGTTGTGTCATCATCAGCTGCAAAATGAGCATGTTGAAACCTAGAAGGGATTTTTTAATTTTACATAAAGTTGATGCAGTACTCAAAGAGTTTTTTTGCAAATTTGCAAAAAAAAGTATATGAATGGCAACTGCTGTCTAGACACACTATTCCAGACAAATGACAAAATCAGACACTCTAGGTTGCACAAGATTAATTAACCACAAACTGTTAGGGTTTCCCTGATTATGTTCATTTTTGTGAAATACTGTTTCCGTTCTCACACACCTGTGTGAGATATCTGGCTCCTGGCATCAGAGTAGTGAGTAATTCAGGCGTCACAGTAATTGACGGAGTAACATTTTAGGGGGATATTTGTATGGAGTAATGTTCATGTTCAATTAGTAACCATGCTTATTGTTTTAGGGGAAGTTGTTTCCACATTTCCAGAGAGCTCTGTCTTAACAGGCAGCTGTGCTGTTATCAAAATGTCATCATCCCTTTGGGGAGATTTTGCATTAAGTTTATTAAAGCTTACTTGCTTTTAAGTGGCAGTGATCAATGATGCAGTTATCTGCAAGTACTTACTAAACTGAATGATTCAAGAGGATGTGTAAGTCAGTATTGATGCAATGTTTGGTCCTCTACCCATGACACAGGCACAAACAATCATTTGCAGTGACCAATTAAGTGAAATTGGACAATTTCCCACTGCTGTGCGACGGAACAGTGGTTGAAACTCATTGTTCTAGACAACAGATCTGGGTGTATTTTGAAAGTTCTAGTTTCATATTATACATAAAATCTGAAGTAGGTTGAAATTATGCAAAAAAAAAAAATGAAGTGTTTCTCTATTGTCTGTTTTGTGGTATTTACACTGGTGAGAGATTTCCTGTTGTTGTTTTTATGTAATCAATTAATTAACAAGTTTTGTTTGGGTAAAATATGCTTATGAAACCAATATTGTTTGAAATATGTAGTGCTCATCTGCACCCACAGCATCAATGCGTATGTAACCAATTTAAAAAAAAGTATTGTTGTGGTTTAAGGGGGAGGATGTGTCACAGGATATGACATATACTTTAGCCAGAAAAATTCTGATCAGCAGTTGATGTTTTCATGTACGTGGTTAAGACCCTCCCACATATAGCTAATGTTTTTAAATAGGAAGCAACACCAGGAGGTTCAGAACTGCAATACCAGAGGAGCTCACAGCGTGGCTGAGTCTGCGTCCTCCCACAAGACAGGTGCATACAGCTGGAACTGAACTAAGATCATCACCAAGACTGCAGGTTTGGGCAAAAGGCATAAAAAGATCTTCATCAAAACCTTAAATTTCTATTTTTGTTTAGTGACTGAAAAAAATGTTGAATGCTACTGATTTATTTCAAAACATTTGTTAATCTGAAAAAAAAATGATGTAGGTATAGTGCATGATTTTTTGGAAAGTTGTACATGAAAGTTGTTAGTTTATTGACAGATATTGTGCGTTGAAAGCAAGGGCTTAACCATTAAATCATTTTTATGATGTCCATGTTTTGTCTAAGAACTATCTTAAATTTCTGTGCTTGAACATGCACAACTGTTGTGACGTAATGGTGTGCATATGTCATAATCAACAATCTAAAGTGATGTTCCACATTCACTGTACAGATAGGGATTATGTTTACAGTACAGGGTGCACAAAGGGAGAGTCCGCTATCTGCACTATCTCATTAAAGCCTCCACACTTCTCAGTTTTCCCATTGCAATAAATATGAAGACGCAATCAACAGAGATGTAACACTGTGTGAATTGAGAACTGGCACACTTAAACCCAGACAGGCACCCACATGCTTCTTTAAGGTCACGCTTGTGTCTGTCCTCCCATGTAGGCGAAGATAAACTCCAAATAAGGGCAGACGATATTTAAATCTAGTCATTCGCTGTTGTGATGTTCCATTTCTTATTTTCAGCTCTTTCCCATACAGAAATATCCTCAATAAGAAGAAGCGAAACCAGGAATAAGAATGAAACTGTTCGTCATCCTCTTCGCAGCATTGAGTGTTAACATGGTAAGTTACAATAAGAGGAAGTAACTGTACTTGTGAACGGCATACCCAAGGTTCAGATGGATTTATTATTTTATATATTTGTTTATTCTATTATTTGTCTGTGTCCCCTTCAGGCTTTTTCCAGAAGATGGTCACCAAAATATAAGGACACTTCTGGGGGTAAGCAGACAATTCACATGAAAAAAAAAATTCATTGTTACCAGGTGTGTTTTAATGTTCTCTTCTTTATCTGCATTGTGCAATATCTTCTGCAACTGAAGATATGTGTCAGTCTGGGGATGGAAGCACTTACAGGGGCTATGTCTCCAAGTCGGCAAATGGCAACAGCTGCCTCAACTGGAGGTGGTCTGTAAACATGAACGCTTTGAAAGGACTTGGGAATCATAATTATTGCAGGTACAGTCTGCTTTACTATACCATTCTGTGGTGTAGATATGTTGAGAAGTGTCACATGTTTAATATTCCACTCAAACACCAGGAATCCTGACCAGAGCATAATGCCGTGGTGCTATGTCCGAAGAGGAAGGAGGACCGTGAGAGAATTTTGCATGATTCCCACATGTAAGTGCAACTGAGACTCAGAAGATAAACGAAACATCGTATGTTTGATTTGGATTTTTTCGAATGATATATGTTTTCTGTGCCTTCCCAGGCTCTACACCACCAGCAAAACCATTATCAGACGCTGATACAGGTAGCCTTTCTGTTTCTTCTATGCATAACGTGAATTTAAACAGCAGCATTTTTAAATCAAATATCATATCCTTATCTCAGAGAGATTATTTAAGTCATCAGTCACTGTGACTCTGTCCCTGCAGAGACGACATGTGGTGAGAGGTCCCAGCGGAGGATGAATAAAATTGTGGGTGGTTCTTTTATACCAATTGAGTCACACCCATGGGTGGCTGCTCTATTTCACCAGCGTTATGGATTCCTCTGCGGTGGAACTCTCATTGCACCTTGCTGGGTTCTCACAGCTGCCCACTGCTTCACTGATAGGTGATAAAAAAAAGCACACAAAAAATACCACAAGGCTAGTGTTTCCTCTATTTCAGTGTATATGTATGACTCATGTGCTTATGTGGTATATTAATACACTCCAGTGCTGAGACCAAAATCAAGCACCTCTCTGTTTACCTGGGGAAAAATGCCATCAATGAGACAGATGTTTCGAGGGAGCAAAGCTTCACTGTGGAAAAACTGATCCTCCACCAAAAATATAATTCGACCAGCTACAACAATGACATAGGTAAGCACAGAATTCAACGAGCGTATTTATATGAGTGAGCTGTATGGGTGCTCGGTGTGCAGAGCTCAACCGTGCTTGTCTTTATGTTTCAGCGTTGCTGAAGATCAAAAGCAGAGATGGGGAGTGTGCGGTAAAGTCGCCGTCTGTTCGGACAGCTTGTCTCCCTCCAGCTCACACTCAGCTTCCTGCAGGATTTCAGTGCAGCGTTGCAGGGTTTGGGAAGGAGAAATTTGGTAAATAATGCATAACCTTGTCGCTTTAAAGTCATCCAAATATCCCAAAAATAGGTGTTTCTGTGATGCTTATACCTGACATTGTGTTGTCTGCAGGGGCGTGGCATTACTCACAGCGCCTGAAACAAGGCCAGGTGAATCTGCTCTCCCAGACTGAATGTAGTAGAGAACTGCACTATGGAGATCGAATCACCAAGAATATGATCTGTGCTCGGAGCCCTGACTGGAGCACGGACGCCTGCAGGGTAAGCCAATCAAATCGTTTCACTTTACAACAAATTTTACAACATTCCACACACTTAAGTCTATAAAATATAAGGTATCCAGAATGTATTCCTTTATTGACAGTCATTATCGACATGGGACTTTAAATAAGTGTACAAGTGACACTTCCTGTCCTCTCCTTACAGGGCGACTCTGGTGGGCCGTTGGTTTGCGACGTGTCAGGCAGGATGTTTTTGTTTGGGGTGGTTAGTTGGGGTGAAGGCTGTGCTGAGAAAAACAAGCCAGGTGTCTACACACAAGTCACCAACTACAACAAGTGGATAGCAGCAAAAACAAGGCTCCCCAAATACACAGAAGGAACAATGTATCCCAAAAAATGAAGTCGCAGGAGAACATTACCTGTTGGGCATTACATGGTTCTTGAAGGAAACACCGGCAGCAATTTTGTACTGCAGTTTGGTAGATCATAGGCATTGCTTTCAATGTGCATCTAAAATGTATTTGCACAGTGGAAATTCGCTGTAACTGTTCTGTTGTATATACAGATTATATATGTGTGTGGGCATGTGGACTCTATATAGCAACATAGTTATATAGTAACATTATTTTTTTTAAGTAATTTTAACGTTTATTTATGTAATTTAATTTCCTCTTTTAGAAGGCTGGTCCAGCTTTTGAACATTTCTACTATAATAAAATATATTTGTGTAACATGTCCACCCTCCTTATTCTTTCATGAATGTTTTATGTGATTCTATTGAATCCCATGCACATGTGTGTGTAAAATTTACATGTCAAGTCTAACAACAACAACAACAACAACAACAACAACAACAACAACAATAATAATAATAATAATAATAATAATAATAATAATAATAATAATAATAATAATGTTTCCCAGGTTTTTAATACCAGATCAGGGTTTGACGAATATGAAGAATCTTTTTTCTATTCAGCTTGTGAAACTTATAAAGTTTACCACTGGAGGGCACTGTTGCTGTGTAAAAAATGACTTGATCATTTGATTCAAGGACATTAAAAATCACACCCCTTAAGTATTTTAACATACCGGTAGTCAGATCTTAACATCATCAACACAAATGAGTCAACATATTCAGTACTTCAGTTTTAATCCACAGTCTTTAATGACTTTAATGACTGAGTGAATCAATCAGACTGTAGTGCATGATGAGGAGACAAATTAATACACTCCTCTCCTGAAACTATTCTCTCAGTGATCAGTCATTTAAAATATGTATGCAGCGAAACATAGAGAGCCAAGATTGATTGTGGATTGTTTGTGCCAAACAACCACAATATCATCATCATTGAAAGCTCACGTCAGAACCACTCTGAGCAACTTGCTGCAATGCTTCCTATCAAAGACTGTTTGGACAAGTCTGTATATACAGATCGTCCACAGCAGGGCTACTACAGCCAATCAGAGTGTGTCTTCACACACCCCCTCAATTATTAGCAGACACCAGTTTACTTTATTGCATCTCTCAATCCATATATGGGTTTGAGGTGCTATGAGTATGAGTCTTACTCCTCTTTAAGGACAATTTTCTAAGGGAGAGGAGAGGAACAGGGTTATGTTGTAACTAGGTGGACAAGACTGTTCAAACTCTGTGGTTTGGATTACAGCCTGTTATCTAGACCCACATTAAGGACACACGAACACACACACACACACACACACACACACACACACACACACACACACACATACAAAGATTGGGGGTTGGGGGGGCTTTGGCTTTTAAACCGACACACGGACTCGGGGTATAAATAAGGCTGTTTTTTGCTACTGGGTTCTCTGGTTTCCCCAACACAAATTCAGATATGAGGAGCAGGGGCAACCCTACCAGCAAACCCCCACCACACACACACACACACACACACACACACACACACACACACATATGCACACACATAGAAAGAAAGAGAGAGAGAAGCCAGACCATTGCAGATACTGGCAGAATCAACTCACAGTATAGGTCAAATCTGAATCCTTGTTTCAGCGCATTAACTACACGACGTGGCACTGTTTCACTTTAATGCACAAATCTCAGGTGCAACCTGCCGGGTGGGTTTTAAACCAGCCGGACAGCTACTCCTCACCAATCCAAATGTCAAAGATAAGAAACACTGCGTGGAAGCGCTGAAGGATCTTTTGAGACTCCTTCTCTCAGCTGCACCAAACACCCAGCTGAATCCACGGGCTTTATTTAGACCTGGACATTGAGGCCTGGAGACATGAACTCCTGACCCACCTTTTAATGAACAGAGATCATATGTCAGATGCAGGCTCGGAGCTTCATAAAAAAGCACCCACCACTGGTTTTATTCCACATTTCAGACTGTGTTGAGGCTCGGGGTCTCATCAGTCCAGTCCTCCGTGGCTCCACAGTTATGAGGATGACCTTTATCAGACTACAGGGACCATGCTTACAACATAATTATGTTTACAATCTAACTCCATCCAGTAGCCATACCTTTTTGCATCCGGTATTTCCCATCAAGTTTTCCCAACACTTTCCTTTTTTGGGCCACTTACATGCATGACGTAATTTGGGATGAGTGCTCACTTGCAATGTGTGTGTGTGTATGTGTGTGTGTGAGCGGCGTGTGCGCGCGCGTGTGCGCGCAGGCAACGCGTCAGTGCGCACCCACACCAACCCGCTCCGCAGCTTCCTTCGCTGTGATTGGTTGGAGGGCGGTGATTGCTTCTGTCACGATTTGGGTCGCTCCCACTGGAGGACACCGACCGTCTGAGTCCAGCCTGTACCGAGGAGCTGAGCAGAGGAGAGGGCTGCACCGGGACCGCAGGCGCATGACGGTGTCTCCTCAGGAGCTTGGACTGGGAGCGCGGGGTTCGTCCTCCTGTCGGTGTCGGTGTCGGTGAGGAGCGGACGGGGGAGCAAAGGGAAGAGGATCCACGGAGCTGGAGCGACCAGCCGCGTTTCTTTCATCAGAGCTGCGGTACAACTGTCCACGATGCCGGTGTTTCACACCAAGACCATCGAGAGCATCCTGGAGCCGGTGGCCCAGCAGATCTCTCACCTGGTCATCATGCACGAGGAGGGCGAGGTGGACGGGAAAGCCATCCCGGACCTGACGGTGCCGGTGGCCGCGGTGCAGGCGGCAGTCAGCAACCTCGTACGGGTGAGTCCCGACTTTGAACCAGGGCGTCAGTTCACTCAACCCCCATCGACGAAGTGTCTGCAGACATTTCACATCCCAACTTCCAGACCCGCAGAGTCTGCTCTCCCATCCCGCCTGTTATTTATTCCACTGTGCATGGTGCCAGGAATGATTATTACAGCGGCTCATCAAACTGTCAGAGAGACGATCTGTTTGTATAATATAATATAATATAATATAATATAATATAATATAATATAATATAATATAATATAATATAATATAATATAATATAATATAATATAATATCGCCATTAAAATGATACAAGAGCCATACACACAGCTGACGCTCACGCGCGTCTCACGCGCTCGCGCTATATAGTTTATGTTTGCGTCACAGCTCATGTCAAAACTCTGCCCCGGCTGATCATCAGATGCCTGCTCTGCTCAATGAAGTTTGTGGGGAAGAAGAAGAAAGGAGTCGGACACTGTGCGATCAGAGGTGCGCTGTGGGCTCCTGTGCTGCCAGCTTCACTAAACCCAGTAGGGTTATTGCAGCATTTGCGGTTTACAGCCCATTAAACGCCCATTCACTATAATAACCTCCTCAGAGAACCAGAAAGCCATGTATGCTTTGGTCATTTATCTGATTCCCACCATCTCTCATCATCCAGGGACTCTCTGACACTGCTCCCTCCCGGACACCTTGACCCTTCTGCTTTAACTCCCCTGTGTCATCTGGAGTCTAAGTGGTCATTTTGTACAGAGAAACAAGCTCCAGTCAGATGCTGATGTCTCCCCTGCATGCACTGACTGGAAAAATCAATGCAGGCCACATCCTGACTGCTGAGCCGGGTGGGTGTGACTGATGCATTTGTGACAGTCAGCAGGAGACGGGAGGGAGAACGTTTGCATTATTGCACCTGACGGAGAGAAATAAAAGCTGGCTCTGCCTTACCTGTGCAAAACTATATTCAAGGTGTGAGAGGCCTTCAGTCATATTAGCTGTTTTACTTTGCTCTTACTTATGAAGTATTTAGTGTTTGCAAAGAAACATGGCCAAGGGACATAGGTCCGCTGCTTCCATGTGCAGGATCGCCATGATACATCATTAACTGATGATCAATTCAAACTCGGATGTGTACATTGATGAAAAATCCCCTTTGTGCTCTTGAACCCAGCTACAGTGAGTCCTTGGTGTCGCACTGCTACGGGGCAAACCTCTCCATCTCTGTTCTTTCTCCGCTTGTCCTTGTGGATCCATGCAGCTGATTCATTCGGACAGTGAGCAGAAGGCGGCTAATAGCAGCCTCAGGCGCGTGTCACTCGGCCTCCGATGATGGAGATCATGAGGCTACAGGAAAAGATGAAGGCTAAACACGCAGTGACAATGCAGTGTCAGATAGATGTAAATGGATTCTCTCCAATCAGCTCTTTTCTCAGTATTTACTGGCGTGTTTTGGGTGTCATAAGATCTGTACACTCACCATGACACCAGCTAAACGCCCTCATCTGCAGCTGAGGAGCAGATGATGGACGTGTGTAGTTCCCTGATAGAGGGCTGGAGGTCGAGAAGTGGGTGAAAAGGAGGTGTTGAGAGGGAGAGAGCACAAAAGGTGCTTGATAACATAGTGTGTAATATCAACAGTGGCTGGTTGCTGGGTAGACAAACTTATTTGGATGTAAAGGACACCCAACACTTAAACACTTACTCTTCTGCTGTATTTTAGACAGATGAGTCAGTTTTACACTCGCACTAAGACATTCGACCGTATATACAGCACCATGCCACCATCACTACTGCACCCTGATATAATTACACTGTTAACCCCATCCAGGGTGGGCTGACAGGGGGGGGGCACTTAAAATCTGGGTCACTGAGACACTCAGACACTCAGACACACAAACACACACACGACAAGTGTCAGTCTCAATCTGTCAGAGATTGTGCATGGACCATCACCAATTCAACAAAAGATCTGAAAGATGCTGCTGGTGTATTTGGTTCATAGTGTGAGCTCGCTGAAGTCGGGGCGATGACAGAGCGCTGCCTAAGTGGTGTTTGGGCAGTGTGTGCTCCTCAAGGAGTCAGCATCGAGTCACAGTATGTCTGGGGGAGGGGGCAGGGAGGAATAAATAGATTTAGTGTTGAGTGAAGTATAGGTACTCTCTGACAGGACAGAGCAGGAAGAGAGACGGAGCGAGCGAGGGATGGGTGGAGAGGGACGTGAGGAAAGAGACCCAACTGAAACGGTCAACGTGTGCGACGCAGAGTGAGAAAATAAGAGGAGGGCGGTGAGGAGGAAGTGCAAATAGTCTCGCGCAGGCAGACGCCAGGCACCCCGCGAGGGAGAGAAAGTGTCTCTGGCGTCTTCTGACCAGACTCTGCCAAGCCTCTCACACACACACACACACACACACACACACACACACACCAACTGTCCTCAAGTGTCCTGCTATATCACATTATTATGAACTGATCCAGGATCAGTCCCATGTTTTCAATGATTATTTTAGAAACTGGTTCATTGACTGACAGCACGTTGATTACCACCACTCTTCTCATCATTTTAACATTACGGTCATTCATATGTCTTTATAGCTGCGCAGTCACATTCCCCTCTGCTCATTAACACTGAAAATGTGGCATTAATAACAGCATTAATAAACATAATACTGAGTGCTCATACACATAACAGGTTTGTTGTGTTATCGCAAGGCAGAGGTCCCCGGTTAACTTCAATCCTTGCATTGCGTCAAAGATATTTACTAGAAGTAATATATGAATTATTATGTTAAGATAATTATTTTAAAATTATAAAAGAGAGGATAAAACGGTGCAGTGCAGTGGATCTGAATGAAGACCAGGCTTATTGCTTTCTGTCAGCTATGACTGTCAGGTGTCTGTTTCCTGCTGGAACAGTCTCTCATCCTGCTCAACCACACACACACACACACACACACACACACACACACACACACACACACATCAACCCGTCCTCACAGATCCACATTCCAGCAAACCACATATCTTGGCATTAATTATGTATTGAACAATCTGTTGTGCTGCTGCCTGCAGGAAACTGTCTGATCAGTCCCCTGATGTGACTTGCTGAGGTTGTCAGGATGGTTTCACTGACCTGTTCTTGACTTATCGTACTGCATTCCTCACATTTTTTGAATTGTTCATCTACCTGCTTTTTAAAGCTGGAAACTCACATGAATATGAATATGAAGTTTAATACATCGAATCAAATTTGGGAATTACGCAAGTACTGTACAAGGACAATAACTGAATCATCATCATTCATTGAACATTAATTGCTTGAGTAATTAAGAATGTTTTGAGCTGGGATTTGAAGCAGTCAATTGACGGGGCAAAGGAACAGTCACCTTGTAGTCTAAGTTTTGAATGGGGGACAGTCATCAGGCCCATGTCAGTCAATCTGAGAGACCTGGAGGATAATAAAGGGTAAAGAAGCCTGTGATGTGCTAATCCAGTCAGTACTTTAGAACAAACAACAAAACCTTAAAATTAGGGAAGTAAAGTTTAGAAAAAAAAATTGTAATTGAGGCAAATGACGATATGAAAGTTAACTAAACTATATACATGTTACTAAAGTATATTTTAAGTATATTATGCTTCTAATCAGGGTCCAGTACTTAATTTTCTCTGTATCTTTTCAAACTGTCTGTCAATAGAACATGGATAAAAAAAATCACAGGTTAAAATTTTTATGGTGTTTGATTAATGTTCACTCTTATACATACTGACTTGTCCCTTTAGAGTTAGAGTTATGTACAGAGTGGGAGCACCCGGATGAGACCAGGCTCATTGTTTCTATGGAAATAAAATACGGCCGCTGATAACAAGATTAACTGAAGTGATGCTTACACAAAACAGAGCAGCACAACACTGGCTGATATTGGATTTCGTGGTTTAGACACAGTGTATAATAGGAGGAGACGTCCGCTGTGCTGTGGTTTGAATGACTGTAATTGGAAAATAGGAAAACAGGAAATCACACTTGAAGAGCAAAGTTGTTGGATTTCAGCGGGTAGGCGAAAAGTGTGTTGTTTGAAAGTGTTGTGTGATGGCGGCCTCCTGGGTCTCTGAAGCCAGGAAGTCTATTAACTACTTTAATAGACGCAGTAGCGAGGGACTGATGTCATCATTTCGCTGTAATTGCATCGCTAGTGCTTTGTGTGTGTGTTTTGCGTAGGAAGGCCAATGCAGTTTTCTAGGCAGCTGCATCCCTATGTGAACATCTGCAGAGGGAGACAGAACAGAAAAGGTCACACAACTGTCTATCAGTGTGTATGTTTCAGCTTTGTCGCTATAGTGTGCGATTTTTACTCTGCCTCCATTAGCATTAGACAGAGATAAGAAAAGACAGATTGTTTAACAGGTGATCTAATAAGTGTGCATCAGGATAAAAAATGACAATTAATTAAATGTAGCTCCTATATGTCTTGATGCAAAATTTAGAACCTGTGTCGATAGGTCTACAAAAATCTGCTGTTGCCAAATTACAATAGAGTGATCAATGGTCCCTCATGTAGCTGTCAAGTTCAATTAGTGCACCTCATTCCACCACTACAGGCCACCTGCTGGTGGCTGCATGTGGGTCAGATAAGAGCAGAGTGAATGTCTGTTAACTCACGTGCCCTCATGTAGGACAAGAACGCACAGCACAGTCAAACAGAGCCTCTTCGCCTCAAAGCTTGAAAGTGATGGCATGGCACGCATAGTTGAAATCGGTGCAAATTGAAACGCACTCTTTCACCCTTCAGACTATTAATAGTGCCCAGTTGAATACTATTTCCGGTCATGCTGCAGCTAATGATAATAACAATAAATGGTGCATGTTTCGTTTGGTACAGGTGGGTAAGGAGACCGTCCAGACCACTGAAGATCAGGTGATGAAGAGAGACATGCCTCCTGCTTTCATTAAGTAAGTCTGTTAAGAACCTCACATGAAAAAGCACTCCGTGTTTTTCCTCTACCTCCCTCTGTCCCTCACTCCAAACTCACCCTCGGTCACTCACACCCAGAGACACCCAGCGACAAAAATATGAAAGCAATCTTCTTAATGTCAGCTGACAGAGAACTTGTTAAAAAGAGCATTCTTTGCAGTTTTAATGTTCGGAAATGTGGCGCCGTTCCCAGCTGCAACAAAGAGCCACTTCTGAGCACGAGTGCGGGTGTCCGTCCAGCTCCAGCATCCAAACCACCAAGTGGCTGTTGTTTTCCAGCTCGCATCCAGAAAGCTGACATTAAGTTAGACTGCTGGCTGAAAGGCTGCTACTAAGCAGCTTACACACTTACACATGAGACTGTATTTGCTTGCTATAGTTTGTATCTGTTTATATGTCAGTGCTTTTACTGTCTATACATACTATCTATATATCTATGTACACACACACACACA
This sequence comes from Trinectes maculatus, assembly GCA_016785345.1. Taxonomy (NCBI): domain Eukaryota; kingdom Metazoa; phylum Chordata; class Actinopteri; order Pleuronectiformes; family Achiridae; genus Trinectes; species Trinectes maculatus. The sequence continues at coordinate 213,446 of JAFBJQ010004367.1, read as the reverse complement.
CACACACACAGAGTCTGCTTCCTGTTTGCTTAGTCTCAGACGTTGCTTAGCTTTTCAAATTCCAAATCGATTTTCAGTTGCAGTAAATAACCTGAGACCTCTTTCAGATCCAAACACTGCACTCTCGCTGCTCACACACGCACAAACACACGCACAGTACACTACACCATAAATCTCACTCGCAGGGCTTAGGAGAGGGTATGCGGGAATGTGAACCTGCCTAAATATAGATGAACCAGCGGCCATCGATACCCTGACCAACGGGGGTCAAAAAAAGGAGGGACTTGGCTTAATTCAAGTGCCCTTAAAATCTATCACTTTCTCCAGGCTAAGGCTAAGTTAAGCAACAGGAAATGTGAACTTTTATCAATCTCAGCTTGATTGTTTGCAAATTTGTTCCTAACTTTTTATATTATTTGAACTTTTTTTATTCTGTCAGATCAGATCAGTGTATATATATATATATGTGTGTGTGTGTGTGTGTGTGTGTGTGTATATATACATATATATATTAATGATGTTGTCAAATCCAAACAGAGACTGCTGTATTAAGCCAGCTGTATGTTTTGCAGAGTGGAGAACTCGAGCTCCAAGCTTGTTCAGGCTGCACAGATGCTAAAGGCTGATCCTTACTCTGTGCCTGCACGAGATTACCTGATCGACGGATCCAGAGGGATACTGTCTGGGACATCCGACCTGCTCCTTACGTTTGACGAGGCAGAGGTGTGTGTGTGTGTGTGTGTGTATGTTTGCCTCATTAGATTCCATGTGTGAGCCTACTTCAGAGCTGTGGTATCTTTCAGGGAAATAAACCTTTATATAGCAGCAGGAAAGAGGAACTCAGCTTCAAGCAAGTCTGTAATGGAGTCTCAGACACAGGCAGATCTAATCACTGAGATCAAATGACTTCCTTCTGTCATAACTCCGGAGTGTATGTGTGTGTGTGTGTGTGTATATGTGCACATAAGCATATGGTATGTACCAAAGTGTGGGTGTGTGTGTGCTGAAGGTTTGGAGGACGCCATGTAAGTGGAATCACACTGGGCACGTGAATGTGCTCACTCATGTCTCATCACTAGCCTCATTTTTGAAAGAGCAATGTCTCACAGTCACAAGACGCACATCACAAGACTGTAAACACACACACACAAGTACACAAAGTTGCCACACAAACAGCAGGGTTGCAGCAGTGTTGAAAAAGATTGAAGCTTGCTTCCTAATAAAGACGTCTGTCTCTCATCTGTGGTTTTGTTTGTTTTTACCTGGTTGTGATCATTTGTCTGTTGTGTTCTAGGTGCGTAAGATAATCAGAGTATGTAAAGGTATCCTAGAGTATCTGACTGTGGCCGAGGTGGTGGAGACCATGGAGGACCTCATCACTTACACCAAGAACCTGGGTCCAGGTCAGCATAGAAAGAAAAACAGAAATATTTGACTTATTTGACGGCAAAATAAATATTTTCAGCAGATTATTCATTAATGCAAACAAAAACAATAGAAGTATTGTATCTGCTGACATAAAACATGAGTCCTTTTATAAAATACTTACAAATCTAGGAAACTGTATTATTAATTGTCTTGATAATTTAGATAAAAAATGAATGCATCACACTGGGTGGCAATATTTTATAAATGCCCCAACTCAAACATGAACCTTGCATATAAAAAATTATTCTATACAGTTTTCTTGGTTAAAGGTCCATACGTTGAGGTGAAAAACTAAATTAACTAACTGCTCCACTGACATTAAGCTGTCGTGCAGTGTTTTCACAGGCGGAACTGGACCATAAATAGGGTATTTATCATCAGATCTAAAAGGTCAATTGTGTTGTTAGTGTGCTGTGACATAATGAGCTGGGGGAAATCTGATGCCAAGGTTTTCTCACACTTCACTGATGCTGCCATTGTACAAGATCAGTCACTCATGAAGAAATGTTGTTCTAGATGTGATGGAACAACTCATTTGGTGAAATCACTGAGGGATGCACCCAGTCTCTGATTGTTCAGGCATAGTTAAAGTTGAAATGTTAATGCTAAACCCGAGCTTGTTTCCATTAGGTGTCTTCGACCTGCTGTTTGGTTTGATCATGGAAATCTCTAACTTTAAGAGGAGAATTCATGATAATGCTGATTTTTCTGTCTTTCTGTCCCCAGGGATGACCAAGATGTCAAAGATGATCGAGGAAAGGCAGCAGGAGCTGACACACCAAGAACACCGACAGATGCTAGTCAGCTCCATGAACACTGTCAAAGAACTGCTGCCTGTTCTTATATCAGGTGTGTGTGTGTGTGTGTGTGTGTGTGTGTGTGCATCTGTGTGGGTGTGTGCACATTACAGTGCAGGTCACTGAGCATCCAACGGTTGTTATGGCAACGCTCATAATTACAGTCATTAGTTGCTGGGGTTGTCAGACTGACTAAAAAGTCACACACACACACACTGCACCAGAGCACAGATCGTGTCTCGAGTGGCTTTAAAGCTGTGTCAGCAATAAGTGGTTACAGTTTTCACATTAATGAGATGTTTTTTTCTTTGTTTGAAACCTGGTGCTGTCGATGTTGCGATGGTGTTGATTTGTTGACTTGCCACAATGTGCTTTTTGGCAACGTGCTACTAAATCATTCAGTAGCTTTAATTAACAGTTCTGTTTTTCCTTACCGTGTTACAAATCTATGGGAAGTGCAAACACTTGTGTTTTTCTCGCCAGCTATAAAGATTTTTGTCGCAACCAAGAGCAGTCGTGGTGTTGGTGTGGAGGAGGCAGAGAGGAACCGAAGGTTTACTTTTGAAAAGATGAGCGCTGAAATCAGCGAAATTATAAGAGTACTGCAGCTCACCACGTGGGACGAAGACGCGTGGGCCAATAAGGTATGACCTGTTCTGTACACGAGAAATCAGAATTTCTTCATATTCTACCCTAAACCCCAACTTCAATAGATGACCCACATACAGTCCATTTTGCCTTGGAGTGCCTGTGCACACACACACACACACGCGCACACACACACACACACACACACATAGCCACGCAATCAGAGAGCATGCCTAAAATCTCACTCTTTACTTTGTCTCCACTTTTCTTTTTGCTCGCTAGTATAACTCCTGGTTTTTCTTTTTCCTTTTCTTTTCTTTCTTTACCTCCCTCATCCATTCTTTTCCTCCCTGTAGAAGGTAAGCCTGTTTCTCTCCCCCTTTGCAGTTTCCAGCATGCAAGTGTGCATATATCTATATCTATATCTATATATATCTGTATCTATATCTATATATGTATAGATATAGATATAGATAGATATATAGATATATAGATATATAGATATATAGATATAGATATACACGTGTGTATGTGTGTGTGAAATAGAGTAGGGAATACGTCCCAGTACTGACATTGTATACATATGGATATATACATGCTGGTGTTAAACCTTTGGTATGTTTTGTGTTGTAGTCCCCTCACTGTTAGCTGGTGTGATGATGTACAGTAAACATGCTTCAGCACTCTATTAAAATATGTGCACATGTTTGTCTCTTCATTTTTGGCTGCTCATGTTTACAGCAGATGTCAGTGGCACAATAAGACACTGTTCAGATCGGAATATATAATCCCATTGAAATATTTTGGGCACATGGTTTAGAGAATGTGGGATTCTTTTTTTGGTAAAGTCAAGATCTGATTCACTTGCTCAGCCTGTAATCCTGCATGGTTTTGTGTGTGTGTGTGTGTGTGTGTGTGTGTGTGTGTGGGTGTGTGTGTGTGTGTGTGTGGTGGTGGTGGTGGTGGGGGGGGGTACTCGATGACTGTCCTCTGCTCAGGTCATGAATTATAGAAATAAACTGGTCGGTGAACAGACACATACATAATAGATGAGCTGTATTGAACGCTTCTGCTTAAGTGGCTCATTTTCCTTTGAGCTGGAAAAGCCTTTTTTTCCCCTTAACCTGGAGCAATGAATGTGTTTTGACTTTAATCCCCCTTTAAGTGTCTACTTATCCCCTTCCTCATTGGTAATTATAACATCACATATCCTTTCATTAGTAGGTCCCACTTTGTAACGCAGCAAACATGCTTTTGATATCACTATAAACGTTATTCGTGGTGAGCTTACTTTGTTGCAGTTAAATTATGAAAATATGGTAACATATTTTAAACACAGTACCTATTTAAGTAAAAGTAAAGTAAACTTTATTGTCCCCGAAGGGAAATTTGTCTTGGGCACAGTGCCACATTTCATTGCTTCACAACACAAGATAAAAACTTTATATTTATTTATCCATCACAAACTTCGATTTGTAGCTTTGAATGTTTTAATGTATTTAAAATATATTCATGAAAGCCTTTTCAGACATTAAGAGTAATTGGTTTACAATTAATTATTTTATGCCTTTAAGGAAAATACTGGCAATGTATTTTATTTATTATCGTCAATATAATATCATAACCAGCAAGTATAACTCGTGTACCCCAAAAGCCAGACTATATTTTACCTTTTGATTTATTAAACACACATACAATGCTGTGTATTCTACTCCCCTCAGGACATGGAAGCTTTGAAGAGATCTCTGGCTTTGATTGAGTCCAAGATGGCACAAGCTAAAAGTTGGCTCAAAGACCCTCATGGACTGCCAGGTAACTGTCTGTGTGTATTGTTCTTATGCTGAAACACTATCAGCTGTTTAGATGTAATTTCACAGTCTCATTCTGTGATGTGTCTTATTTGGCCCCCAGGGGACCATGGTGAGGTTGCCCTGCGTGTGATACTGGATGAGGCAGGTAAGGTCGGAGAACTCTGTGCTGGGAAGGAGAGGAAAGACATACTGGCAACCGCGAAGACTCTGGGACAAATGACTGACCAGATCACAGATCTGCGCGTCAGGTATTATATGAGGGAATATAATTGTTAATTTATTGTATTCTGATGTCACATGTCAACTGGATGTTCTTTTCCGATATCACAGAGGCCAGGGCCCGACCCCGGGTTGTGTGCAGCGTGCAGTCCAGTGCTCACAGGGCTTAGACTTGTTATTTGGCAAAGTGGACGGTGCTGCCCGCAGACTGGAGGCTCTAATCAATGCCAAGCAGGCCATTGCCAGGAGGCTGGACGCCGCTCAGGTCAGACAAAACAACAAGCCGCTGATCCATATGAAGTAGTTTTTTTCAGTGGACATTACGTTCTAAGCAATAAATATATAGTATGTTTTAAATATGTTTTTTTTTACATTGGTGAAAGTCCCTCATTGTGTTTTTTGCAAACTTATGTTGCTTATTTCATCAGAACAAAAAGAAGAAAAAACAAATCATATATGTTCATCCTTCAGGCTTGGCTGGCAGATCCTAACGGTGGTCCTGAGGGGGAGGAGAACATCAGAGCACTCCTTGCAGAGGCCAAACGCATTGCCGATCTGTGCGAGGACCCCAAAGAGAGGGACGACATCCTACGCTCCATCAGTGAGATCGCTGGACTCACGGCCAGACTCGTTGAGCTACGCAGACAGTATGCTCTCTCTCTCACCTGACACATGCATGACTAATGATGTGTCTTGTTTACTTAAAGTAACTCGCAGATCCTCTTTTTCTAGGCTCAAACTGCAACCTCATGCCACCAATAGCTGGCATATTTTACCTGCCTGGAAAATATGCTGTTGCCTGTCAACATTGGGCATCAGTCCTACCATAAGGTTTTTAAGTGTTTGACAATGGTGTGGGACAGATGGGGCACTGGTGGCGATATGGTGGTTCGGTTTGAGGATCAAAACTTAACAGGCCTTAAAACAAAATACCACTCAGCTCAGGGCTCATGCCACTGAATTACGTGTATGGAGTAAATTTTTGTTTGGGTAAAGAGCGGTACGTTTACTCAGTGGTGCTGCAGTCCAGTGAATCATTACAGATGAGTCACCATTAGGGACATATTTTATGTTCTGCACCTCCACTGCATGTGTTGCCCATAAATGGACACCAGTGATAAAGCCAGCTGTTGCACAGATCCACACCAAAACAGGATCTGAATTTGAAAGGGGAAAAAATGAAAGTGAAAGTACACTGGAGGATTTTTTTGGGGGGAGGGGAGTTATCAGATATTTTGTAATCAGAAACAGATCACAATTGTAGAATATTTGTCTCTGTAGGCATATAATCTCAGAATTATCTGATAAATTATCTGAGTGTGGAAGATCAAGAAAAAAGAAAATCAAACTCTATACCAATGTAATATTATTTGTTTTTCCTCAGATCTCTAAGTAGTAATAAAGTAGTAGTAAAACTTTAGAAGTGTATGTATGTTCAACTCTATGTAGAAACAAATAATATAGTGTTTAGCTGTATTAAATGGATACGCTATGGCAAAAAGTTAAAAATCTATGTTGACAAAAGTGGCATCAGCCTTTGATGGTGGTATTTTCTTATAAAGACAGCATCTAACAGGGGAGTGGTGAAACTTTAAATTTTACAAGCAAGAAATTTATATACCTACAGATCATTTGTGGACAGGGACTTTTATTTTTATTCCCATCATCTCTTTGCCTCTCACCATCTCAGGGGTAAAGGCGACAGCCCAGAGGCCCGTGCACTGGCAAAGCAGATTGGAGCAGCGTTGCTGAACCTGCAGTCGAAGACCAACCGGGCTGTGGCCAACATGAGACCAGCCAAGCCTGCCGTCACCTTGGAGGGCAAGATGGAGCAGGCCCTTCGCTGGGTGAACAACCCTGGCGTGGATGACAGAGGCATAGGTGAGTGAGGGTGGATGACGACTGTCGGGAGGGATGTGGTTGTTTCATAAAATAAGGACTCTGACCTTCCTTAGCATTTGTTGGCCTCTTGTATGGGAATGGTGCAGAAGTGAGGGGCCAATGGGCCATGAGGTGACTGATGCCATTTCCTCAGTTGCCCAGAGTGATGCATTTAATGCATGAATCACTGAATGAGTTTTGTAATGCTTTGTTTTGATGTTGATGCTGAATCCCTGGTTTGTCAACTGTCTCCTGTTTCCTCCCATGCTTCCCAATGGGAGCAGAGTGTGAGAGGCTACAGTGGAACACAGGTACTCACTTGCTAGGTGCTTTGGTAGAATATGTAAGCAGACACTAATTATCAATCACACGACTTCCTGGTAATTGATTAGGTCAGCATGTGACACAAACTATGAAAAGAGAAAAATTTAAGATGCTTTATGTCCAACTGCTGTATCTGGGTTTTCATTGGACACAATGGGTACCAGGATGTGACCTCTGCTGTGTCTGTCTTCAGGTCAGGCAGCAATCAGAGGGATGGTTGGAGAAGGGAGGAGGTTGGCAGGAGGCTTGCTGGGCCCATATCGACAGGATATGATTGGACGCTGCGACCGAACAGAGGCTCTAATGGCATCTTTGGCAGACATGGCAGGCAGGGGAGAGGCCGAGGGTCCTCACGCACGAGCTACAGCCGCACAGCTACAGGACAGCCTCAAGGTGGTTCACACACACGCTCATGTTTACACTCCACCGTCACTCGAAACGTTTGCCGTGCACCCAAACGCTGATCAAATCATTTAAGTTAACAGTGAATATTTTCAACTTATCATAACAGACGTTTGCCTTATATGCAAGTTGCTTATTGTTAAACGTATTGGTGCAGAGCTCCATCTAGTGGACTGACACTACAAACTCTGCTTCTATCAGGACCTGAGGCAGCACATGCAGGAGGTGATGACCCAGGAGGTATCTGATGTTTTCAGTGACACCACCACCCCTGTCAAGCTGCTAGCTGTGGCTGCAACTGCTCCTCCCGATGCTCCCAACAGGGAGGAGGTCAGTGACAAGCTGCGCCAGTTACAAATATAGACACAGCAAGTTATAGTCTATATCTATAGATTCTCCACTTTTAAGACGTGTGACAAATGGAAACCCAGTTTAACCTGTTTCTTTTTTGTCTGACTACATCAACATTATTATTTGACATAGGTTTTCGAAGAGCGCGCAGGGAACTTTGAGGCCCACGCAGGTCGGCTGGGGGCGACGGCAGAGAAGGCTGCTGCCGTGGGAACAGCCAATAAGACGACAGTGGAGGGGATACATGCTGCTGTGAAACATGCCAGGGAGCTCACACCACAGGTGCCTGCTTTACTGTCCCGGCTTTGCATGAGTCAGTGACATGCATGAAATGCAAAGCCATCATAGTCTGTCACTTGCTGTCAGTGACATATTTGTGGATATGCAGGTGACCTTGGCTGCTCGGATCCTGTTGAAAAACCCTGGAAACAAAGCAGCGTACGAGCACTTTGACACCATGAAGAACCAGTGGATTGACAATGTGGAGAGACTCACTGGTGAGAATTGTCTCAATTCTGTCAACACAGCAGCCTGGAACGTCTAGATTTCACAAACTGTGTGTTACCTCCACTCCCTGTGGCTTCAGGTCTGGTGGACGAGGCCATCGACACCAAATCTCTGTTAGACGCCTCTGAGGAGGCTATAAAGAAAGACATCGACAAGTGCCGAGTTGCCATGGCAAATGTTCAGCCCCAAATGCTCGTTGCCGGGGCAACAAGCATCGCAAGACGAGCTAATCGGGTGCTGCTGGTGGCGAAGAAGGAAGTGGAGAACTCGGAAGATCCGCGTTTCAGAGACACAGTGAAACATGCGTCAGACATCCTCTCACACACCATCTCGCCAATGGTGATGGATGCCAAGGCAGTGGCTGGCAACATACAAGATAAAGGTACAGTGATACAGTATGCAAACACATTCAGGATACTGTATGTGTGAAAAAGAAAGACATGTTCACACTCTCCTTTCCGTACAGCTCTGCAGAAGGCCTACTTGGATTCATGTCTGAGGATCCTGGCTGCAGTGGGAAAAGTAAGAGAAGCTTTCCAACCACAGGAACCCGACTTCCCTCCTCCACCCCCTGACCTGGACCAGCTCCATGTATGTGCACCTCACTTCTTCACATGTTGTCATGTACAGCAAGTCATTTTATATAATTAGTTATATAGTTATAAAACGTTATTTCGATACCACAGTTCATGCACCAACAAACAAACAGCTTTACAGCCGTAGAGAAGAAAACTCAAATTTCCCCTGATCATTCATTTTCATTTGTGTAATTTGTTTATTTTCAGGTCAGTGATGAGCAGGCACCACCCAAACCCCCTCTGCCAGAGGGCGAGGTGCCCCCGCCACGGCCCCCTCCTCCAGAGGAAAAGGATGAGGAGTTCCCGGAGCAAAAGGCTGGAGAGGTGCTCAGTGAGCCCATGATGGTGGCTGCCAGGCAGCTGCATGATGAGGCCCGCAAGTGGTCCAGTAAGGTCAGTTCATACAGATATACAGTTTGCATATCCACTCCAATAAAAGCATATCATGTTAAAAATAGATGACATCCAAATACAGGGTAAAACAAGAGTGTTGTATAGTGATGATCCTTCTGTCTCAAATAGGAGTTGACTTTTTCAACCTGCCGGGCCATATTCCAAAAATGTCATGACATCATGTTAAAATGTGATTAAGATCAGTGGCCTGACTCCTACTTAGACAGGAAACAGGAAGCTGTCATCAGTTTGACATGCCAGCATGTATAGATGATGTACAAAGTCAATCTCCCTATAGGAAGCAGAGAGCAATTATATGTTAAATGGACTTTGCGCCCTTTACGCTCTTATCAGTATTGGTGGTTATGTTCCTTTTGTATGTGTGTCCACGTGTTCTGTGTGGGGAGACTGTATGCAAACTGTTTTACTGTGTATATAACTGTTGATTATCCACCCGTTCACTTTACTCTGGGAAGTTCATAACCATTTTTCTGTCTGTAGCTCCTGTGAAATTTGTAATAATCCATGCATAAGACGTGCCTTTGGAAACCAGGCACAAAATATCTCCCATAGCGGCACAAGGTCACACTGTGTTCGCCAACTTCACACTTCGTAAACACACATTAACGATGCCAGACACTTGTGTTGATTACAATGAGATCAAACTGTCGACTCAGCCACAGCTACAGAGTACGGCTGCTTGCCCACACCTGCTCCCCGTGCACACCAGCTTCTCTTTCCTCTTTTTCCCCCATCACAACCATCTTTTTCCTGTGCGTGCAGTTTCCCCTCCTCTCTCCCTGCTCCATCACAGCTTGCATTCGCTCCTCCTGTCCTCTGTTCTTCCATTCAGTGCCTCTCATGCTGTAACTAAACGCTTCCTCTTCCCATGCTTCCTTCCCTCCTGCCATCCCTTGCTCTTTCCTTCCCCTTCTTCTCCCCCCTGCCCCCTTTCCTCTCAACCCCTTTCCTCCCAATCCCAATCGACCCAACCGCCACAACCTCCCCACCCCTGCCCCGCCCAGCCTGAGGATGAGGAGGCAGTAGAGGAGAGGGAGGTAGATGACGATGATGAGTTTACTGATGGTGAGGATGACTATGAGCCAGAGCTGCTGATGATGCCCTCCAACCAACCTGTCAATCAACCTATTCTGGCAGCTGCCCAGTCTCTCCACCAGGAGGCGCGCAAGTGGTCCAGCAAGGTCTGTGCACATACATGCACATGAGTGCTCCAACTACCAGATTTGGCTCACATAGTATTTGTTAACAACTCCCGGTGACTGGAGCTGCTGGGGGTCATAATGTACTGTTTGATCCCGTGCACACACAAAACCATGCATGCAAACACAACAAAAACTCTGCTGTGCTCAGAAACACCCACTGGAGAACTACCTGACAGTCACCTTGGCTGTGCAAACAGTGAACTCCGCATCTCTCTTTACTATGGAAACCTCCAACCAGCTGTGGCTGCCGTCTTACTGTTGTTGCATCACACAGAGACACACGGTCATGTTGCTGCCACGCTAAGGTCGCACTAAAGATGGAGGACTGTTGGAATGGCAAGTTTGTCTGTTGCACCACGCGGATAAACTGGTACTTGCTTCACACATCCCTCCCCCTAAGTTCATGATTAGGTAAAGTGGTTTAAAGGAGGAGCCAGACGCTCTGTCTCGCTGTTGTCAGTCACTGGTTGTCTGGACAACCAGTGAAGCCAAGGATGACAGTTGCCCAAAGACGTCTGGGTGATGTAGCTTTGCCGTTAGACTGCCTGCTCCTGCTTCTTGTACTCTCTGGGTGTGCACTGATCACGTCCAGCCCTGTGAACAGCACCTCATTGGTACTGGTATGAAGAATGAAGAACATGTGCACTAATACTGCATGGAACATTCTATTAACACACTTAGAAATGTCGTGCCTGTTTTGCTTTTCTAATTCTAATTCATTCAGCAGCATTGAGGTGTTTTATAACAAAGTGTTAATCATCCCACATTTTGATTACTATCAGAAAAAAAACAACACTTTCTGCTTCCTCATCTACCCCTCCCCGCTTCTTCACAGGGCAACGACATCATCGCAGCAGCCAAGCGGATGGCTCTGCTGATGGCGGAAATGTCTCGGCTGGTGCGTGGTGGAAGCGGGAACAAGCGAGCGCTGATTCAGTGCGCCAAGGACATCGCCAAGGCCTCGGATGAAGTGACGAGGCTGGCTAAAGAGGTAGCCAAGCAGTGCACCGACAGGCGCATCCGAACTAATCTGCTGCAGGTGAGAACATACGGTGACAAATGCACAAAAAGTATTTTAAAGGAGGAGCTTTTAAGTTTTGTTTTTGGTTTTTTTTGGGTTTCTACAGGTGTGTGAGCGCATCCCCACCATCAGCACTCAGCTGAAGATCCTCTCCACTGTCAAAGCCACCATGCTGGGCCGAACAAACATCAGCGAAGAGGAGTCAGAGCAGGTAAACACACAAATGAAAGTGCATACTGAACTTTTTGTCTCCATATACAGCTAAATGTTACTGATGTATAACTGAACTTTACAATGACACTGACAAAATATTCAATGTGTATCAATCACGTCATCACTGATACCTGAGTCACTTTTTATTTACACATCAGTGCAGATACCGGTCCAACATAGTGCATCAATGTCTTTCATTCTTTCAGTTAGTAAGTGGAAAGTAACAAAATTATACATCTACTCAAGCACTACACTTCAGATTAAAATTTCACATGAAAAATATATGAGCTTAAAAGTTATATTATGAACATTTTGTATGGGTGTTTTTACTTTGGCAAAGGGTCTCAGTCGTCATATTTTGTCTGTCTCCGTTATTATTTATTAACTGCTCCACTTCCGTATTTTTCCCTGACCAGGCCACAGAGATGTTGGTTCATAATGCCCAGAATCTGATGCAGTCAGTAAAGGAGACCGTCAGGGAAGCAGAAGCAGCCTCCATCAAGATCCGCACAGATGCGGGATTCACCCTTCGCTGGGTGCGGAAGACCCCCTGGTACCAATAAACAAACCTGGTCACTAGTAACACCCAAAACCTATCACAGATAGCACACCCCTCATGGAAAAGTAGTGAAGTGCACACTCATCATGAGTTAACTTCTTCAAGGAGGAAACTGCAGCTGATGTCGAATCATTTCCCTCTGCAGCGCGAGTGTCTGTACCAGGACCATTACTTCTGGTACTGAGCAGGTTTTGCTTTGTTGGAGTGAATTCAGCTTTTTAACTCTCCTCTTCCCTTTATCTGTAACATTTGAATATATATTTTTGGTATCTTGTGTTACAAAAGTTTATCCAAATCCCAGGTATATATTTTTTGCATGAAGTTTTTTTTCTATTTTATAAAAGCAAACTATGAAATTGAGATATTGTCTCCTGGATGTCATTTAATTTTCATTCATTTTTTTCCAGGGAGTGTTTCTTACTGTATATACAATAATTGTTTCAACACTCAGCGATGAGCCGTATTCACTTAAGTGTGAAGTCTTGCGTGAGCTGATGATGGGCTCTTCTGTCGTCATGTTTACTTTGAGTAATAACACAGTTATTACCTGTGGAGCTACAAATTTAAAGGTGACACATCATCACTGCTGTCTGGTGATGTTTGTACTCAGAGAACTAAAATGTCTTCTGGACTAAAAGTGTTATGACGAGTAGGCACATGATATGGTTTCTAATTGTATGATTACAAAATGTATGGTTTGTTTGTTTTTTTGGTTGAATGTAGGAAGGTTGACACTTTATAGACATGAGGTTTTCACTTCACGGTGTCAGTGTGAGTAACATTAAAGCAAAGGTCAAGGTTAGATCAGGTGTTTTTACATGTGTTATGAGTTACTGGTTTAAATTGTGTTTATCTTTCACAGTGAACAATGCCAAAGGATTTGTTTAATTACTGTAAGCTGCATAAAGTTCTCTAGACACTAAAAATCCAGGTTATTAAAAACACGTTTTTTTAAAGACCCATTTTTAAAGGACCCTGGTGAACCTTTTGTGGTCTTATTTTTTATTAGTGAAAAGAGAATGCTTTCTCCTGCTTTGTGATGTTTAACTAATTGTACTGTATTTTTTTCTGCACTATCTCTGTAACAGTTGAACTGTTGGGAATTAACAAATGATTTTAAACTGCCGTCCAACATCTTGTTACATTTCCCCATGTGAGTTCAGTGGTCCCACTATGAATATTATAAAACATAATTTAGATTTTCTAGTTGACCCTGGCGGTTTGAGAACTAAAAAAAAACTTTCAATGTGATCTGACATTGATATTACAAATAAATAGTTTTGTTGATTCATGAGTTTAAATTTAGAAAACATTAGAAAACAAAATCTTTAAAAAGGTGTATTTTTGTGAGGAATAATTACACTGCAGTTTAAGGGTTCGTAACATAAAAGTCAAAATAACATTCAACTAGATCAGTGATGTTATAATTTATATTTTTTACAATGGCAAATTTAACTGTTATATGGAGAATCTGTATGTGTGTGTCTGTGTGTATATCTTACTTATAGACAGAACAGAAGAGCTGTCCAAATGCTGACTAGCAGCACAGAATGTAATCAGCTTTTTTATTTTATCTGGGCCGACTGAGCATGTAGCAGTCACCGACCCCTCACTGAGAGCGACAGGGTGTAGTTCGGTGTGTAACTGACACGTTATTCACACACTGAATGTATTCTGACAGCTTCTAGCCCTGCCAACACATCTGCTGTGCCTTGGAAGAATAAAAGACTATAATTTAGACTTCAGTTGGCCTCTTAATTCAGTGGTGTATGACATGAGTGAATGTGGTGGAGGAACATGATTAAAGTCACAGATGAGTTTGAGTTTTCAACATGTCATAGGAGACAGCTTGTGAGATGTTACAATAAAAAACACACACGTCAACATCAACACACTGAAGCCAGAAGAAAATTATGGGATCCACAAAATTTCACGATTAAGCTAATTACTGAGATACTTTAGTATGAACCAAAGTGCACAAACAAACAAATCATGCTGCTGGATTGGCAAAAAAAACGCATATTAAACATGATTCTAAAGCTTTTATAAGACATCTTATATGGTACAATAGTAAAATACAAATTCAACTGCATACAGCTTTAAGTAGTATTTTCCACAGAGACCTCTGATTGTGCAAATGCTGTGCTGTAAATGTAAAGAAGTTCCATTCGAGATTATCTGAAGATCACGGCCATTTTATTTCAAGGCTCTGCAGATTGCTGTACTCCAAAATTCAAGATATGTACCTTATATATAGGTTATACATCGGAACACATACAGTTTGTGCTGTGGTACGCCCTTTACAGAGCACTCTATCTTACTTTTACAAGGCCACGTTAAAGAGTGTGTGTTTGCAGAAATACACACACCAGAGCTACTCAAACGGTAGATACTATACAAGGTTTTTCATATACACACATATACTGCATATGCGTGCATGTGTAAGTATAAAACTTGCTACCTTGTATTCCGTTAAATGCTTTTTTGGCTATTTACTGTACTTGCAGACAACATGCAAGTAAGTCTGTGCAGGCGTTTAAGGAGTGAGGAGAAAGGCAGTTAGCTGCGAGTGTCCCTTTTCATACCAAAATCTTCCCATTTAGGCAACACTCTGAAGGTGTTAGACAAAAAAAAATCAAGAAAATGATGTAAATAAAAGAGGAAAAGAGGAATGAAACAATAAAGCATGATTGAACTTGGTAGAAACTAGAAGCACTTCAAAAAGGTCACACTGAGTATTCAGGCATCCCTTTACAGGCCACAAATATAACCCAGTCATATACATGTAATGCCAAACATATAATAAATAACTGTTAAAATGCAAAATCATGCATTAAGAACAATGAGCTGGGGGCTACGTAAGACTGGAAGAGCTGACTCAGCGGTGTAGTGATCTTGCCTCCTATTTAGCACATTGGATTGCTGACCTCAATGGACAGTCATTAATTAGGTCCGCACTTGGAATTTCCCTGCTTTAGTTAGATATTTCACCCCTTTAAATGGCTTGTACTTCTCTCCGTACATGTCAAGACGATTCACTTTGAGACCTGTGCGGAGACAGGGGAGCGACGCAAGGTGAGGAGAGACTCAAAATGCAAATGACCTACACTGGCGTTAAGGAAGGACTGACGAGTTAAAGGTTACCTGAGATTGCCAGCTGCTGTATCTTCAGGTTAATGTTGAGGGCAGGGTTCTCTTCAGGTCTGGGGGATCCCGCCTGCATACTCAGGCTGCCTCGCAGGTTAGGGAGCTTCTGAGGATTCAGTTTCCCAATGTCCCAAACCAACACCTGTCAAGACAATAAAACAAATTTCACACAAACGCACTTCATTCTCAGCTTGCCTGTTAGGAGTCTTACACTTTTGACAGTCTGTTATGCTGTTACATTGCCTACTTATTTAACAGGAATGAGGTACGCAAGGTGTAAGCATCTTTGCATTGGAACATTTGACAAAACTGAGTAGTGTGATGGACATTGATTGGTGAAATCAGATCTTGGTTTTTTGGTTGGTTACCTTGGTAGCAAGGTCATATGAGTAGTTTCCCTGTGAGGCTGTGAGATTGGTACTGAGTACAGCTTTAGGCATGTGCACAGTGACCATCAAGCCCTCCACCGTCTTCCCCATGGTCTGCTTGGGTCCGATTGTGATGTCAAGGCGACCGCAAGGTCCTGTCTCGAAAAAGCTGATATTCTGCTTCACGTATACTGGAATGGCTACAAGACTGAGGATGGAATCAGACAGAACACAATGATAATAAATAGATGAGACTGATTAACAATCAGCCAAATCCATGAATGGGTCAAATCTGCTGATTATTCAAACATAAAACTGGTAAATATCATAAACAGACTTTTTATGATAAGTAGTTTTCAGTAGTTTTCAGTAGTTTTCTTGCTCATTACCACAAACACACAATTAATAGCTACGGACATTGTTTTTTACCAACACAAAGCTGTGCCTGGGCTTACTTCTGAGCGCTGACATGATAGGTCATAAGTGTAAAGTTCCCATCTGGCGGGATGAAAGAAAGGACCCGCTCGGACTCCCAGCGCTTAAACCGCACACATGGGTGGAAGCTCACATCATCAAGAAGACGAGGATTCTGTCACACACACACACACACAAAAAACAAAAACAAAACAGAATAACCCCAGTGAGCCAGTCTTATACTAGCAGACCCAAAGAAAACAAAGCTACAATGACATGAACCCACCATAAAGGATAGAGTCAGGTCAGGCATCCCAGATAGCCTCACGCATGCTTCAATTACACCCTGGATCTCTGCGAATACTGTCGTGCCTGAAGACAGATCGAAGGACAGGAAAGCAGGTTTAAAGTTTCAACTGTATTCAATCATCAAACATTTATCCTAGGAATACAGTCTTTATCTGTGGTGATCAAACAAGTGGTTGTTTTTACCCGATTTGTCCAGGATGGCATCTATTTCCTCTATCACGTCAAAATATGCCTCATTATTGGTGTATTTGACACCAGCCCGTCTCCACGGGATACTAGACAGTTGATTTGTTGGCAATGTATCACCAACGTTACTTCCTCCTGAAAAAGACACAAATATGATCAAAAACATCTGCAGATCTTCTTTCAGAATCAGTTGAGAGATAAGAAAACAGCTCGGACTGATATTACCACCAGAGTCAGGGTGACCTCTGTTTACCTGTGAGCGTATTGACCACTGATCGCAGGATGGTGGGAGGCTTGATCATCTCTTTGAGGATGTTGGACTCTGTCGCAAGTGGAAAGCCGTTGTCCAGCATCTCCTCCAACAGCTCGTACACTGTCACCACATTGTCCTTGATTACACCTTCTGAGCATTCCCCAAAGTAATCCTGATGACAAAGCTATATGTTATACTAAAGCAAACACTGCGTCAACCCATGGAAATGAATCTTAAAACATGCTTATCAATACTAACAGTATACAGGCAGCATGAGCAATACACTGACTCTGAGAGTACATTGATTCAACAGTGAATATGCATAACACTAAACTTATGCACCGATTTGACATAAAGTGGTAAGTTTCCTGTCTGCACTGAATTACAGTGAAATATTTAAAACCAAGAAAATAAATAATAATAATCATCATTTTAGCATCAAATACTTATTTTTCCAGCATAAAAACTACTAAATAATAAAATGGAGTTGACAAACACTACACACAAGTTATTAAAAACACACAATACTGTAATACCAAGGTACTGACACTAGCTCAGCTCAAACATATACTGTGTTTTAGCTGGGGTATAAACAAAAAACATTAAAAAACACTTTTGACAAAATATACCTGTGACCCTTTGTCTGATTATAGAGCTTTGATTATTTGATCAACTCGCCAACTTAATGTTTCTAAATTTCCTGTTACCTTAAGCAGTGTTTCCTCATTTTGGGGGTTTTGTAAGGCTGGTACATGAAGAGGTGTCTACTTGTAAAGCTTCATTACAGAAGCCCACAAGTTAGAACTTCATATATAGTCTCATTTGAATACAGATATTTACTTCTTTGTATTATTCCTGACATTCCAAATAATACGGCTTGTAAACCCCTCACATTTATCCTATGACCTATGGGAAATAAAGACAAACTAAGGAAAATGAGGGAAATCAAATCTGATCAGGTGTGGTGCAGTCTGATGTCATCATAAACCGTTGTGTTTGTTGTTTACACAAACTGATTGCATTGGACGCTCAAATCAAACACACCTGAAAGGTGTCTGCCACTCTGTGCAGGAACTCGATGACAAACAGTGGAGGCACCTCCGTCTGGATGACAGCGAGGAAGAAGAGCTTGTCTCTGTAGATGGAGATGAGGTAGTGGTGCGGGGTCTGCAGGAGGGGGGGCACATTCTCTGGCTCCACCGCCTTCTCTTTCGCCTCGAAGAAGTAATCACACACGCTCCGGTTGATGACACTCTTCCAGTGTTTCTCCAGGAAGATGTCTCCCGAGTGATTAATCAGAAACAGACTGTGGATCATCTCAGCTGCAACAATGAGGCGGTTGTTAGTGTCAGAGTCTAGAACCACCACATCAGCAGTAAACAACAACGAAACCCCACTGTCATCGAATCAAAGTGACGTAATAGAAAATGTACCCGGTGTCAACACTTAACTGTCAATCTGCAAAATTAACAAAAACCTCGGGTAACTTCATCGACTGCAAAACAACCCGAACCCGTTAAATGCGATTTTTGAGCGTCTGCATCTTAGTGCTAAAACTCACACAAACTGGTTACAGATTAAACAAAGTTTCACACACTGTTAAAAGTTTTACCTGCTGACTTCAGCTGACTGTGCCCAGAGTGTATCAATCGGTGCCAATATGGCAGAAATGTGTACGCTGCTGAGGAGGCGCCTGCAGATTCTGAACACACGTAAACGCACCGTAGTAAAGTGTACACGTCGGCAGACGTTAGCTGTTAGCAAAGAACTGGGGTTTACTCTGGAGGGGTCAAATGTCAAGTGAGTCTACTCTGGACCGGATCGACACTTTCAGAGAAAAGTTTCGGACTTTTTAATCAGGCAACTTTAACGGACAGCTATTTGGGATCCTAATGCCCTGGTTGCAGCCTGTCAGGTGTTGGTGCCGCCCCCTTCCCAGGATAACGCAGCCGAGTAGACCCACTCCATTATAAATAGTGGTGGTAAACTCGGAGTCACTCACTAAAGTGATCCGCCGGTTCACTTGAGTCAGTGTTGCTGGCCGCCCCCTAATACTACTACTACTAATAATAATAATAATAATAATAATAATAGAATACTAGAACACGTCTCCTTATTTTCTATTTGTTTTGAGTGGGCCTTTTTTTACTGTCTAATTATAAATGCACCCAAAGAAACAAGATTATCCAAGTGTGTATCTAGGTGACGGGGTGATGTCATCATGCAGGGTGATGTCATCACACATGGGTGATGTCATCAGTAGTGCGCTTTTGCACGCCACTAATAATATAACTATAGTTTGTTGTTGTTTCGCGTACAATACAATATGCTGCATTACTAGTCCATAACACTACTACTGATAATCATCACCATCAGCATAGAATATGCATAATAATTGTCTATTGCAATATTACTTAGATTCACTGACTGGACTGAAGTCCACAGTATTTCCAGTGAGTCCGCTAACTCGTCTAGCAGCAGCCGAAGACACATAGGACTCGGGTTTTAAAAGAGACTTCGGACTCGTGACTCCAGATTCACTACGAATAGTTGAATCATTAGCCGGGTAATTCTGGAACCGACCAGCTCTAATTATAAATCATTGTCTCCTAAAGAGATAGCCATAGTGACTTGTGATTTAGTTTTTAGCTTCATTTGTAAGTACTTCACTGAATCTTAAAGATCTACCAAGGAGATGTGCTACTGTTAATAATGTAAATATTTAGCCAGGGCTTCCACAGGGACATTTTATGAATCAGAGGCAGAAAAGTGAAAATCTGTTAAATGTTAGCTCATTTAAATAAGTGCATAAGAACTATCTATTTTGTAACGCACTGTCATTTTACTCTATTTTGCACCGCACTATCATTTTACTCACATGTTTTATTACTCAACTTAAGCCTACACAATTTAAAAATGTGCGCGCGCATGTGTGTTATGTAAATAATTTTTATTGCCTTGGTGTAAAGGTAACATACCTCAGTGTGGGATTGGTGGAGGGTCACCGCTGCCTGCGAGCCCTAACTCTGGGTATCAACCTCACTGGCTGCAGAGTTAGCCGGACTGTATTTCCACACCGGCTGCGGCGATAGCAACGTGCTCGGGGCGTCAGTCATGGCTGCAGATGGACCTGAGGCAAAGAAAGCCAAACTTTCAGAGGAGGAGAAGACGGAGGCTACCAATGAAGAGACTGTTGCCAAACCGAGGTGAATTAATTATTAAAGAAAACCACAACAAACTGTCTGCGGAAGCAGGAGCACACGACTGTCCTCTGTGAAGTTTGTATGCTAACCTGAGCTGCAATCTGTTGTATGCAGTGTCAGATTAAGTGCATAATGAGTGGTTGGAGTTGAAAAGTGTTGGCTTCTTTGAGAACAGTAAACGTAAACGCTGGAGAGGGGAGGTGGTGGTGGTGGAAAGTTTGCTGGTGCCGTTATCTTGGAGCTAAGAGTTAGCCGGTTGTAAAGTCGGGTCAGTGGCGTTTGGACGCGGCTATTGTTGTGCTCAGGTGCGCGCTCGCGCGCATGTGTGCGTTTCTTGTGCGCGCACGTGCTAACGTCTTGTCAGGGTTCAACATGCTGCACAGAGAAATCCCGGGACTGACCTGGGCACTGAGTTTATTCAGCGTTTCTCTGCTAGCTGGCTCAAAACAGTGCAGAGAAAAGTAGTCACGTGGTCGCCAGTGTGAAACGTGTGTTTTGTTTTGTGTTTTTGCTTCGCATTAAATGCGAGGCGGTTCTGGTGCGTCTCGTGCACCTCAGCAGAGACCTGCAGCTATGTGCCACGTGTTATCACCGTATGTCTGTCATCAACACGTTCGTCACGACGTTGTGCAGCCTCCGAGTAGTTAGCAGACTGAGGCTAGTGTGGGTTAAGGGAAGCCTATCATCAGAGACGGACTGCCCTGGTACTTCCTCCTTCGGTTACCACCAATCAGTCCGTGCGGAGTGGGAGGGGCTGTGGTTGCAGGGGTAAATCTACCCGCTCACTGAGCTGAAATTGTGAAGTTTCTGATGCATAGCTCTCTTTAAACCGGTTTTAGGTTGCTCAACAGGTCTGTCAGTCTCGTTTGATACAGAGGGACACCATGTCTGCTGCAAGGTAAGACCACGTAGACATATGGGAAACTGATCTGAATCTGGTTTAATGTAATTGGCTGCAGCAATTTTATTTTTCACCCACCTATGCATTGATGGCAGCGAGGCAGTGAGATATTTTTTCTTTTTTTCTGTGACAACAACACATCAGTGCAGCTTGAGCTGCCATCTGCTAGGCGACTGTGCCTCCCATGTGCTTTTCATTTTCCTGCCTCCTTCAATATTGTGTCTTCCTCCAGCCTCATATCTTGTCCTCGCAGAAAAAAAAACAGCTACATGGGAAAACACCAGAGGACATGTGCATGTGGAGGTGACATCTGTGCAGTGCTGTGAGACTTGCTGCATCCGGGGTATTTCCCCAGTACGACAGACAAGATGTATTGACATGTGGAACCAGCATGAAGACGATACTAAGACCACAGATATATGATGCTTGTTCTGTTAACGTGCTTCTTCATTTGCTTGGTGCTTTTGCAGTAGTACTCACAGATCACTCAGTCTTTTCTTATAGGAAAGACAAAATCACTGTTGAGAACCGTTTACTGATGTGTTAGACAAGTTCCAGCGAGAATTTAGTTTTATTATGTTGGTGCAGGGAATGTTGCGTTGCTGCTTTTTAAGACATGTTTTCTTGCCATCACAGTACCGGTTTGGTCAATTATATTCAAACATAGTTCTCTGCTGTTTGAGCCAGGAAAGAACACAATACACAAATATAGATGCCCATTGAGTCTGCTGCTGTCCTAATGTTGTCCTGCAGTGAGTGTCGTCATGTGGTAACTCGTATTACTGGTTGAGCCTCTGGTCATTAACCACGTTAAAATTCTTTTGTGATAGCTTGCCAGTGTGTCTTTAAGCTATGTTTCTCATGAAGTAATTTCTGGTTTTCTCTCTGAGTGAATTGGAAGCAATAGATGATGCGACTGAAGTCACAAGCAAAAAAAAGCTGTGGGGTTTGCAAATCAAAGACAAATACCTGGGTTAAAAAAACTTAACATTCAGTTGCAAAGGCAAACATGAATTCACACGTCCATGAATATTGTCTTTCTGCACAGTGAATGAATCAACCAACAATTTTTGACACCTACAATTAATTTCAAACCCAGTTTAATTATTAGCAGCAACATAAAGAGAAACAGATTAAAAACATCATACACTGTGCAAATTGTTCCCCTTGTTACTGTCATGCCAGCTAAATTAATGTAAAGAAGGAAAGGTGTGTGAAGGAAGTAATATATTTTGTTCATATTAGAAAGTGATCTATTTGAAGCTTTGTCTTTCATTGTAATACTTTGTCTCTTTCTGTTTCAGCCCAAATTCGCTCTTTGGTATGGGAAACCCCTTGCTGGACATATGTGCTGTAGTGGACAAAGACTTCCTGGACAAGTAAGTGAAAGGACTGGTGTGATGGAATAAATACAAGTCCTGTCTTTTTGCTGCTGTAAAATCTCTTCAAAGCACGGACCCAATACGATCATGTGTAATACAGACATTTAGTGTCTGAGAGGTCACCCTTGTGACAGGCTGACCAGAAGTGAAAGAGCCTTGATGATGTAATTTGATCAATGGAGATATGAGATAATGATAATGCAAGAGAGCAGAGCACACGGAACAGCAGAGCACTATGTTTGTCAAATGTACATATTTATTTTGCCCTGAAGCGAGTCAGTGTCTCCTTACATTACCTTGATATGTATGAAGACTGATAGATAAGTGAAACCATCATTGCCTCTGTTTTATCATCATGTTCATATTACCTACTATAACGGTTCACATATTAAATTATAGTTCATATCTCCACCAAGGCTAAGCTAAAATCATGATCAACCAATATTCAGACAACAAACAGACATAGGTTCAAACATGACAGGCAGTAAGAAGAGCACAAAAAACCCAGTGTGACTCAGTAATTCCTCTTTTAGTGGAAGACGGTTGTAAGGTTCATGTTATACAGAGACTTTATTTTACAGCTTGTCCATTTATTTACTTCATCCTCTCTGAAACACACAGTGAGCTTTATATTTATTTTTTGGCCTGTCCACACTCTTGCAGTTAACCAGGGTCTAGGGCTCCTTTAAGCTCTGGCTCAGAGTCCACTCTCAAACCTCTGGGTTAGAGATAAACCAGCCAAACACAGCTAAATCAGTCTCAGAGAATAAAGCAGGACTGAACCAGCAATCTGTCTTTTGAAGAAGCCTCCTGATTGATCAACGTAACATTTTAGACTTAGTGGTAAGAAACAAAACCACCAACACCACCACCAGTGTGTCTGAAAATGTCGACAAATGTGGACAACATTGAAAGATCCATCATCGTACCAGCAGGGCTTTTTGTCCCATCCTAACTCTTACTCTGTGTGTCTGCAGGATTTTATTTATCTGATATGAATTCGATTGATTGGATAAACTAATGTCTGTTTTTTGTTTTTGTTTTTTTTCACCTTTAATTATTTTCAGATACAACCTGAAACCAAATGACCAGATCCTGGCCGAGGACAAACACAAAGCACTGTTCGTATCTCCCACACTACGACACTCTCATACAATCATTAAATAGGTTTGTCGTCAGCACAGGGAGAAAAGTCATTTGTCTTTACCCTCACTGAGTTTGCTCTTTGGTGTTCTGGAGTTGGCCAGTTAAAGCAGGCCCGCACCAGAAATCACCACTATTTACCTCCGTTGACGGCCAATGGCAGAGCAGCAGATCCAGTAGAGAGAGACGATCTCATCCAATAGCAAACCAGGACACTTCACCTCCCAGTCCCTCAGAGACAAAACTGAGAAAGCAAACATTTAACAGCAGGAGATAAGAGAGGCGTGTGCGTGCGTGTGAGCGTGCGTGTGAGCGTGCAAACAGATAATTCTGACTCTACACAGTTATTTCATATTTACACATAAAATATTCATGAGAATGTTAATTATCTAGCTAGGTGTTTTAAATAGTAAAATATAGACAAATAAAACTAATAATTAGACTGTGTGATATATGAATTGCATTAGAGTCATCAGTGTGCTCAATCTTTTCAGTGTGACAACACACTGAACAACTAAAAAAGAAGAACGTTCTCAATTGAAACACCCTCTTTCTTGCCCTTGATTTTCTTCTTTATCTCCCAGATGTCTCTCCTCCAGTGCAACCTCTGGCTTAGTCTCAGGACCTGTCACAGCAGTTACCACTGACTCTCACTCACATAAACCACACAGATGTGTGTGTGTGTGTGTGTGTGTGTGTGTGAGTGAGTGTGTGTGTGTGTGTGTTCTGACATAGCTGCTATAATTAGACCTCATAACACGGCAAATTCGAAAATCCCTAGGCTCAACATCAAACCGATGCTTCAGTCAAAGTGTTACATAACAGGCGCTAGTGGTTGTGTAAAGATGAAGAAAGTGTACTCAGCGATCAGTCATGCGTGTGTTTTATATTTTACCTGAAGTGATATTTTCCAGAAAGCAGTTTGAAACCAGATGAGGTCATGGGCTGTCAAGCTACATCTATCCACATGCATACTGCACAATGAAGCAGGCAGTTTCCGAATGTAGCATTATATTTCCTACGCATCTAAAGAGGGAAGAAAAGAATGTTGTAACTATTCCTTCAAACTAAATTTTTAGGTTTGGTCATTAGTAAAACCAGACACAGCCATAATTGCTACTTGGTATGTGCGGAGGTTTCGAAATTTAGGTTCATTTGGCACAGCTATTGTATTTTGTCCCCCAGAGACAATGTGTAGCAGTGAGCAAACTTTTATTTATTGCTGTTATTATCATAGTTTTTTTTAGAGTATGAATTATGAGGGCTTTTTTTTTTACAGATTTGAGGAGCTAGTGAAGAAGTTTAAAGTTGAGTATCATGCCGGAGGAGCCACACAGAACTCTATAAAGATCGCTCAGGTTAGTCACATACACACAAACGTCTTGTTCTGTCACCACACTCATGCTCGTTAAAGGTTATTTGAAACACTTGCCTCAGTGAGCAGATAAGAGACAATTACTGATCAGAGCTGCTGTCTGCAGTGGCTGATCCAAGAACCCCATAAGGTCGGTACATTTTTCGGCTGCATTGGCAAAGACAAGTTTGGAGAGATCCTGAAGCAGAAGGCTGAGGAGGCCCATGTCGAAGCCCACTACTACGAGCAAGATGAAGAGCCCACAGGGTCATGTGCTGCTTGCATCACTGGAGATAACAGGTAAGTAAAATAAAACAATATACATTTGTCAATACATTATAATCTTATCTGTCAATAACTCTGCATATCTTTCGTCACATTCTCTCAGGTCTCTGGTTGCTAACCTAGCTGCTGCTAATTGTTATAAGAAAGAGAAGCATCTAGATCTGGAAGAGAACTGGAAGCTAGTGGAAAAGGCTAACGTCTACTATATTGCTGTGAGTAATGTTTATCAAAACACTTTATGATCTTTCGTGACATTCAGGCTATCTTATGTCCTATCACATCAAATACACACGTCACCATCGGAGGGGCCAAAGGGGGATCTCTTGGTATACTGGTGCAGTGATTCATTAGTCAATCACAATATAAAAAGGGCTTTGGTCATGACCCACTGTTATCCGTTCCCTCCAGGGTTTTTTCCTGACCGTCTCTGTGGAGTCCATCCTGAAAGTGGCAAAGCATGCCTCTGAAAATAACAAGCTGTTTTGCCTGAACCTCTCCGCGCCCTTTATCTGCCAGTTCTTTAAGGACAACCTAATGCAGGTTATGCCCTACGTTGATGTGCTATTCGGTAATGAGACGGTAAGCAAGACTTTGACTGTTCATCCGTCGCACATTGTTTGAGTCGAGTCTTGTATCTGTGTATGTAAAGTATAAATCTTTGTTTGGCTCCTCAGGAGGCCGCTGCTTTCGCTAAAGAGCAAGAATTTGAGGTGGGTGGACTGACGGTCTCATTTAGTATTTTAACATGACTGTTGTCAGGTGTAATCAAATGGTTGTGTTGATGTGTGTTTTGTCTGTAGACAAAGGACGTTAAGGAAATTGCAAAGAAAGTCCAGGCTTTACCTAAAGTAAACACAAAGAGACAAAGAATTGTAGTGTTTACTCAGGGGAAGGATGACACTGTGATGATCTCAAGTAAGATTAAAGATTTTCTGTCATAGCTTTAATTTTTCTCAGTCAGTGATTTGTACGTAAATGTACAATTCTTCTTTTCATGTGTTTTTAGATGACAAAATAGAAAGCTTCCCTGTACTAAAGATTGATCCCAAGGACATTGTTGACACGAATGGTGCAGGTGATGCTTTTGTAGGAGGTAAGGCTCCCTTGTGTTTTCATTTGATGCATTCCCTGTTTGTCTTTTCCTTTGGATTTCCGCTAATGTCTGTTCTTTGCTGTGCAGGGTTCCTTTCTCAGCTGGTCCAGGGCAAACCACTGGATCAGTGCGTGAAGGCAGCACACTATGCTGGAAATATCATTATCAGACGAGCGGGTTGCACCTTCCCAGAAAAACCTGACTTCAATTGACACATTTCTGGACACCTTTTCCTTCAGCCTGAACCTGCCTGCTCTATCTGCCATACAAACCTCTGATCCATAAGCTACTTTGGTTTCCACAGATACCACCATCAGTTTTTGCCAAGCCATTTTTTGTTCAATTAGCCTCCTGTTCAATCAGTCCCAATGTAATTTCGTAATGATTGCTGATTTGGTCCTGCCTGAGCTGTGAGCCTGTGTCTGTGGTCTCCACTTGGGGCCACTAGAGGAGCATCAGGCAATACAGGAATTAAAGTGACCATATAACAAGAAGGAATTTGAATATTTTGGATCTAAATGTGATGTTGTTTTTTGGGACTGTTTCCAGTCTCTGGCACTGCCAGCATCTGGCTGTACTGTTTCCCTGTTTCCCACTCACTCCCATCACACACTACTGCAAGTTGTCGTGTTGACATCTTTCATGTCTGTTGTGTTTTTTGGTTTTTTTTAGTTCCACCTGGAGACAGAATCAAGAGACTACTTCCAGGATGTTTTGTACGCAATCAGAAGAGTAAAGAACTAAATTTAATCGATGAGGGTTTTGGAAACTGCTATCAAATTGTATTTGATAGCAGTAAATATTCTTTAACATGATTTTAGGTTTGTATAGTTTTAATTTAACAGGTCATTTATGAAACCAAATGTTTTTCTTTCTTATAAGCGCACACTATAAATGTATGAAACCTCTGATCCTTAAGTCCTGTGATCACTTTCTATCACCTCTGTTTCCCAAATGTTGTTTTAAATTGCATTGTTTTGTTTGTTTGTTTGTTTTTTGGCTGGTATTACCAATAACGAGTGCCTTTTTCCCTTTCCTTTATTATAAATGTTGCTAAATTTGAATTGAGCAGAGGCCCAGAGGTGAACCTGCATTTGTTTTTGCTGAAAAACGTACAAGCTTGACCAGTAACAGGGATACTGATCTCTCATGGGGTTGATGATACTTGAATCTAATAAGATGCATGTATGGTACCTGGTAGTAAATGGTGGAATGTGATGGGTATTAAAATGAAACTGTCCCTTATATTAATTGTCTGTGTGTTGTCGCTGGATATATTTTGATCTTTTGCAGTGTCAGTGTGAAACGCAGTTTTAACACTGTCTTTGATAAATTGACTTGAAAAGTTCATGTTACCTGTTGTTTAAAGGAATTTGTTAGGGTGATCATGAACATGAGCTACTTGGGCAACATGTGACATGGGGCCAAATATTTCAAGCTAACTTTAATTACCTGAGTGTGTGTTAAACTTGAATACAACTATTCTGAATATAGACATATATACAAAAATATCAAATGGTGAGATGTATATAAATATTATAAATCATTAATATTTTCCTTACACTGTCTTTTTTTTTAACAATTAGATCTAAAAGTTTAAGACCATGTCACATCCCCCCGGTGTTCAAATACAACAACAAAAATCTCATGTGACCTTTAATTTCTTGTGTTAAAAATATAGCACAAGTGTTGACAGTGTTTCTCATTTAATTTTCAGTAAGTTTTATTTACATGAATCCCTCTCATTTAGAAAGGTCTTTGGATCTTTATATAATTACTAACTGCCACACCTTGTGGGATTACTCCTGTTAAATCTTGTAGTTCAGCCTATTCACTGATGTGGACAAAAGAACATTTGTTGCTGCGTTACCTCACAGTATATAATGAACAACACATTTGACCTGTAATACTTTGTGAGACTCATGTGACACTGAAAAAAAAGCTATTGATATAAACATAAATGCACGTATTACCTGAGTTTGGTTAGAATTAGTCTTTTGGGTACTACTGATTTTGCATATCTCTTTTTTCTCGGAGCCTCTTCTCCTGTAATGTGATGTCCAGGGCTCTGAGCTGCTTCAAAAAGCCATGATTGGGCAGGATACATCGGCGCCGTCGCACATGCTCAATAGCATCCACCACGGTCAAGCTGTGTCTCATCATCAGATAGGCCAAGACCAGAGTCGCTGACCTGCTCCGACCCATGACACAGTGCACCAACACCTTGTCTGCAACAAAAGTAAATATTACAGACAATAGAATAAAGGCATTCAGGCTTGGTCTCCAGATAATGACTTGTTGGACTCACTCTCTGGGTAACTGAGGGCCTCCTGTATGAACTGGGCTGCAGGGGAGAAGTACTGGGAGATGTTGAAGGTGGGTTTGTCATCAGCCTCTACACCATAGTACTGGATGTTCATGTCACTGTAGTAGTCAGCACCAGTCAGCACATTATTCCACTTCCCCTCCGCAGCATTCAAGACGTGTGTGATACCCAGCTCCCTCAGGCCGGACCGTTCCAGAGCCGTTTTCCTGTGTTGAGGTAACACACAGTTGAGGTAACACACAGTTTTGGCAGTTTTTCCTCACCCTTGTTGAGGGTGTAGGTCAGAGGATGTCATACCCTGTACTCTTTGTTAAAGCCCTATGAGGCAAATTGCAATTTGTGAATATGGGCTATACAAATAAAATTTGATTGATTGACACCGTGTTGACATTAAGCCGATGTCACGATAACGCACAGCTATGAAACAATCTCTGTGCATTTACTCACTCATCGCCGATGTAAACACTGGGCCACACCAGATTCACATGTGCATATTGAGCCCCACTGCCAGTCCAGAACAGCTGCTCCAGGTCTAACGTTCCTGGTGTGATGTAGTCACTGTCTGGGTCCACGCGCACCGCCATGTACGGGTTCTTACTTCTGGACCGCACTTCACCAGTGGACATGTTGCACTTCTGCCAGCCAGAAACACACACATTCCTGAACTTGATGAAAAACTTCACTTGTTCACCTGCTCCAAGCTCCTTTGGCATCCACAAGCACTAACTACTCCTTCTAATTTAAACTTTAAATGGATTTTACTTGTCAAAGTATGGATTAGGAAATGTGTCAAATCCCACTGTTCACATATCTACTCATTAGTAATTCATAATTTATCTTAAAATGAATAAATCCCCACCAAAAATGTAATCTCTAATTTGAGCTAATTTCATTGATTGACTTTTAGTAATTTCTCAGTTAGTATTTATCGGCCAATGGCTGTTTTATATATATTTATATATATATATAAAACAATGCAGATGAAAAAAGCACAAGTACAAAGTACAAGAGAAGGAAATTATTAGAATTACTCACATATTAGTCGTCAAGAGTAATCTTTTAATCCGTTGCTGAGCAGGATCACAGACCAGTGCCTCCACCTTTCCTCAGTGGACATGTGTGTATCAGTGTACGCATGTGAGTGTGTATCGCTGCAGACCTCATTGAGCAGTGAGCATGAAGGCTGAGATATGGAACTCGAATGTTAACTGCTCTCTCGGGCTCTGTGTTTAACATGATATTTTTAGGCAGCAGGGCTACAGCACCTGACCTCAACAACGTGACACAAACACAACACACACACACACACACACACACAGATGCTTCCTCACAACCTGCCTAATGTAGTCCGAATCCGTTTGATTTGCCAGTGGTTACACTCCTTTAGCCTGTGGGCTTGGGCACAATGTTCAAAAGTACAAGGCATATAGTAAGAGTAGCATGCAGCATCATTGTTATTGTAAGAATGCCACTAATGTGTCCACAGGAGGGAGGCTCAGTCAGCATTTGTTAGAGCAGAGTTATTTTCAGAGATGCCAAATTTAAAGCATTCAGTTGTTGATATGTCATTTCTGGAGGGAGGACAAGCTATGATACTGAGGGATGACACACAGATGACATTTCTGTTTGCCATTATAGTTTTATTATATGAGAAAATGAGGATTCTGATAAAAAAAAATAAGTGTCACATTAGATGAAATGGCATGTTCCTCGTGGTCATGATGAGGACACGTCAGTTTGACCCCACCCTGTGATCTCTCTGCTCTGTAGACGGAGACTCAGCTCCAGCTGTCTCAGCTGTTCCAGAAATCCAGAGTTGGGCCCAATGTCTCGGCTCAGACGCACAGCGATTATGGCCTCCACTAACGACAGGCCCTGGCAAATCATCAGATACGCCAAAACCAGCACCCCAGAGCGGCTGACACCCATGGCACAGTGCACAAACACCGTCCCTGGAACATGCAGTTATTGTTGTACAATGTTGTACAAACACTTAAAAATAATTTGCTCATAAGACCATGCCAAACATAAACAGCTTTAACAAACCCAAGTTGGCAGGGAATGTGTTTTATGATGAAAAAGGAAAAATACACGTGGGAGTGATAAGGATAAAAAAAAGGAAAGCTCTAGTGTGTAAACTTTGATATTAAGAACTTCAGTTCACATGTTTTGTTTGATGCCAAAAAAAATAAAGCACCTTGAAAAACCTTGAGATCAGAATCATTGTTAAAATAGCATTTATCAAATTGCATTGATAAAAAGTAAATTTTATTTCTTCCTTTTAAAAAGTGCATTTCGCGGATCTTTACATTGTGACTCGGCCTCTGTGGTCACGTTTGCACACTAACCATTATTTTTCAGAGCCTTGTCTATGAACTGTGCAGCCGAGCTGAAGAACGGCCGGATGTTAAACTCTGGATGGTCTGCAGCTTCGACACCATAGTATTCCACTCCGAGCCCACTGTAGAACTGCTGACCCGTGTTGATCCGCCCTCGACCTGCTGCAGCATTCAGTATGTGAGTGACACCCAGAGACGAGAGTGTGGGTTTGTCTCGGGCTACAGACCTGCAAACACACAACACACACAAGCTGATTGGTTGAAATATCTTTTCGGAACATTTGAAGGTGCTGGATGCGATTTTTCCACCTACTCGTCTCCGATGTAGAGGTTGGGCCAGACTTGATTGACAGGTGTCACTGGTTTCCTGTTCGTCCAGAGAATTTGCCTCAGCTCTGTCACAGGCGGCGTTTCCTCCTTGTGGGTTAAGAGACCTCTGCAGCAATAAAGATGCGTGTATGTGCGTGTATATGTTGATGTTTCTGTCTGTCGCATGTTTATGTGTGTTTACAGTGTTTGGGTCTGCCGTCGTCTCCTCCGTTCCCTCTCCAGGCTCGTGTCAAGGCTGCGGAGCTGTTGCAGGAAGCCGGGGTTAGGGCAGATGTCTCTGTGCGCCCTGACGGCGGTCACG
Organism: Trinectes maculatus; assembly: GCA_016785345.1. Lineage (NCBI taxonomy): Eukaryota > Metazoa > Chordata > Actinopteri > Pleuronectiformes > Achiridae > Trinectes > Trinectes maculatus. The sequence continues at coordinate 181,817 of JAFBJQ010004367.1, read as the reverse complement.
GCCTCCTGCAGCCTCAGGCCTTCAACAATCATGAGGTAGGCGAGCACTAAGGTGGCAGAGCGGCTCACACCCATCAGACAGTGGACAAACACGCGTCCTGGGACAAGGACGTTTACTGTTATTGCCAAGGTTATAAATTAAACTTTATTATGTGTATTGTGTGTTTCTAATTTTCTGACCTCCCCATTCACAGTACATAAATGACAGTAGAATCGTTACTTGTACTTGTACCTGTACTTGTACTAAGTCTTTGTACTTGTAAAGTACACAGACGTTAAAGACTTGCCTCCCATGGTCAGTGCAGCTCTGATGTATCGTGCTGTTGGGTAGAAGAAAGGGCTGAGGATGAACTCTATTGCATCATCAGCCTCCACCCCATAATAATCCACTTGCATGTCCCTGTAGAAACGTGGGCCGGTGTTGACGTAGAAGCAGAGGCTGGAGCTCGGGCTCGGGAGTCCATGAGCGGCATTTACAATGTGAGTAATGCCCAGACTCTGAAGAGTGCCCCTGTCACGAGCTGCCACCCTAAAGCACAATGGCACATTCACTTCTGTATGAGTGAAGGATATTTATAGAAAAGTACCTAATGGTATGTGTGTGTATTTCTTCCGGTGTGAACATACTCATTGCCTATGTAAAGGTTTGGCCAGACTTGATTGACATGTCCCGTAGGTTTTCTGTCTGTTAGCAAGAATGTCTGCAGCTCGGTGACAGAGGGAGGTTCATATGATGGATCCCGAAGAGACATACTGTACACACGTACACGTACACACACACACACACACACACACACACACACACACACACACAAACACAAGCAAATATGTTCTGTAAAACATTTGCAAATCTCCTATTATAGCCAGCACTGCATATTGCTTTCAATAATACATAATCATAATGCATACAGTCATCATTTAATAGGTGAAGGTAATGGTGATAGATATAGTAAATCTTTATTTCCCTGAATAATAGGAACTTACCTCACTTGAATGCAGTGAAAACGCTTCTATCCAGCTCGCTGTTATTTCTCTGAGCACACGGCTGTAGCCTGTTTCCTTTTATAACTCTGTAATCATACACTCATCGGCGACAAACACGTCCCACAGCCTCTGTTCAACTACATTAAAACATATTGAATCCATTTTGACAACATGCGCGAAGTCTCTTTGTTCCAGGCTATAGTGATTGAGTTTCCATGAGGAATGTAGACTGTTATGTAATACACTACTGAATGATGTGTCTCTCTGTGTTGCCAAGCAGAAGCCAAGTAACATCTGCTGCCCTGCTCCTTTATGAAACATGATTAAGACGGTAAATTCAGCAGTAGTATGTTAACTTGGCTGCATATGTGATGAGAGAGCATAATGCTTAATGTAAATGAATAATATATTATATTTTCTGCAGTGCCCTCCTGACTCCGTTGGATGTCTGTAGCCTACTAGTATATAGAGTAGGCTACTGAGGATGTCCCTGTGCAAATTTAATAAAATGCAAAATACTCCAAATTTGTACCATTTTGCAATACTTATATTATTTTGTAGGGTATTTGATTTTATGTGTTACTTACTGCAACTGCATGGAAAATATTTTTTTTATAAAAAAAAAACTATGAACCCCACAGCTTCCTCATTGTTGACATGGGTTTTGTCTAATGGCTCCATGTGGGGACCACGTAAACATCATAACGCTGGTATATAAGGTGAATAGAACTGAACAGAAGGTGAAACACAATTCCAGCAGTGGTCAGTGGGTATCACCAAAAGTAAACAATCAACAAGAGACAATTGTCCTGTTAAAATGATACAGTGTACAACTCATTATGTTGCAACCTTGCATTGAGACACAGATGGTATTTCAGCATACATATTGTTTATGGAATTGACAACAAGAAAATAAAATGTTAATAAAATGTCTTTAATGGACATGCACCACAATCATAAAGGTGTACATACAAATGATCTCTGACAACATGGAGTGATAACATGAAAAACAAACCTGACACTGTATTTCAGTATTTACAACACATGATCGCTGCTGCTATGGCCAGATTTTAAACCTGTGCAAGAAATGTGCAATTAAAATGTCACTTGTGTTGTCACCGACTCACACCTCGATCTACATCCACACACACCGTGATAACAAATCATATTTACAAACACTGGTGTGCGACACGTGGAAAGAGAGAGAGGTCCCAAGGAGACTTGCGTGTGGAAGTGGTAGTGAGAAATGAGAAAGACAGACGTCAGAGAAGGGGACACAATCTTCGCTTGATCGTCAGCTGTTCATCGAGCTTGAGGAGGAGGGACAGGAAGTTCCGATTTGGGAAAATGGCTCTTTTTTTGACAACATGCCTGAGAGCATCTCTTAGAGAGAGACGCTGTCGCAGCATCAAGTACACCAGGACCAAAGTGGCTGATCGACTCACGCCCATGATGCAGTGGACCAGCACTTTTCCTGCTGAGCAGGATGGATGTGGGATGTGAAAGAAAACATAGACAAATGTGAGAACGTGAAGGACAAAATTAGCATCATTTGATAAGACGGTGGGTGTCACATTCAAATACTTCACCTCCTTTGCTCTTCAGGGCTTTGTGTATGAAGTCAGCTGCAGGTTTAAAGTACTGGCTGAGGTCAAAGTGTTCTGAATCCTCAGCTGGGATGCCAAAGTAAACACAGGTGTTCCCGTAAAAGCTCTGGTCACCGATGCTGCCCTGCTTGGAGTGCGCTGCGTTCAGGACATGAGTGATGCCAAGCTTATGTAATGTCTTTCTGTTCTGTGCTACAGCCCTGGACAACAAAGACACACAAAACATATGGAGAAAGCACGTTAAAACAATTGCATTTGTCTAGTACTTTTACAGTCTATTGCACATGAACAATGCAGATATCTGCGTTTGAGCTGTGTTGTTTCCACGCTGCTGCAAACATAGCACACTCACACATTTCCTATGTACAGGTTAGGCCAGACTTCATCCACCGGTGTCAGCTCCAGCGTGCAGGAATCCAAGATGAGCTCCAGTTCTTTAATGAGCGCCAGGTCCTGTAGCTGGTTGCTCCCTGACATTCTCCCTGGACACTGACTGCTCCTCTAATAGACTCCCACACTGCTCCTGCTGTCACTTCACTGTCCCATAACAACCTCCAGAGTCTGCAGCCCAGTGAGAGACGTGAGCAGGTGGTTGTTCGAATGTTGCCTGGCTCCAAAATTAGCTCCCTGCGTTCAGTGTGCTCTCTCATACTGGCTGTGGAGTTATTTAATAGTTTGGTGTTGCATTGACCGGTTTGTGCACTGATGCCAAATCATCTCTCTGTGACCCCTGAGGTCAGATCGGTAGAGGACAAGCAAGGGGAGGGCTGTACACAGTGCACATACAGTATATGGTACTGATGGAGAAAGTCTTGTTTGCTGTAAATAAGTACACACTTCTCTTTTATATAAGGCAGAATCCAATATGTGAATCCAATGGATCCATTTTGCAGTGTTGGTCCTTGCCTTGTTTTATTTTGGCTCATTTGACCCTTTGACCCTCAGTTTCTGGTCCAGGGCTATGAGCTGTCGCAGAAAGCCCCTGTTTGGGAAAATCCAGCGTTTCTCCTGCACACAGTGTATGGAAGACATAAGACTGAGGTGGTGATGAATCATCAGGTAGGCCAGGACCAACGCAGCTGAGCGGCTCACACCCACAGCACAGTGCACCAACACCTTTCCTGGAAATTAAAAAAGATGCACAAAAAAATTATACTGGAAGGACAAATAACCCAATGTATAAATATTATATTGACAGATTACTTGTATTATATGTGTAGAGCAGTGTGCAGTACCTCCCGATGTCAAAGCCTGGTGAATAAATTCAGCTGCGGGGTAGAAAAAAGGTGAAAGGTCAAATGTTGGCAAGTCGTTGGCCGGGACTCCGTAGTATTTCACAGTGGTTCCATAGAAGTCATCACTGCCCTTACAGCACAGTTTGCCATGTGAGGCATTTAACACATGAGTAATGCCCAGCTGCCAGAGGCCGAGCTTATCATGAGACATAAACCTGCCACAAATAACACATTCGATTATTTATATTTTATCCATCAGTAACAGTCCAGACAGGTTCTGTATGCATTAACTTATATCAGACGCAGGATGCTTACATGTCCCCGAGATACAGGTTTGGCCACACCTCGTCTCCATGGCGACAGGAACGTGAGGCTGAATGTAAAGCCTCTTCCAGCTCTTGGAGAGACGGAATATCCCGCAAGTCCTTCTCGGAATACTTTGTCGCACTTGTGCACTTTTCCTCCTTCTCAGGGTCACAGCCTGCCTCCGAGGCCGCAAATGTTATCGACTCTCTGCCAGACATGTTAAATACCAAAAATGCTGCGTTGCTGCTCAGTTGTTTCCCTTAAAAACAAATCAGATCACACTGCTGTCTGCCTTTTCCTTCAACGCTGTCTGTCTCCCCCTGTGACTGTCAGGAACAGGTGGTGACGCTGATCAGCTCACATACGCAGGCTCCTCAAACTCTTCTCTTATCAAACTCTTATCCTGTAGGTGTTGTTTACAGCCTAATATGTGATATGTGTTGGAAAAAAAACAAAAACAAAACAAAGCTTGTGATTTGTTTGTCAAATTTAAGAATAGTGCGTAAACCCACAACATAAACATAAACGTACATAACCTGTTGTAACATCCTGTTTCTTCCTACGTGTGGCCAGCAGATGTCACTGTGTTTTAAGCAGTAGTCCTGCTTGAGGGCCTCCAGCTCTTCTTCCCTGGTGTTGTCTATTATTGTCTCTTCCTGTTTGGTGTTGCCTAGTTGTCAGAAGCATGTTGGCCAAGAAACACCACAGTGGGCTGAGACACAAACAGGCAGCTTTTCTACGCCCTTCGACAGCACACTGACAGTGGATGTTTGGTAAGAGAGGCAATCTGTGTGTGTAGCTCTGAAACAACTCTGTCTACTTTCTGTGACTTTTTTGTTTACCACTGAACATGTACCTTTCTTACTTTTTTATGCGAGGAGAGGAATGTCTCAGTTTCTCCACCCCATCACAGTAAATCTGATTTCAGCTCTCGGGGGCTGATCTCATGCTGATATGTAGCAGTGTGTCTTTACAATGTGGCCTGTGGTGAACGCACTGTGAGCCCTTTGTCCAATTGTCTCTGTCTCACACACACTGAAGAGCTGTCTCTCTCACAGCCTTGTGTCACAGCTCGCTGTGACTCACTGAACACCGGCCAAACAAGCTGACCTGGCACTTATGAATCCCCAAGTAAAGCCTCAGAGCAGAGAGACTGCACCATGTTGTCCATAAAATCCAGAGACTGGTTAAAAATAACATTACTCTCTGAGGGAAAATAAGCAGCAGCTCGTCAGGTGAGTTGTTTGACTTTCAGACATGTGAATCCGCAATACTGATCAGCTGACTTGTTTTTTGTTTTTGTTGTTTGAGAATTAATCCGCATTGATCATTCACTGGCAGCCAACTTTCTTATAATCTGCAACATTGATGGGAGACAATAGACTTTAGTAATGGTAAAATAAAATGTTTCTGAGATTCTGCCAGTCTGCTAACTAATTAAGTGACCAGTTAATTCCGCTCTGACGACTACCTGAGTTTTACATCATGGTAATCTGAATATTTTGGTGTTTTGAACTGTTGGTAGGACCAAAATGTTTTAGAGACAAATCAGATAATTGACAAACGTAATCAGCAAATTAGCGGATAATAAAAAACAGTAGTCGTAGTAGTAGTGGCTATGTGTGTTAGAAACATTATTGATTCCTTAGATCTGTGTATGAGGAAACTAAAAGACAGTGATTAATCATACTTTACTGATAGACGAGTTATATCTTATTTGGGTAATTTCAAGGTAGTATTTATTGTCCAATCAGCAGTACAGTCACGCTGAACTCTGCAGACCTTTGGAGCGTTAGGTACAAAACAAGCTGACTTTATCAGAAGGTCAAAGGATAAAGAAGACAACTGTTACAGAAAAGAAATACTGATAGTTGAGTCTGTCTGATGAAGAGCAGCTCACTCATTATTTCAATCATGAACAAAGGAGATGTTCATTCTCTCCAGTTTTGGTTTGACACATTAAATACCTGCTTTCTATGGTTCAAGGTGTCATGCATACACTTTGAGCCACTGTGGACAGTCACTGACCTGAACAGAGATGATGTAATAGCACTAATGGCACTAAACCGCCTTTGGCATTCAGCGCTGGGTCATGTCGAATAAGAGCACCAATAAGCCTCCACACACAGCAGATTACCTCTACACTGACCCCTGACCGGTCATGGTGCAACATTTCTGCCCCAGCAAGGCTTTAACAACATGTGACTGTATGTACTGTATCTGCCACTAATTGTTATTGACATTATTGATGAATCCTACTAGTGTGTGAAATATAATGAACACAAGTAACCCAGAGATTGTTGAGATGTTATTAATTGAAAAGACTAAGCTGAAAAACTTATTACCAAAATAAGTGCCTGATTATTTACTTTTTTGGTTTCAAAAAGAAACCAAAAGAAAGAGCATTACATTCAGGACCAGTCAGAAATAAAAAAATAATAACGCTTTGTTTCTCTCCTGATGAAATCACTCAAAATTGTTTAGTATGTATGAGGAGCTTACAATTACCTCATCTCAATAGAGAAAGGTAATTGTAATCAGTAGCATGCAAATTGAACAGAAAGGTCATACATTTGCATGTAAACAGTTGAGCCAAGAGAGTAACAGAGACAGTTGTGAAATCAAGAGGTGAATAAGGAAGCATGCATTGGAAGACCTGTTTCCTTTGGCCTTGATCAGTTTGAGCAGGATATTGCATTAGTCTGTGCTGTTATTATGAAGGTCTTAATTTCTTAAGCACTCATTGTAAATGCAATATCAAGTTTTATATTTGACCGTTTGAGTTATTTTGATCTTCTTGAAGCCCTGACTGTACACGTGTGTATCTGCAGGGGCATGGAGACGTCAGAGGAGAGTGTAAGTGCCTGGAGCTGCCAGCGGGTCGCCCAGTGGCTACAGGAAGAAGGTTTTGGGGAGTATGTGGAGTTGTTGTGCAACAAGCACCGGCTGGATGGCCCCAGTCTACTGGCTCTGACTGAGGCTGACCTGCGGGGTCCACCGCTGGGCCTGACTGTGCTGGGAGACATCAAGAGGCTGACCTTAGCACTCCGCCGAATCCAAAGACAGAACAAGGCCCAGCTGGAGGAGCTGGGTCTGCAGCTTCCAGTCAGCCTATCCAGTGGCATGTCACTGGGTGCCAATGGGGTTGAGTGGAGCTGCGAGAGAGCCGACAGGAGGTATAATGAAGAGGATCACTTTTGTAACGGCACTGAGCTGCGGCTGAGAAAAGGTGACAGATCTGGATTCGGTTCAGGAGCGGCACTGTGGCATACGCACTCCAACTGGAGGTGTAGGCAGCACCTGGCAGGTAGACTGGACCCAGAGGTGTGGAAGACGGTCATCAGTTCCATATATGTATTTTTTGTATTTGGATTCACATCCTTTGTAATGGTGATTGTACATGAGCGGGTCCCGGACATGAGAACATACCCACCACTGCCTGATATATTCCTGGACAGGTAAAGACTTTTATAATGTCTATATTATACTGATATTCAAATATCTATTCTAGGTATCCAGTGCATGTTTTGACATGTTGAGACCTCATCAGTTATTATACATACACTTTCTAATGCAATTATGTGTAATCTACACATTAATATACGGTAGATGTTTTTGTGTTTTAACAGTGTTCCTAGAATCCCTTGGGCTTTTGCAATGGCTGAAGCCTGTGGCCTTATCCTGTGCTACATGTTTCTGTTGATTCTGCTTCTGCACAAACACAGGTGAGTCCACTGTTGCACATATTTGCATCATGAATAGACTCTATTATAACGTGGACATGCAAAAATGACTGCTGATAGAGCAGTAATGTCCGTATATAACCTGATGTATGTCATTAAAATAGAAGAAGAAGGCATTATTTGTCATTGACACAGTACACTTGTACAGTATGAAATTTGGTCTCTGCTTTTAGCCCATCACACACTCGTGTGAGCAGTGGGCTGCCATACACACAGTACATACAGTACAATGCGCCCAGGGAGTAATTAGTTGAGGGCATTACTCTAGGGCCTCTTGGTTTCTAGACTAACACTCTAACCATTAGGCTACCACACCCCCCTAATACATCGTAATAATGCTGTCTTTATGTTAATGCATTCATGTTCAGCTCTATTATGTCTGTTTTTAGGTCCATTCTCTTCAGGCGGCTATGTTCTTTAATGGGAACTGTGTTTTTGCTCCGCTGCTGCACCATGTTTGTCACCTCGCTCTCTGTGCCAGGGCAGCACCTAAAATGTGCCAGTAAGGTGGGAAGCACACATTGATTCTGTGGAGATAAGAAAGGCCATTTTTCAGTGCTGATAAGTTAGCGCTTATCGGAGCTGTTGACAGATGTTATCGTTTTTTTCTCAACTCTGGTGACAAGTAACTGGAGGCTTTTGTTTCCCCTAGACATACGGTGATTCCTGGGAGAAGGTTCAGAGGGCACTAGCGATCTGGAGTGGATTTGGGATGACTCTGACTGGTGTCCAAACATGTGGGGACTACATGTTCAGTGGACACACGGTTGTCATTACAATGCTCAATTTTTTTGTGACTGAATGTGAGTATGAATAGTTTAGTGCTGCTTTGACTATAGAATATAGATAAGGCTTGAGAGTATGTGTGACCTTTTTCAAAGGGTAGAGCCAGCATTGTTCTGGATTTTCCTTTATCAACAAATACTATGAACAGATCAAAACAAAAAAGTTTGCTAATTTCTCCATACTTCCTGCTCTCCTGACTCAGTCCCAAGATGCATGGGCTTATATTGCTGCAGATATAAATTTATAAAACAACATTTTTTTTATTTTATTTCTAGAGTAATACAGTTGATGTAGTACTGAGTATTATGGAAACAGGATAGTCAGTCAGTGCAGCAATGCAGCTCATCCGTGTATTTTATAAGTTTCTAATTGTTTTAATAGGCACTTGGGGTACACTTTGTTAGGCAATGTCGACACAGACAATATCTGTTGCTGGAGAACTTCATCATAAGCTTCTCATTTTTTCCCCAGACTTAACGATTACTTTCAATTGCAGACACTCCACGAACCTGGAATATGATCCACACCATCTCCTGGGTGTTAAACCTGTTTGGCATTTTCTTTATCCTGGCGGCTCATGAGCACTACTCCATTGACGTGTTTATTGCCTTCTACATCACCACCCGCCTCTTCCTCTACTACCACACTTTAGCCAATACCCGTGCCTACCAGCACAGTAGGAGGGCGCGCATTTGGTTCCCCATGTTCTCCTTTTTTGAATGCAATGTAAACGGACCAGTCCCCAACCAGTATCACTGGCCGTTCAACAAACCCGCCTTCATGAAAACTCTGATTGGATAAAGTGTACCTACGTCAACAGGCAGCTGCAATGTGTCCCGAACTGTTGCATTACAGCCTGAATGATAAACTGTTTATTTGATATGCTTTTGGGTATAGGTATAAGAGTTTTTTTTAACTTGTCTGTATAAATGGACAATCTTTATTTTGTTGTCTTATGTTCAAAGGAACTGTTTCACAGTTTTATTTCCTTGCAGAGTGATGTCTCACTCTCATATCTCTCATGTCTTCCATTCAATATAAAGTTTAGTTTAGCCAAGCACAAACACTGTAATCAGGGAAAAGGCAGTCACCATGGCTCTGTGCCATGTGTGTGTGAGTGTACCAAATTCACCAATTGGTACACTGCATCCAACTAAACCAAAGATAAAAAAAACAGCAATTTGTCACTGCTGCTGGCCTGATAATAATCTGAAACATAAGTCCATGTAAAACCACAATTTATAGGTTTTACGCTGCTGATTTTGCACATATCAGACAAGCTTGTTTATCGGGGCTTCTGTACATGACTGTTTTTAACAGAGCCATTCTGGATGTTTTTTCCATTTACAGGCTCTGTGATAAATTGAGCTAACCAGCTGTGGGCTGTAGCTTTCTGTTTAACAGACTGATTTTTTTTTCAATGCAGTAACCAACTAAACCAAACTGTAAATCAGTTTATTCCTTAATGAAATTGCACACTACCAAGTAATAAAATGATTGGTTTACCTCAGGGCCGAAGAGTTGCGGATATGGACGTTGTGTCCTTGGAGACACATTTGCCTTTAAATTAAAATTGTTATAAGTTGGGGATGTTTAAGATTCAGTAGTGGTTTCTGTTCTTAATCTCACTCGATCTTGATCAGGCTTCAGACAGCTGTAGTAAAGGCTGACCATGTTGTTGCAAACAGAATTGACACCGGTTTGCTAGCAAATACCAAAAAAAAGATTGTTTCTTTTGATGCAAAATAGGAAAAGCAGTTCCTGTTCTCTACTGAGCTTCAGTTTCACTCACTCTGAAAAAAATGTTTGTTGTCTTTGATGGTGTGTCTTATTTTAAAAGATGATGTTATGATAATGATGTAATGAGGATAGAACCTTATGGGGCTGACGTTTGTTGTAGCTTTGTTGTCCAAGTGCTCTCTTTTGTGAAGTGCAAACATGATTTTTTTTTATTAACACTGATGTTAACAAACACTTTCAGAATGGGAATTTACTGTGTTGTTTACAATCTCATGCTTGATCCAAATTCTGTATTTTTAATCATTGTTTACATGGCTTTATTTTTTATGCCAGCGTTGATGCTTTTTCGCTCGACAATAAAAGTTTACAGGTAAGAGAAAAATATTTTCATATTTCAGACTGCTTTTTGAGCTAGTACAAAGAATAAAAAGCATCTGCTGTGGGTGAAAATGTCATGATTCAGTGAGGTGTGCCTAAAGCCTGCCTTATCAGTATAACTCATATACCTGCTGCTCTTACCCACCTTAAAACAAATATCTGAGTCACTCGGTTTTCAGGTGTTATCGAAATAGATATCTATGGGTGCACACCTTAATATAAAGCCTTTAATAAAGAGTTGTCATGCACATGAGCCTGCTATTGACTGGGTCACATCTCATCTGAAAATGGTATGTATTATTATTATGCTTCAATTCAACTGGAAAAGATATGAGCAGGTATTGGGATTCAAATACAGAATAGCTTTTGGTGTTATATCAATACTGTTATTATTTTAATTGTTATTATTTCTGGTATAGGTAGTAGTAGGTGTAATCGTGGTGAAGCTTTTAAAAATACAGCTTAAGTATTTTAATAATGTATAATTGTTTAATAAAACCAAAACCATCCCATATTAACATTTCACATAATGACTGTACAACCCATAGGCACTGATCTATTAAAATTGTTTCATTATTGGTGTAAACTGTGATTATTATAAATCACACCTTCTGCAGACTAAATTAAATATTGTTGTTTTGATACATAGTGCTAAATACTGCAGGCAAAATGTAGAACATGTTTTTCTGCATCATACTGATTATTATAATTATTAGGGTCTTTTTGGTTATGATGTAATGATGATAAACCACCAGAAAATACATAGCTGCAGGGCTTAAAGCCACAACAAGAGTGAAATATGTTTGATGGTTTTAGGTTTGTTCATTTGTGCGTGACAACCAAAGCATTAATAAAATATCTATTTCTTCTCTGTGTTGAAGTGATGTAAATGATGAATGGATTTAATTAAAGAGAACTGCATACAGAGGCCATAAGACGTGTGCCATGTTTTCTTTCAGGCTTCTCTCCGTGTGTTTGTTTTTCTCGGTCTGGTTGTGCTGTGCCACGCTCAATGTTTCTTTCAGGAGTTAGTGAGCCAAGATTCGAAAAACCCTCCAAAAGGTGAGGCCCGATTATATTAGGTTGTTGAGATACAGCATAACAGTAGCAGTGTCGCAGCCAGTCTGGTGAAGCCAGGACTTTCCTCCACTTTGTTTGGCGGAGGCTGACATTTATAAATCCTTAAATCTACAATTGAGATGCATTGTCTAGCGTTTGTGTGTTTACATGCACCTCCCAAACATAACAAAACCACACCAGTGCACACATCAATAAGAAGTGGCACTCAATCAATCACAGCAACTTTATCAGAGTGCGGTGAGTGGCTCAGCATCTCCTCTGACCTGTGGTTTTATTCCTTCACCTCCATGTAGGTTGTGTGGATAAGGATGGAATGCAGCACAATTTTGGCTCTGAATGGGTGAAAGACTGCGTGAAGTGCCACTGCACAAAGGAGGGCATTAGCTGCTGCAACATGTAAGACTTTAATGGTTTGATTTATTATAAATAAATCTCTTTTATTTAAATACATGCTTTATGTTTTATTTCAAGTTATTTCCAAGGAACACTATGAAAATTATTAAATTAGCTAGTAGTAGCTTGACCCCAATAGACTCCCAAATGTTTTACAATTGTATTGATATGCAGATGAGATATCTATCTCACTTTTTTTTTTTTTTGCATATTTGTCTTTTAACATCCTTTTTGCTGAAAGAAAACAACATTTTACTTTTCTCAAAGAGATTCCCTTCCATTCCCGCCAAAATGTTTCTCTTTTTTTTGTAAAACCAAACAAGAGGCTATTTATCGCATCATTTCATCGTTCTCTTCCTCAGGAACCTTGAAACAGGTACAGTCGATATCCCAGAGGAGTGTGAGCTGGTTGCAGATAAGGAGACCTGCTCTGCCAAAGTAGTGCTGAAGTCAGACAAGACTAAACTTTGTGTTCCTACCTGATCACGTTACACAGCGTCCTCCACACTGGCTACGGGTCTTGTATCATATTTTATCAGCTGGTGTGGCGACAAAGACAAACCCACTGTGCTTTCCGATTGTAAATGCCTCTGGAAATAAAGTTGCACGCTGCTTCAACTCGTTTTCTATTTGCCTGCTCATTGTCTTTGTAACAGTACTTGCAGATGGTGTCATTTTCAGGATGCAATTGAGTAATTTCACCACTGTGTGACAGCAGAGCTTGGTGCTGGGAGGGTCTCTGGCATCCAGAGGGCTGTAACAGCCCAGTAATAACCACGCTTCTTTAGCTGCGGTCTCTGACACAAACGATGGTGGTTGTAGTGTTACGCTCTTTCTCCAACTCTCATCTCCGTGCATTCACCCCTGTTCCGCACATTGATTTGTCTGTCATCCGACATCACAGGGACTCTCCACTCTGCAGCCACAACACGTAAGTGTCCTATTTTTACTACTTAATCACTTGTGAAATTCATGCTGTGTTCTTTCTCCATTGTCCGCTTGTTGTTTATTATCTGCATGATGTGCAGGTGTGCAATATGTGTCTCCCTCTCTGACAATATTTCTGAATGATTCCACCAGAAAAATTGCAACCTTGAAGGCATTTTGCAGAACATGCATTCAGATTTCAGCAGGTAAACAGGCATTGGGGCAAATTATGTATCTGTTGTGCATTTTTCACACAGTGTGGAAATGTATATGCGACATTAATTGTAATTTCCTGAGGGGTATCACCCACTAACTCTGATGCCCCCAGCAGAGAATAATGAGGCTAAAGTCATGCATTCTGCTTCTCCACATGCAGCCAGGAACCAGCAGGAGAAACTGATGCTGAATTCATGCTTATGAAAATACTCAATACATTTTAATGACTGAGTCCCGTAATTGGTCACATTCACGGGTGGTCTGGTGTAAAATCTATAATATTAAGAGGGACATATATTTTAAAAATGTATTATTTATAGAGGGAAAAGAAGTCACACTATTAATGAGCTTCAAATAGACATTTAGTGTTAACATACAGTCTATGAACCAGTTACTGCACTCAGGACAATTTAATTTAGAGGTTGGACATTTTTATATCTCAACATGCTATTTACATTTACACAAATTTACAAATTGCTAAAAAGAAATGCTCCAAGTGCGCCACCTGCCATTATTGCTCATATATATATGGACCATTAAATGTGAGTTGAATTCATGAAGCTTCCAAGCACAAAAAAGTCATCATTGAGACATTATTGTGCCCGAGATGGAGGACGCTTCACTGAGGAGGAAAAGAAGAATATAATGGGCAGAGCAGTTCCAGGTCACAATGTCCGTTGTCGCTTGCAGAGATGTTACTCTGGCAGGGACTCACACAGAAAACTAAAGTGGAATGTGCAGCTTTCCTCCTCACATCATTGTAGCATGATGGCTTCAGATCTGCTCATAAAAGACTTTTTTCATATTTTCTTTTTTTCCTCTGATCTGTTCCAGCTCGTTACAGGTGACATCATTACATGAGGATGATGCTGCCTTGCCCTGCCCGCAGCTCACTTACCACACTGCCAGAGTAGGTTAGTAATGATGCAGTGTGAGGGGACTGATAGCTAAGTGTTTGTGCCGCCACTGCAAAATGATGCTGGTTTTCACAGTACATGGCAGGCGTTCCAGAGGAGAGCGAAAGCTGGGTTCCATTTTTAGGATTCCGACAATGTCATGCCCTCTCACATCGACACCCTACATCAGTTATTGTGTATTTGGAAAATAGAAGGCTGTGATCAAACGTGTGCATAGTAATCTTATTGTCATTAACGTTACGTTCAGTCTTGAATCCTGACTGGAGGATTCCTTGTGGGAGGAGATCTGACAAGTCTGAGATCCTACATAAAAGGAAAAAAGAAATTGATTGTTCCTGTAAGATGAAGCATTGACACCAGTGCAGCTGCAGTGATCCTCTGCCTACAATTCTGAATTTGAAGTAAAAACTGATATTTTTACATTTTTATTTTCTATGAGAACATAGATTAGATTAACAGTTTCTCTCTTGTTTTTAATTATATGACATGTAACATTGCATTTAAAAATCTGCTTATTGGTACTAAACACCAAGTGTTGCTGAGGCAAACTGTCATTAATTTTGCAGGAATTTAATCATAAACCAGAATTTTTGCCCTCATATTGGCACTAGATGAAAATTCAGAGGATGCAAAAGTTATTATAATTTATCCCTTTGGGGAACATGAATGTCTGAACCAATTTATTCAACTGTTGTGGAGACATTTTAGTTTGGGCCAAAGTGGTGGACTGAGGTTTAGGGGTAAACTGACGACAAATTGATGTTGCCATGCAACTGTGTCTTAAAATAGAGCATATGGGCTTATTTGACAATGCTTTCTCGAATCTAATGCTACAGTGATGTACGTACAAAGTGAAGTGCGAGAATTTCTGTTGCATATTTCCTATAGGCCTCTTTTCTGCTCAGCCACAGGATGAACTTTCCCCGTGCTTCTCAGAATAATAGTACCCCTTCTGGATTGTTTTTCCCTCGTCTCTCTCTGTATGTTGCCTTTCTCTTTGTCTCAGATGCATGTCTCAGAGGGCTGGGATGGACACTTTTCTCCTGGGGGCTGGTGACATTGAAGTCCTACTGAGATGTCCTTGAATGGCAAAACGAGCCAGTCTTCTACGTCAACCACAGCTCCTTCTCTGCCCTCGAACAGTTCCACCTCTCCACGTCCCCTACCATGGGAGGAGGGAAGAAGCAGTCACACGTCTGAGCAGTGGCCAGGAAATGAGACCCAGCTCCTTTCCAACCTCTTTGTTCTCGGGCATGATGAGCAGTGCCATATGTCTTCTGTCCTCACAGGGGCTCTAGTAGTGTGGTACAGCATTACAATGGTGCTTGGGCTGGTGGGGAATGTTGGCCTCATCTGGATCATCGCACGGCGCAGAGAAAAAGTCAACGTCACCAGTATTTTCATCTGCAACCTGTCTTTCTCTGATATCCTGGTGTGTGTCTTCTGCCTACCTTTCACCGTCATATACACGCTCATGGATTATTGGGTGTTTGGGTCAGTGTTGTGCCGGCTGGTTCCGTTCATCCAGTGCGTGTCTGTGACTGTTTCTGTGCTGTCTTTGGTGTTCATTGCTTTGGAAAGGCATCAGCTCATCATTAACCCCTCTGGGTGGAAACCAAGCGTTCCTCAGGCCTACATGGCGGTCGCTTTCATTTGGATTCTGGCCTGCTTTACCTCGACACCTTTCTTGGCTTTTCAGCTTCTCACGAATGAGCCCTACAAAAATGTAAACCTGCCACAGTCTTCCCTTCATCACCAAGCCTCCCTTCAAGCTTACCCCAATGCATCGGTGCCACAGCCTGCCTCTTACACATATAAAAATTTCTCAGTGTCTGCAAACTCATACCGCACACTCTTGTCTTATGTCTCCACAATCCCACATATGGAGGCGTGTCTGGAGCACTGGCCATCCCAGCAACACAGGCTCGCTTACACCACATGGCTTCTGCTGTTCCAGTACTGTGGGCCACTATTGCTTGTCCTGCTCTGTTATGTTCGTGTGTTTGTGCGCCTTCGCCACCGCAAAGAATTACTTGACCGCGCCAGGACCCCAGACAGCCAACGCATGACGCACAGCCGCAGAATCAACATCATGCTGGTCGCACTCATAACAGCCTTTGCCCTTTGCTGGCTGCCGCTTAACATTTTCAATGTGGTGTCTGACTGGAACCAGGAGGCTCTGCCCATCTGCCATCACAACCTACTCTTCTCTCTCTGCCACTTATTGGCTATGTCGTCCACTTGCATCAACCCTATCATCTATGGATTCCTCAACTCCAACTTTCGGCAGGAGGTGAGAGAAGTGCTCCTCCACTGCCGCTGCCGCCCACTTGAAGAGGAGTGTGGGCAATTCCCAATGTCCATTGTGCATATGGAAGTGTCCCACACCTCTGTCCCGCTTAACTGCAAGAATAACTCTCTCTGACTCTGACTCTACAACCTTAAGGATACTGCTGTAGGAGTATGTTGAATACTCTCCAGCTGTGGCACTATCTTCTTCTGTACCTTTAATGACTTTACAACTATTTTGATTGTGGTTTATAGTGTAACATCTCTGTCAGCTGTTTAAAGTGATGTGTGGATGTGCAATACAATGGTGGTCTTTAATCCAATTCCATGCTTAATTTTCATTATATACAAACAGCTTATATTTATGTCCAAAGTTTGGTGTCAATGAAACAACACAAACATAAGCAAATAACTTATACTATGTATTTTGGAACCACAGTGGAGTCTCCATTTTGATATGTTATTGACATACAGAGTGGTGAAAGAACTAAGAAACGGACAAACAAAACAACTGCATTTATACAATTTCAGGGTCCTGAAACTCAAAGAGCTAAATGGAATGCAGCCATCATGCACTTTAACAGGCATGACATATTATAGACATTTTTTCTGTATCCTCTTTGAAAAAGGGTCTATTGTTTGATGACTAAAATTATATATGTATATTTGATTACATTATATAGCCCTCACAGTCACCAGAGCTCAGCACTAATGCTGTTTTAAGTCTTGTGCTCTACTAAAATGAATCTAAAATAAATAGCATGTTTGTTTTCGTATTTAATATGTCCTGTAACAGTATGTTTTTGAAAAGTAAGACATGTGGATTTTGTGAATGAGACAAAAAAAATCTGTTCTGTTAGAAGTAGGCTCTTCTGCAATTCTAAAATTTCATTATGACTTTTGTATACCTAGCATTTGTTTTGTGAAGTCAGTATGTGACATTATTGAAGACAAGCATGGAGTTTATTGTGTTTTGTGATTAATATCACATATAGAGGTACAATGTGACAGTTTACGAGATTGTTAAATTGTGTGTATGTTTACTTAATAAGGGGTTGATAACTCAGTTATGCCTTATATGTTCATGTGAGTCTTTTAATATATATTAAATTGTGTCTACTACTTGGGTGTCCTTGGAGACACCACCACAATGACTGGGTCAGTGTCAAATATTTGTTACCTCTTCCATGACACCTCACATGCATAGACACCACAGCTTACACACCTCTGTCTGTATGTGAATGTAGCATATTGTAATGCAGTCTTATATATTTCAGAAACAAAATTTCCAGCACTCTGTTATGTTTCAAACAACACAAATGTATAGATAATATTTCCCTTGCTAAATAGGCTAAATACTGTAAGTGTAAATTTAGTTAGTTTGAAAGTTTGTCTCCCACACTGACATATGTGAAATACTTACAGTAGATAGTTTCATTAACTTGTGGTGAACTCTGTCTGCAAACAGTGTCTGAAAAAGTCATGTCTGAAATGTCATTAAGTTTAGGTATCACCATGTTCTCTCTCTCTCTCTCTCTCTCTCTCTTGCTCTCTGTCACACACACACACACACACGCACACGCACAGTGGCACACACATAGTGAAAAGGTCAAATGGTGCTTTATTCAATAGATTCAACTATTACATTCAAGCCAGGACAGACATCTCTGCCGCTCTGCAATTTTAACATAAATGTCACCTAAAAAAGACTTAATTCTCTTTTAAATATGTGAGTGATTTCATAAAGGTCACCAAAGCTGAGGTGCTCTCCAGCTATACATACGACCCCACCTGCATGGAGCAACAATTTGGCACCATGTTTCTTTTTCTCTACAGTGATCTATTTTTTTTTATTGTTTAGTTATTCTTTTTAATTTATTTTATATACAGTTGCTAGGCAATTAAATGTGACCTGCGAAATTTGGTTCCACCTCATGCACCATCCTGTGACGTGAATGACAATAAAGTCTCCTTGAATCCTCCTCCTCATCATATTCAGTATGGCACAGAATACAAACCAGGGCAATACATGTAATTTTAACAGTTTTTGTGTCACACACTTTTTAATGAATGCCAGCACAGTTATTTAGTTGTCTGTCAACAGAGACTGAAAAACATCTAATTGAATTATTTCACTAACTACGGACCACATTCCTCTGGCTATCGCTTCTGACTAGAGGTGACGTCTGTGTCAGCAGCCAATGAGTGCTCCCTGTCCCAGAATGCTTTGCATCTCAAACTGCACGCGCGAACGATGAGAACCGTCGACAGCTACTTTTGGAAATTGCACAAATTGTCCCTCTCCACTGCTCAAAGTAAGTGTCAGGCAAATACCAAAAAAAAAAACCCCACTAGGTTATAACCGATTTGTTGCCTGTGTGCGTTTGACGTATATATATGTGTGTAATATGGATGTCAGCAAATAACGGAAGTATTTACCCAAGTTAGCCACACACGCACGATGCTAACAAAGGTCGTCAGATAAACGAAGTGTAGCTTAAAATAACACTAGCATCAACATTAAGGCCACCAAATGGGTGTTAGATATTTATAGATGCCACCTGAGAGATTGTTTTTGTACAATAACTTTTACACGACGTTCGTAGTGCGTTTACTGTTTCACTTTCAAAGATGAGAGGATGTAGCTCGTATAGGGAATAGTTACTAAACTCCTGTTTACCCTCGTAACTTAATGAAGGTCAAACCGATGTGGGATTTTTGCAAATACTGAATGCTACACGTGCAGTCACCGCATAGATCTCTAATAATGTTAAAATTACAGAATGGCTATATGGTGTACTTAGTTGTATGTCACATATTCTACAGACATACAGTATTCATCCATCTGAAGCAAAATACAGTTTAATAAACGTGACCAGTATTAACATAATAATAACAGCAACTAGTGAAGAGTGAAACCCTGTCATTGACAACAATTGAGTGTAATGTAATTGTTTTGTGTGGTATTGTCAGTGATTGATTTAGTCAGCACCGTGGACCTGTGAGTACAAGTTAAGTTACTGTGGGTTGTAAAAGTCAACTGTTCATCTCAAAAACATCTTCCTTTGTTTTTTGTAGGTGAATCTTGGATCTATAAAGGTCAGGAATGACCACAAGCCCCAAGATTTCAGTTTTTAAAGGTACTGTGTGTCATCAGAGCTTTAAAGTTTACCCATGCTGAAATATATAACTTAGGGTTAAACTTTGTGTTTTTGACTTTGATTATTGTGTTTGCAGATGTTGTTGCATATGTTGATGTGTGGTCATCAGACAAAACAGCAAATTATTCAAAACCATTCATTCAGCAGCTGCAGGAAATGGGAGCTCAGGTTTGACCATAGGACATATAAAGACAGTTATTTCTAAATAGCAGATCTGTATTCTTTGTTTAACCTAAAATTGCCTTTTATTTTACAGGTATCAAAAACATTCAATAAACAAGTCACACATGTAGTCTTCAACAATGGTCATCCTGCCACATGGAGAAAAGCTAAGAAAAGTGATGTGAAGCTTGTCTCTGTTCTCTGGATAGGCAGGTTAGAGAGTTTTGCATTTTAAAATCACTTTTTGATTAGTTTTTGATTGCACTTTTAATGAAAATAAATTAAGCTGTTGTTCATTAATGATGATGTTGCTTATTCTCTGATAATGTCCAGATGTTTTGAGGATGGTGTACATGTAGACGAAGACTTGTATCCAGCATTAAATGATGAGAGTAATCCTGTGTTGAAGAACAAGAAAGTAAGTAGAGTCGGATTTAATTGCAGTGTTAATGTTGTTGTCACAGTTCAAGATGTCTTTGTTAATCAGTTTGTGAAGCCATACATTTTGCTAACTTAAGAGCACTGACAGGTCGGTCCTGCCTTTGACTCATCAGAAGCTTTAAACAAGTGTCAAGTGATCCTATTTTAATGCTGACATGCCTTAAACATAAAGACCAGGTTTTAAAGGGCATTACTAGTATTAAAAAGTTAATGCTATTTTACTTTCAACCTAAACATTATCTGGCAATAAAACACAAGCACTATGGTTTACCATACCTACTATATTTGATGGAAGCTTTTCTTTTTGATTTGACTGGAAAAGCAACTGATAAGTGCACTGATTTTTGACCTCAAAAGTATTCAAATGTTTACTTCTCTGTATTCACTTCTCTTTACAATTTTTTGTGTTTGATTCATTAGCATCGCTGCATGCAGCCAAAAGATTCTCCAGAGAGGACACCTGAAAATGACAAGCGCCTGAGGAAAAGATTAGACAAGATGATGAAAGTCCTTGCTCCTAAACAACCTCTGGGTAATTGATTATCCAGAGATCACAGCATTGTAAATATACTAAAGACCAAATGTTTTTTTTCTAATTTTTGCAATTATTACACAGCAACAGATGTATCGCCCATCATCATTGATGAAGAGAGTGGAATAGTCTATAGCCCTGCATTAAAAAGATCGGATTATATGGCACAGCGTTTAAAAGACATGAAAGAGAAGCGGGAAAACCTCTCACCTACAGGTACGAAGAGCAGCAGGTATATAGGGTAATGTTTATTTTTGAAATGCCAACCAATTCACATACGATCATCATGTCTTAGCTTCACAAATGGTTGACTCCTCACCCACTGGGCTGAAGCCTTCTCTTGGGAGCGCACCAGCTGTCTTCAAATTAATATGTAAGTAAACTGAGTACATATGGTTAGAGAGAGTTGTTGTGTGAGAGTTGTTTTTTTTAACATATAACTAACTTGTAACATATATCTTAATGTGTAAGCTAATTATAGCAGCTGCTTGTGGGTTAATATCTTAGGCCTCAGTGAGAGCCATTAACGCATTAGAAAACATAAGTGATTGAGCTAAAGTGTCTAAAAGTTGCATAAAACTCAGAATTCGAATTATTCTTTTTCTAAAATGCAGTTGACCAGTCAGATGATGATTCAAGTTCAGCTGCTGAACCGGCCTGCTCTCCAGATAAAGAAGACGGTAGAACACAAGTTGACGTCACTGACCATGGCCATCTTAAAAGACGCCACAGAAAAATCTCGGACAAGCCCTCGCTGTCACCATGCCGTGAGGTGCCGAAAATGATATCAAGTCCTTTGAAATGTCCTAACTTTGAGGACAGCGAAGGGAATCAACAAAAAAAGCTAAAAAGGACCTCAGCCAGAAAAAAGCTACCAGAGGAACACAGTCCTAATGCTTTATTAAAAAGTCCTTGTCCTGATATAAAACCTGACACCAGCAGTAACCTTTGTAAAGAAAAAAGTCGATCACAGATAAAATCATATTGCTCATCACCTAAAAAACCCGAAAAGGTAAAGCAAAAAGTTAATGCTGATAAAACTGTTAAAGAGACCAAGACCAGCATATGTCCTGATGATGTGAATTCTAGTTGTCTTGCTTCACCAACCATTTCAGGTGATGCTGCCTTTGAAAAAGAAACTACTACACCATTAAAAAAACTGGAACAGAAAGTATTCAAACATTCCAGATCATCACTTTCTGCTTTGGTCAGATCCAAACTATCTGGTGAACCTTGCAGTGTTGCTCCAGGTTCCGCTGATAGCGATGATAATGTGTTTGAGGACTATTTTTCTCCAGCAAACAACAATCAGAGATCAAAAAAATCTCTCTTGTCAAACATGCCTCCGGCGACAGACATTTACATTCCTTTTGAGTTGGACCCTGTTCCAAAAAAGAGAAAAGTAAGAAGTGATAGCGTTGGATCTGAAACCAAAAAAAAGAGGAAACTTGAAGAAAGTCAGCATGGCAAAAATCGGCAGTTGGATGAAAGCAGTCAAACACAACAGGACAGTAAAGATTCTCAACCTGCAACGGACATTTCACGTCCTAGTGAAACACTCATGGCTAAAAAGCGAAGACAGAGCACCTTACCATTTACAAGTACGAATGATGCACTAAAACGAAGAAGAGCATCTCTGCAATCAACAGTGTTAACAGAAGATAATGCAGTTCCAAAGCTGGCGCGAAGATCCAACGTCAGGGTCCATTCTCACAGCTTGGAAAGTGAGTAGTAAGACTCACAGAAATCACTTTCATTATGAAGTGAAAAGATCAAGATATTTTTATTGATTTAGTGATTATGGTGGAGGTCATTATTAAGTCTTTATAGAGTTAATTTTATAGAGTCTTTTTCAAAGGTTTGTAACATTTTTTCAGAAAATATGTTATTTGCTTTCCTTAAAGAGTCACTGCAGCTATGCATGTGCAGGAGGTGAATACTTATTTCTGAATGTCAAAAAATTTAAAGAGAATAATAAAGAAATGGTTTCAACATAAATGAGGCCTTTTTCATATGAATATTCTGAATGCATGTGTTTTGTACAGGCCTAATTATTTATTTTTTATGAAGTTAATGGCTGTGCGCACACACACACACACACACACACACACACATATATATATATAATTTTCTCAGATAATCAAAACATACAAATTAGCTACACTGGACTTTCCATTTGCTTGTAGGAGTGCATTTCTCCTGCACATTTAGTACTTACCCCTAAGACCTTGAAAGGGAAAAGTAGTTAGTTATGAAAAAGGAAAGTTTCTGATGTAAAATAAGAATTTATTAAAGAAGTTCTCTTTACTGTATGTTTGTGTGTGTACATCAGAGCAGATTTGAGCTAACATGAACACACATACACATATGTGTTCATCAGTGTGACGACCCCCACACAGTTTGGGTTCAACTGTTTGTGTTCTCTCCAGATGTAGGTAGAGGAAATGAATGTACAGTTGCAACTGCTGTGACAAAAATCCTCTCTGAAGGTGAAAGAACCTCAAATAAGCAGATCAACTTGAACCTGCAGAAAATGATCAGTAAAACAAAGGTAAGAAAATATGAACTTTTTAAATATCTAACTGTTGAACTGTGCAGTCATTTAATTGAAAGTGGAAAGTGGAACAAGAAGTTACAAATTCAAAATTCATTAATGTTGACTGTATTGCTTACAACGTGATAGCACAATTGTAAAATTATAATAGGCAAAACATATTTTTGATCCATCAAATATACTGCTGTAGCTCTGAATCGCACATACTCTTCCTCGTTTTGTTCCTTTTTCTGTTGTGCTTTGTTGTCTGAACTTGCCAGTGTATCTTCCTTCATGATAGAAATACAGAAAAACTATTTTGTTACATGCTTAGCATATCCTTCACATACTTGAACTTATACTAATTCTCTTTTAACACTTATAAAACTGCAGAAGAAGATAAAATCCTTACATGAATGGTTTTCTGTAGTATATAAGGTTTAGGAAGTGAATGTGTGTGTATTTCCTCCATAAGGTCATAACTATTCTGTATCAGCTGTAGGCGTTTGACACATTGAGCCAGGAGGTTTTGTCTGGTCCTGAGGGTTTCCTGTGTTTTTGCGTCTGTGATGGTTGTGTACGACTTCCTTGCTTGTGAAATGCACCTGGGCTTTGTTTTCGTTACACTAGTAACCTCCGCAAGCAAAAAGCCAAACATGACGTCATGTCCTCCGCGGGATGTATCATGGGTTGACTTCTGTGTAGCTTCATTACAGAGACGTATATTGTATATTATTACAGTGCGTTTTAATACAAATATTAACTATATTAATTTGGTGATGCACTTTTGTTCATTTTTAGCCTATTGATGATTATACCAAGTGATAAATATTGTTTTTCATGAATATGTTAAAGCAATTCTCACAGTAATAGTAAGAGTCTGAAGAAGTTCTTTGACCATGTTCACATATAACATGTTAACTCATATGACTTACTGTATGTGCCCATGATATTCTTTTGTCAGTGTTTAATGTAAGATGCTCTTTAGTAGTGACAAGTGGTAATCTGGTGTTTTATTTTACTCCACTTAGCGTAATCTCCAGTTTAACAACACTTGCGTTGAGATACAGGATCCTTATCTTGGTTTGATATCCTAAATAACGTAATTTCAGTGGGCACAAAATAAAAGCCACCTAGTCATGAAGTGATTAATTTCCTTTACATGTGCCGCTGCCAGAACATGTCCACTGCATAAGACAAGTCTGTCATAAGGAATCTTCAAAGAAAGCTTTTGTGTTGTTTGACGTGACATGAGAAACCTTTTAAATGATTTTTTAGGTTGTCCTGTCATGTTAGCAGAAAACAGCACAGTTGTGGACCTAATTGGTTATGAAACAACATTTTCCTTCAGTCAGGATGAGTGGGGGGAAGCATTAATGGGATGATTGTAATCAACTCAGTGATTTCCCAGCTTGCATGTTGGGATTAATGGGATGCTTGAATGGTGGGGGCTGGCCTGGTGGACTGTTTGGCACCACTACATTCAACAGGCCTTAACCCCTGACTTCCAACTGGAGGCCCAGATATGAGTGTCTGGTTATAAAGGACCGGTTGAGGTCCTGTTTGTAACTGCTGCTCAGGTGTCTGTGCTGATGAGAATTTGCTGTATTTATGAAAAGTACATGGCAGGATGGACCACAGTCATCAGGTTGCAAATTTACAGTTCTGTTTCCGTGGCTCTGGATATGTTTTTCTCCACTCATGGCCTTGGTGTTTGATTTCCTCTCTGGTCTCTGTGCAGCTATATAAAAGTGCATGGTCCAAACAATCTCACAGGACTTTTTACTTAATACAACCCAAAGAAACATCTGCAAAAATTATATACAGTACATCCACTCAATTTCCAGGGCACTTTCAGCATTTTTAAATATGTATCAGTATTGTATTATTTTGTTTACATTTTTTGCATGTAGTTGAACCCTCAAATTATCAATTATCAATCCATCAAATTTCCTTGATTTTGAAAACCTATGTACTCTATAGCTTCTATTTGCCAAATATGTAGCTATTTTGACATAATGTCAAGATTGGTCTTATTGGTACAATATTGCAATACACAATATTAGTTGAACTCGGCAAGATAGTAGAAATAGAAATTTCAGAATTACAGAAAAACGTTTTACCCCATCATAAGTATTGTGTGTTTTGTTTCATTGTTTCAGGCAGCGAGAACATTGGTCATGACAAGTATGCCCACCGAGTATGTACCTCATACACTTTAAACTTTGCTTTGAATCAAATGTTAGTATTAGAAAATGTTTAATGATTGATGTTGGGCATTTTGTTTTCTGTTCATCTCTTATAGGAAGCAGCACACAGTGATTCAGGTGGTTAAAGCACTGGGTGGTTTTCTAATCACTGACCAAGTTTGTGAGAGTACAACTCATGTGGTGTCTGGGGGTCACCGGCGGACTCTCAATATTCTGCTAGGCATAGCCCATGGCTGTTGGATCCTCTCCTTTGAATGGGTATCGAGCATATTAACTTTTACAAGTCAGAAACAGTAGAAAATTAATAATAAAGTTTAATAGTATCTGTTTGCATTTTTCTGTAAAGATTCTATGGTGTTTGGAGCAAAGGCAGTGGATTCCAGAAGAACCGTATGAACTTTCAGACCAGTTCCCAGCAGCACAGGTGAGTACTAGCACTAGTTTTGTAATACCAATAACACCAGCAACAGAAATGTGTCCTAACAACAGAAAAGTTTATCTTATTTATGAGAGAAATTTGTGAATAATTAGGGAAGAAATACTTCTATTTAAATGTCTTCAATTGCATAATATCTATTTCCCCATATATAAATAATTGTATCCATATGAATCACGCTTTTCTTATTCAAAACTAGTAAATTCCAAAGCAGAGGAAGTCAGACAGAAAGCTGCTAATTCTTTGTCACCATTCATCCATTCTTAGTCTGCTTCTTTTTCCTGAAGCATCCTGTGTGAAATGTGAATGTTGCTGCCTCTTCCTGAACCCATCATTTATGAGTCACTGTCCTCTCCTGTCACTACAAAGGAAAACACAGGGTCTTGATGCAGACAAATGCCAACACATTTTTTTTTTAAACTGCTTGATGGACAAATGAAATATTTCGGTATCCCTGGGGCCTTTTGCATTTCTACATTCACATAGCTGCATCCAGCAACTGGTGTGTTTTTAAAAAATAAACTAATTAATTTGCATCTCTTGCATCGTTAATTCACTTTACACTAACATTGTGTGTCACTTTAAATAGTAATACATGACTTTAGTGAAAATGGCAGCAAGATTAAAAGACTGAAGCATATGTGATTACAGGCTGATACCACATGGCGTTACCAGTTACCAGTTGGTTGTTTTTTGTAGTGTCTATGGATGTGGGAAATAAGATTAAAAGTTGAAATAGTAACTTGTACCCTTAAAAGAAGAGCCCAAAAGAAAAAGATTTTTTTTTATACCATACTATAAATAATACTGTTGTGATCAGGCAACTGTGTATTCACCAGACTTCATTGTTAGTGTCAAACAGGACATTTATGTAAAAGGACTTCGGAGCTATACAGAGAGTACTGTAGAATTTTATTTAAAAACATCCTTTTAGTCAATGTGCAATTAAATCAATAGCTAGCTAGGAACTAGGAGGCACCCATGATCTGTCTAACATACGGTATCTGTCTGTCATATATAATAATGTTAAATACCTACCTTAAAATCTACATATAAATTAAACAACTAATGTACATACATTCTCTGCAGAAAAAAATAGAGAAATATTTTCTGTGGCATTTATACACTGTACATTTTAGTCATTCAGCAGAATTTTTCCAGATCATATAGCAGTCACTTTTAGACAATTTTCTGCATCTTGTACCATAGTCTCTTTAAATCACATAGGCAGCTATTATTCAGAACAAGTTAAACAGCTGCTTAAACTATATTAATATCATCTAAGAAATTACAATAACTATTGTCCCATTTTACACTGGTCTATCCAGTCTGGGTAGCTATTTTATCTCAAGGTAATTACTATACCTAGTTTACCGTATATCTAGTATCACATTAGTATTTTCAATGCAGATTTTTGTAAATATCATTTTGTCAGTCCATATTTCACATTTTTTTCAACAATCATTCAATTCAAATGATTAAACATAAACATGCACAGGTATGTAAAGGTACGTAAAAATATTTTCTTAGTGTCCTTTGGCTTCCTTTGAGAATTTATATTTTTGGTTTTGTTGTTGTTTGCTGACATTTCATAGGGAACTTATGAAGTCTTCTGGCCTTATCATCATCGTAGTGGACTTCAGTGAATAGCCTGACCCTTTCCAGTAGTACCATTTGATTCCATTGAAGCGATTTGAGTTTTGGCCTTGTTGGTAATACATCCCATTCAGATTGGAAGGACCACAAGCATCAAACCACCAACCTAGAACAGCAAAAGAAACCACTTTGAATTTAAGGTTGTCAGTGAGGATAGTGCATACTGCATACTATGTCTGTTATATCATTGTTAATACCAGCTTTGTCACACCCAAAAGCTGTTTAGAGGTACAGAATAAATAATACACAATGTAAAGCCTCTTTAGGAGCTAGACCATCTTTAAATCTGTTAAAGATTACAGGCCATTTATACACTTGTGGTGAATATAGTACATGTAGTACATGATTAATACATTAATCAACATGAACAAAATCCTAAGTGGGGGTTTACACTACTGTCTCACGCTTTTCAATTCATAGGTATGCTCAAATAATTAAATGCCTATCAGTATTCCTCTTTCAATAAATAATCTTGTGCAACTTACTCGTACAACTAATGCATCTAAATGAGACAGGAATTCATTCAGCTTTACAGTACATACTGGTTTACTGCATAAATGTTTGTCTATTCAAACAGGCAACCATACTGTTGACAGTAGGTTAATTCCAGTCAGTCAGGATTGTGCAAATTGTGCATTTTGAGTCCTCTGTGAGAGACGCCTAATGGGAAAAAAGAATAGGGTAGCATTTTCATGCTTTCACGCTCACTTGGCAGACCTCAATACAAAAGGAGACAAAGTTCTGGCAGTGAAGTCACTTTCAGGGGAACAGAGGAGGACCTTGAAGCTCTGTTCCCAGGCTATTAATGTCAACCATTGAAGGAGCTGAATTCCCCAATGAGTTGATCAGTGATTAACTCTGAGCTAATTGTGCTCTTTAACCTGACGGCAAACGTCCAGGAGCCTTTAAAATACCCTTGAAGTTTTTTGGCCAAGATTTGGGTGCCTTGGAATATGTTTCACAGCAGGTGCCCATCACATATTGACACGGGTTTTCTATTCTCCTGATGAACAAGCTATTTACAATAATGTTTTTCTTACCCCCTGTTGTAAGCTGTGAACATTTGCAAACACATTTGTCATTGTCTGCGTCCTTTGTACTAAAATCGCTTCCTGGCTGCCCGATGCTGCTTATTTTGCCTGCAGTTCCACTGTAGCCTTTAAGGTGTATCCTGTAGGATGGAAAAGGAGAAATGAAGGAAGAGGAGAAGGAAGTTCATGAGTGTTGTTCCTCAAAAGGCAATGACTTACTCAAGCAGTTGTTTGTCTATAAAGTCTATACTACTGGATCTACTTCTGGAAAATGGTTTTGGCATATGAGTTGTGTGTTCCCTCACCTCTTTTTGTTTAACGGCACAAGTAGATTATTATCTTACATTTTGTCATGATATTTGTGTCTTTTTTGGCTCCAGTTTTAAGTTTCTGAGCCAAGTGACTGTTGACCACTTTGGTCATAGTAGACCTGAATAGAACTGTGTTAAATTGAAGCGTTACAAGGTAGTTTATCAAATCCATTCAGAAGAAGTTTCCATTCAGCTCCTAAACTGAGCTTCAGGTCAGGGTCGAAAATACCCCTGAAGGCTGTGTTATTGCCAAGAGTTGTAGTTTGAAAATCAAACACAATTTATGTCTTTCCTATTTTTCAAATCCTGACTGGTTTTATTACATTTTCTTTGGGCTGATGCCAGGATATGACTGTCAGGAACTAAATAGACTTTTACAGCAATAAGATGAGGGCCATTCGGAATTTCTATAATGTATTGTGCTTCTAAATAGTAACTGTACGTCAGCATTTATTACCATGAACTAGACTCTACAAAATGGTTTTCTGGAGATGTTTGCATGTTGTCACGGAAATGCTACACATCTGTCAGAATAACTAACCGTAGAACACTGTAGAATTAATTCTGCTTGTGCATTAGTGCAAGGAGTTAATGACTAGAACACATGCAGAAGGTAAGGAGATGCACACGGACACAGATGGGTTCGGGATCATGGCAATACCGTAGGTTTATTCACAACATAGGGACTACAAGGTTGATATCAGAAATCTAAAGGATTTCTGATATCCTTTAGATATCAGAAAGGATATCTAAAGGATATCCTTTCTGAGTGTAATGATATCGCATTACACTCGCGATATCAACCCCTACGGTGTGTCAAGAGGAACAAAAGGCAATTCACCATAATAAACTCTTATTTTAGGTTGGTGTTATAGCGACATCTAGTGGCACAGCTTAGTATCTACCGTACATATGAATGTATGTTCCGACTCACGTCGAAATTCGGTTACGACACATTCTCAGGAACGGATCTCCGTCGTAACTCGAGGACCCCCTGTACTTATAAGTGGTACTTCAAAGGTGGTTTTGTCTCTTACTTGCTGTTAATTTCCTCATATAATTACAAGGCATTGAGTTTTAAGGCTACATATTAGGAATAATTTTCGGCTGAAATCTGGAAAAATTGTTGTTTCTTGTTCAGGAAACAACAATTTGCTGTTGCATGTATTCGTCCTTGAGCTACATTAGAGTTGAAATTTTGTCTCAAACCAAAAACAAATTTAAATGTTACTTAAGTGCTACTTAAATGACAACGATTCCTAAGAGAACAACAAGTCTTTGACGTTGTTAATACGTGGTACCTGTAATTTTTTGCTTCACCATCCAGAGAAAACTGATCATATTGTGAAAATCCAGAGTTTCCTTCCCAATCACTCAGCTGGACCCGCAGTTTGTAGGACTGTCGAGTTGTCAGTTTGGAGACAAATTCATTTCCTAACCAGAACTCATTTGAAGGTTCCCCGAAGCCCTGAAAGATTACTTTTTCCATTAACATAACACATACACTGTTTGAACACATCAATTGCATTTTCACAATCACACCTTGATGTTATTATATTGCAAAGAAAATTACTTGAATATATATTTCAGTAGTAATTGCTTTGTTGGGACATGGTGTTTGGCTTTGTGTTGCGCTTGCTCTCTTACTTTGAGTCAGAAATGCGGGTTAATATATTTAAGCCTTTTTGATTGTAGATCATTGGCACAATTTCAGATGCAGACAGATATGTTAAATACAGTATGCGTTGATTGAATGAGCATGTGCTTTGATTGAATAAATCTGCATGTTTGAATGAGCCAATGATAATCACACAGAGTCTGTGTTAGTGGATGTTGTTTCTCTTTTCCTTCCAAGATTACATCTTGGAATTGCCAAGAACAGCGTAGGATCACCAATTTCGTGGCCAGAACCAAATCTGGCCATTGTCTTGCGAGAAGACCGTAGCCTAGGATATATTTTCTTAGGGGAAGAATTTATTCTACTAGTATAGTTTTACCTTTTTGTACTCTTGCCACGTACGGTGAAAGTCAACACTGCCGTCAAAGCGTTTTTGTAGCACTGTCCAGCCACCTCCTTCTGTCTCCATATCACAGAAAGCCTTTAGACATGAGGGGAAATTGCAATTAATTGTAATTAATAATTTAAATTTAATGCTCTGTAAAGAATGCAAACTCATTTCTAATTTGAGAGTTAGGTTCAAACAAACAGAAGGGATACAGATTTGAAGTCTTAGATACTAAGTATACTTAGTTAGATTGTATCTTTTTTTATTCCTATATCAGCTAATGTGAGAGTATTGGATCTCATGGTTAAGCCCCTTCCTATAATTTCACAGACTCACTGTACCTTAACCTCAGTTGTAGTGTTGGGTATTGTGAGTGTGTAGACTCCACTTTTGGTGTTTCCTGACTTGTAGACAACAGCACAGTCCATGAATGTGATGGGATTGTCTTGCATCATGGCAGTTTTGGTCTCTACAGGGGAAAGTCAGCCATGGTTATTTATATTTACATGTCATCCTTTGGGAAATTCACATTCCATTAATTAAATATTCATATTATTTTTTTAAATTAATAAAAACATATCAATTAAAAAAGTAAAACTAATTTTGCAGGAAGTGTGTTCCTTTGTGTGCTCAAACACACCAGCACCATACCCTGAATAACAATTATTTACTGCAAGTGTTGGAAATAGGTAAACAACTTGCTTTGCCTTGTTCATAGGAAAAACAAAGTACGACCAGCAATGGATGTGTGACTGACTCCTGTCTGACCTTGCAAGTTCTGCCCAGTGCTAAGCTGAAGATGTTAGCTTGTTTATACTTTATATTTGATAATTAATATTCATATTTGGATAATGCTTTTTATCTACAGTGTATGCTTTATATGGAAAACGAGGGAAGTGGTATCAGTGTTCTTATTCCTTTACATTGTGTCTGGTCCTCAGAAATTGTAGTGATTAAAACTGTGGTTGCACTGTTAGGATAAAAATATTCCATATGCTTATTGTTGACAAGTGCAGTTTATGATGGTTTGAATTGCAGACTCGCCTTGAGCTGAGCTGACAGAGATGGTGTGAATTAGGTTGTTCACGGTTTCCAGCAACTCCTCCTGCTGAAGCCGTAGGACAGTGTTGTTGGAGGAGATCTTGAGCAACTGCTGCTCCAGCTCACCTATAATGGCAGTCTGCCTAAGTATTAGTGTCTGGAGCTGTTCCTTTTCATCTCGAAGCATCTTCAGCTCCATCTGTCTCTGCTCCTCCATCTCCTCCACCTTTTTCTCAAGGAGACTGGGGACAAGCAGGCAACAAGTTCAGCAGCGAGCTTTTTAAAACTTATTTAATAGTGATGCAACTTTTTTGTGTGTGATGAGATTTGATGTCCTCACCTATTCTTGTCATTCAGCTTGTTGATTTCATTTGTTTGGACGATTAATTGTTTTTCCAGATTGTTGGTTGACAAGGAATTCTCAAGGAGCTGTCGCTCAAGTCGAGTTGTATGATGAATTACCTACAAATAAAAGAGATAGGAGTTCAGCCCTGTTCCAGAGGTACTTAAAAAACGAATTAAACTAGAAAACTAATTATTGACGTCATCTGTAGAGTCTTACATGCCACACATTAAAATGTATAACGTTTATACATTAATATATATATAACATGCATACATTAAAATGTATAGCTTGAGCTTACAGTAATGCCATTTAATTTCCCACACAACACAAAGCTCTTATCTGCAAACAGGATTTATTCTAAGACACTATCACACTCTTGACAGAATACATAAACTTGAAATTATGGTGTCAGACTTCTCCATTATAAAGTTTAATATACACCTTGGAAACTTATTAAATACCCTTAGCTCAAGCTAAAGCAGTCTGAAACAACTGTCCATAATCCCACAACTTCAAAGTTAAAATTATTGAGTCAGTTCCAATTACATTAACCTTCATGAAGGCACAGCTTTGTTTGGTTCTATCTACTAACTGGGTGCAGTGTATATGCGAACTGAGTGAATATGGAAATTATAATCCTACTGGCTAGAATTTAGACTTTAGAAAATAATAAAAACTTGAAGGAAGACGCAGGAAAAGAGCCGTAGCAACCCCAAATAACATAGTAACTTGAAAATGTCTTGTCACAGCATATCACCAGTTTGCAATTCTGGAGTGAACAGTCATTTTCAAAATGGAAAAGCATGACAGGAAAGAACAACTGAAGTGCAATAGTGCAGACATACCTGAACGAGGAAAAGCCTTTAAAATCCATGTATTTTTACCGACAGATGTATTGAACTAAACTCTGGGGTTGGGGACCTTGCCTCTAATTTCCCATTGTGGAGGAACTGAACTCAGCAAAAAGCAGGTTGTTTACATGGATTCGAGCTATGTGTCTCAAATGGAGCTGTTGATGTCTTTGAACAGACGGATGTCTGATTGTGACAAACTGATAGACCCCTTCTGTGGGAATACGAGTGTGCTAATAACAGGAAATGCTGTACAGTTGGCTCACATAAGGTCATTGACGTGTAGCCACAATAATAAACTGACTCAGTCATGGTTGTTTTTCCCTTGCTTATTATTTCAACACCCTGAAACTACATAATTTAATGCAGTGTACCACAGAGGGGGACAAGATCTCGAAATCTATCTTGCTTTTATGTAAACAGGTGCAGACTGTTTTACAAGTGTTTTTCTGCATGTCACCTCTCTGCATTTAAAGAAAAAGAGAGAGCACAGGCTCACCTGTGCTTCCACATTGGTCAGTTTCCTTGTTTGTTCAGCAGTTTGACTTAGCAGGTTTGTTCCAATTTCAATCATAGTAGCTGTGTGGTTGTGTACAGCAGTCTGTTGGATTTGGACTATATCCTGTTTCATGCTGTCCTGTATGTAGTTCTCAAGCTGAAATGAAAAAAAAAAACATTTCAAGAATTCTATGTAAGGATAATTAAACAGTAGACTTGTTGTACAGTGCTGTATTGAAACCCTATAATTCACAGTTTTACATGGTGCTGCATACTGTCAAATGTTACTGTCATGTTGGACATGAAACAATATTATATTATACACATACAAGAATGGAATGCAGCAGTTTTCTGGTTTTATGTTAAATGAATGGTAAACAGCACTGGAGTAACAATGACTGGACAGCATTGGAATAAAAATTACACCAGACCAGGTATTTGGTGGTCAAACGCTTGACTTTGAATCAAAATGCACCAACAATGCACTTGATCACACTGCATTTTGAAACCAACACACTGATGGTGCCTGTGCTACTTGAACAACATGAACGCTGGACAGGAAAATGACACTGTGTCTCTCTTAAACTTGGAAGGAAATTTGTGTTGTGCATGCAGCCACTTTGTGCCTGGTGCAACATAGGGAAATTTCCTACCTCCAATATCAAATATTAAAACTCATAGAATCAAAGTAATGATACAATGGCTTAGAGCCAGTGGTGCATCAGTGTTTCATCCTTATGAGATTTATTCTTATCTACCTTACAGTATTGCCAGATTTAGACCACGACCAATCATTAAGTTATTTCCTGCATGGTGTTCCTGAGTGGCAATCAGGTCACACATCTTGTAAACAGGATGGAAGTGTTGAGTGAGGAGTTACATCCTTCATGACAGTATGACTTGTGTACAACTGGAAACCAACATCAGTCACATATCTTTGTCATCTACAGTAAGTTTGCATAACTTTTGTTATTTACTTATTAGTCAAAAATGCATCCCTAAACAGCTGGTTCGGTTGTTATTATTTTCATGGCAAATACAAACTGCGGCACCAATTAGTGCTGATTTGTTGTCTTCCTTTCTTGGTGTT
Source organism: Trinectes maculatus (assembly GCA_016785345.1). Taxonomy (NCBI): domain Eukaryota; kingdom Metazoa; phylum Chordata; class Actinopteri; order Pleuronectiformes; family Achiridae; genus Trinectes; species Trinectes maculatus. The sequence continues at coordinate 146,912 of JAFBJQ010004367.1, read as the reverse complement.
AGTGTATGTTCATGCTTGCACACAAAGATGTGTGAGAGGAAGGTTTTCATTTGAATTGTTGGCAGGATGTGCCACTGACAGTCCATGCCCTAATCAGTTGTTTACTCCATGTGCCTCAAAGGCGTCAGTCAGGAAGGCCTTTATACATGAAAGCTTGACAACAAATTGTTTTGTTCAGTTGTCCTCAGCCAGTGCAGCAACAGAGTGTCAAAAATGAAGTTACTGTATTTTAATGGTTTTAAATGAGACCATCACACCAGTAGGTATGGTACATGAAAAAAATCAACCCATCAAATTTTGGTGAAGCTGCAGGAGTTTTTGTTTTTACATTGTGCAGGAATATTTTCATTAATCTGTCAGGAAATAATGTATAGCTTTAGAATGTTAAAACCAGACAGAAATGAGATCTTTGAGTTTTTTTATGTGGTGATGTGTATTAGACCGCTTTATTTTTAATTCATGTTTCTGTGTGCTAGGTAGACATGTGTAGGACTGGCCTTGTGCGTGTGTGATGGAGCTGTGAAATGTTCACATCTTGCCTGGCTTGTCTTGTATAGTTTGCATCATTAATCACACTCTAAAGTAGGTGAAGAGAGGGAGCTAGGACAGAAGTTTGCTTTTGTTCTCATGCACAAGTAATTGCTGAACGGGCTAAAAGAAATGCATGCATCACCTTATGTGGACACCTGTGCTGAGTTTTTGTTATTCGCCAGAGCCACTATGCTCTTTTGTGCAGAATATAAGAGCATCTCAGAGGCGCTTTCACCTTTACTTACTCAAAGAGGTTCCTCAAGAAAAAGAAAAAGTCTTTTTTTCAAATAAATGTATATCCTCAGATGAAGTTGGTCTTAACATAACCCTTTTATCGTTATCCTCTGTTTAGTGAGGCAGTTTTACTTTGTCATAGGCCAAGTATTACTCCTATAACCATGGCAGTTAACATTAAGTTAGAGACTTTGCATTAGTATAAATACTTCCAAGTTGTCCAAATATGTTTTTGCATAGTAAAAAGAAAATCTATAACGTTTTTGATGAAATGTTAAAATGTGCCGGCTCCGTCTGCAGACGTTAATCAATGAGATACTTCTGTTGAGGTTTAGGGGAACATTTGTCAACTTTTTAATCTTTTACCTTAAGCAGCCACTGAGTGTTGTTCTCCATGATGATCTCCAGTTGTTCCAGCCTCTGAGCTGCCTCGTCGTTGTCCATGGATCCATCCTTTTGAACTGGATAGCTGTAGCTGTCGCTCCTGGTTTGGCAATTTTCCTGCTCAGGCAGGAGAAATGTGTAGCTGCATGGGCCGTTCTGAATCTGGTATTGTCTCTTACCAACTGCACAGTATCCTGTTCCCAGGCCAAGACAGAAACTTAAAACTAATAAGTCCACATTCAGCATTGTCATTGTCGTTAGTACTTTTCTTAAAATAAACTGCAAATTTGTAGCTCTGAGGATTTTCGAGTTTTTCTTAAATGTCTATCATTGACTGCGTCTCTCCCCAGCAACATCTAAGTGTAAACAGTCGTCTTGAGGTCCTGTAGATTTCTTTTATTACCTCTCAGTGGTAGGAGGAGAAAGAGCCAACAGGAATTAAAGGTAGTGTTTTATTCTCATGGATTACCGGTGCCAGACTGCATGTGCTCGCCTTTCATCAAGCCCCCAGCCACTTGTTTGAGCTGCCCTTGGCCCTTCTGATTAGCTGACTGTGATTTTAACCACTCCCCCCCTCACTGTGGCCAGTCAATGTGAAACGCAGTGAAGTGGAGATTCCTTTCAGTACACACTGACTGAACAACACAGAAGAGCAGATGCGCAAACTACACATCTTTCACTATATCCTCTACAATACCCACATGTTGTTTTTTTCTCTAGTCAAACAGCCTCTCAGGATGCAGCTGTCCACATTCAGGACACTGTGATAGTAGTCATGTCCATCCCATTCATTGAAGAATGTTTCCCAGCCTACGACAAACACTTAAGCATCTTTAAACAGAATAATCAAAGGAGAAAGCCTTTGTTTGAATGAAGCTTTGAACTCCTTCAATTCATATTTTACTCTTAAAATGTTCAATCTAAACTAAAAACACTGAAATATACTAATTTTCGGTGTCCGGAGGCTGTTTTCTATACCTGTTTTCTTCTTGTTATTAATCTTATATTTTAGTTGAATTTGGTTTATTTTAGTGTATTAATGAAGTTATGAAATAGACCAAAAGATTATCTTTTACATTTACAAAGTAAAGCTTGATCCTTAGTCATGGCTTTTTCTTTTGCATCTCTTTCAGCAGATTTTGTTACTTCACATTAAAATCCAATCATAAGCATAATGTGCCACTGTTTTCTGTTAAGCTTGGGGAAAAAAAGGTCATGGGGAAGTTTTATTTTCTCATGAAATCAAAAATCCACAATCCATTTCTTTTGAAACACAACACCAAAAAGAAATCCCACACAGATAAACCTTAAACTTAAACGTGAATCTGGATCTTTTTAATGAAATATTTAAATGCTGTCATTTCCAGGCATATTTTCAAGTGAAGGAAACTGGAGTATTTTGTCCATCGATCTCATCTGCGTGCTCTATGCACGAGAAGCTTGAAATTGTATTTGTTTTCTGGGGCTGTAAAAAGGTTTTTTTGTAGAAAATATTTTTTTAAATAAATAACCCAGCTGGTTTCGCATAATATTTAATGATAATGCCACAGCCTGCAACACACAAATGGAAAGTTTGGGGCTGTTTCCATTAATTGCAGCATAGTCACAGCTGGGGCTTTTGCAGTCATTTAAATCTGTCTGAGGGCTCTTATGTCAATGTAGGGAACAGTGTGCAGGTGCGCTGTGCAGGAAGGGCATTGACATAGAAGGATGTTTTGTCCTATACTTCAGGAATGTACTTCTCTCAACCTTAGCTTTTCCTTTAGTAGCTTCACCTCTTACTCAGTAATGACTTTGGTCCCTCTAGCAAAATTATTATAAACAGAGTGAGATCTATATTTTGTACCCAGTGCTCATTGGAAATTAACCACATTTGTCAACTGTGCCAGATTTTACTTTTTGACAGGAAAGCCTTCGATGTGCAGTGGGATAGAAGGACCAAAACAAAATTGCAGGAAGTAGGCTGATGTAATAGTTACTGTACTGTATACGGGAAATGCAGTATATTTAGGGAACATTACCAAAGAGGAAGGACTTGACAGCATTCAATAGACAGTAACTTTTCCAGGTGCTCGTGCTGAATCATGCAAACGATAAATTCATCTACATGCATAGGGACTATTTGTCCATTTAACCTTCACTGAGCCACATCTTATACAAATTATACACAAGGTTTGCCTGAGCTGTCAGCAAACAATGGAACTTATGAGAACTGTCACGCAAACACCATTTCATTATTCAGGGCTGTTAGGCTTTATTTATTCTTGTCTGGTACTGGTCGAGCTGAACAAGCTGCCTTTCTCTGCAGACTCACTGTGCATAGCAAGAATAATGTACATAGATGCAGTGGCCACAGAGATATTGATTATGTTGTCAGAGTCAGCAGGTGCAGTCTCCCATGGGAAGCATAATTAAATGTTGCTGGCATAATAGAAAGCATCTCATTTAAACTGTAACTATCTCCAGCGTGTTTTTCAAACCACTGATTTCTCTGCAACTCTGCTGCAGCTAGTTTAAAGATAATTATTTTTAACGCTGGGTTTGACAGCAGTTAAATTTAATTTCTTTCATGGTACCACACTGGATAGGACTCAAGGTAAGAAATTATGTGGAAAAGCTGAATGTAACAGTTTGGAGCTCTTCACTCTAGCTACTGACCCCTGCAGGATAAAGAGCAGGCCAGTAGCGAGGACATCACGCAGCAAACCCAAAAAGAAACAGAACCTTAAAAAGATAAACTCATTCAGAGCTGATGATACTCGTTAACTCGTTTGCGGCACGCAACAGTAAAATAACAGCTGTATCAGTTGTCAGTAATTCCGATAAAATCTCTTATTTCAACCTAAAAAGTAGCCTGTGTGAGTTACCAGAATTTTACCCAAGTTTCTCTTTAAAAATGGATTATATGGTACATTTAGGTTTTCAGATGAGGCATTCCATGGCCTATTTTTCATGTGCCTCACAACCAAACAGTTATCGCTTCTGCTGTTTGATTATCATACTTTCATGCCAACTTCAGTATTAAATGAACATTTTACATTTGTGGATTTTTCAATTTTACATTAAGTTTTTAGGGGAAAATGAATACTTACTTAATTGAAATATCCATATGATGTGAATTTAATTAAAATCCCTGGATAGGTCACTGTTGGTGCAGCATCATGGTTTATCACAGTGAAATCCAGCAACTCGCATCCATAGGATAGGGCGCATCCATAAAATCTGTGACATGATTTTAAGTTGTAATTCTTGATCTGTGAGAATTAGTGAGTAAAGTTCCCAAAATACTCAGACACTATTGACGACTGGGATCTACGCCAACCCAGCCAGACAAGGTTTTAGAACAAACCTAATGAGATGATTTCAGTGAACAATCAGCAGGAGGTTCATTAAACAAGTGTTTGATCGACAGTTCACTTTCTTCTTTGTTTTGTGGCACTGCTGGGTGGCACTGTTCACGCTGCCATTGTAAACTTGTGTTATCACAGAGGTCAAGCTGACATCTCAATGGAGGAAAAAGCAAAGGTGAAAATAATGAAATTAATGAGGCCTGGATTCCTTTTAGTTGCTTTAATTTCAGGCTTCTGGTGTGCAAGTTTGGTCACACTGATATGACACGTAAGTACACCTGTGTGTCTCCTACTGTCTCAAGTTTTAAAAAATGTACCCGGAAATGTGTGTGTGTGGGGTGGGGGCTGCGGGGGTGGGGGTGGGGGGTTGGTGAAATGTTTGTTGTTCAGTATTTAACTCTCAGTTTCTTTTCTCAGATCAGCCGTCTACAGAGGCACCTGTCTGCCGGGGAACACCAGCAGGATCTGTTCCAAGGCCAACCAGCGATGTTTGTGTCCCAGCACTCCCAGCCCCCCACTCAGAGTCTGGTGGAGCTGATCCAGCTCTGTGGGGGAACAGTCTGCAAAACAATGCGGCAGGCTGGTATCTGCATAGGGAGGTACAGTGGCAGGAGACCAGAGGGAAGCAGGGTCCTGTCGGAGCAGTGGGTGCTGGGTGAGTTTTTTTTTTTTTACTAGTGTCTGTGTTAAATGCTAAACACTTTTATTCATGTCGCTAACACTTGTTTCACTCCTTTTTAATTTCAGATAGCATCACACATCTGAAGCAGCTTTCATATGATAACTATGAATTGGAGTGAAGCTATTTTTGTTAATGGCTGTGAAGTTTAGTTTTACAGAGTTTAAGCTGGATGGCTCCTGGTCACATCACACACAGCCTCACCTTCTCTCTTGTTTTACTTATGTCTTTGAGGCCTTTTTGTATTTCATATCAAAAACTTTTAGACCCTGGTTACCAGGGTTACCTATTACCTCTGATGACCATCAACCCTTTAATATGTTTCTCTGGAAATTTTAACATTTAATATAATGGTCGTTTTATTAAGTGAATTGTATTTTTTAGGATATAGCAATCACTACTGCATAACTGTGTTTATTGTGACTGAGACATTCTGCTTTGTTGTTTTAACCATGTGATTTTGCAAATACTTTCTGAGCCAGTTTAGTAGCTAATGGTGAGACATTAGATCCTTATAGACATGTTTTGTGATTGTTAATAAAAGACTTGATGAATTTGATTTGGATCTTTGGTTTTTCTATATTGTCTGAGTTAACTGTAGATTAAATTAAACTGGTTAAACTGTATACACTTTATTATTAAATGCCATTTTATCCATGCAGTACGTAAATGTCCGCGTACTAATTTTGTTCAGGCCTTGCCATTTTAGTTTTCATCAAGTTTCAGCATTAAAACACCTTCATAATGTATAGACGTTTTTATGATAACAGCTGCTGAACACTGAAATGTGATTGAAAGATGAGTGAAAAAGAAACAAAACCCGCTTTTAAAACAGTGTCCCGTTCCTTTAATGTGGGAACGCCCATTGGCCAGCCTCTTCTACGTCACTTGACCAATCAGCTTCTTTGATGTTACACGGTGTCTGCGTGGGGAGGCGTGTGTGACATTTGCTGCATGAAGCTAGTTTATGAAACGCTAACTGGAAAGAGGGAAAAACTAGCAAAGGATATATTATAATATTTTATTTTTCAATAACTGAGCTGACGTTAGTGTTTTTGATCTGTTACTGTTGTGTGCCCAGCAGAGGAGATAGTTAAATAGTCAAATGTAGCGTTCGATAAAACTTCCTGTGTTCCTGTAAAGTAAGCTAACGCTGTCAGTTAACTTGTGTAGTAAATGTACGGAGTTCGGGTTGAGGTCGTTTTGTGGTTTGCAGCTAAGAGGTGACGATATTAGTCGCATAAAAGCGGTTAATTTCGCTGTGTGTATTAGTCACTATGGGTGGACGTTAGCGCCTAATCTGCTTGCGTTTTGCACGCAAGGTTAAAATTAGCTTTAGCCAACTAGCTCCTCAGTCCCGTTCTGTTGCAGATCTCTCTCTCCTATGCTGACTTGTCAGGACAGGTGTGCAGAAAGTAGGCCAGGTGTGGCGCGGCATAGATAGTCTGTAACTTAGCCACAGTGCTCACAGAGCGTGGCACCGAGTCCAGCTGTCTACTTCAGGGATTGTTGTAACGTCAGTGGAGCCAGAGGTGGGACCATGCTGCTGTCCTTGGTGGTGCACACGTACTCGCTGCGGTACTGGTTTCCAGCCACGATCATGCTGGGGACAGCCCCGGCATATCTGCTGTCATGGGGGGCTTGGCGTTTACTTTCGACTGTTTTACCAGCGAGTGTGTATCACAGGGTGGACGACCGCCTGTACTCCATCTACCAAACTATGGTGCTCTTCTTCTTTGAAAACTACACAGGAGTTGAGGTGAGAGATTCCTACTACATGTAAACTTGCAGAAAGCCTCGTTTACACTGATTATACTATGATCCAGTACTAAATGACAACTGCCTCTGACTGCCTGTACCTCAATTGAACTTATATTTAATATCTCGTGTACACTTAAGCTTTAAGATTATTAAGATACTTTTAAGGTTTATTTATATATAAATATACATACTAATATTTTATATATGGAGGTTGCACAAAAACAAAGGCTCATTGACAAGATCACGATGAACCAGATGCTTAGCAAGAAATTCTACATTCTTTTGCTCATTCCTTGCCACTCCTTGTACAGTAGGTAGTGATAGTATTGTAGCTACTATCTTATTTGTGTGGTCACCTGTCAGCTCTGTGCCACCACCTGTTTGCCACATGGCAAGATTAGATTTGCTTCGACTTCGGACTTTTCCTTTATATCCCCTTGAGTTTGTTGAAAGGTTCAACTTGGAGGTTTAATTCTACACAATAGGCTAAACCAGCCTGACCTTGAACCAAATGCCTGATGCAATCAGAATATTTGTAACAACAAAATTAATACGTACCTCACTGTGGAATAAATTTGCCGGTAGGATTTTCTGAACATCTATGGAATATCTTTAACGTTTGTTTTTTTTCCCCTTTCTCTGTAGATTGTTATATATGGCGATATACCAAAGAACAAAGAGAACGTGGTCTACCTGTCTAATCATCAATGTACAGGTAATATATTAAGATATGCCCATAGCTTTTGAAAACTTAGGCTTAGACAGTCACAGGTTAAATATCACTTGTCGTATTTCCATATTGTAGTTGACTGGATCATTGCTGACATGCTTGCCATCAGGCAGAGTGCTATTGGTCATATCAGATATGTTCTGAAAGATGGACTGAAGTGGCTTCCGCTTTATGGATGGTATTTCTCTCAGGTAATGAAACTGTGTGAGTATTTGAACATGAGTTTGTTAATTTCAAACGTAATTGAAATAGCAATCACATTCCTCACTGCAGCTCAGATCAAATCACCTCTGCCTTTCAGCATGGAGGAATCTATGTAAAACGAAGTGCAAAGTTTAATGAAAAGGCCATGAAGAAGAAACTCCTCACTCAGACTCAGGCTGGAGCACCCGTATGTACATCACAACAGATTTAAGTGTATTTAAGTGTATAAATTTTATCGTCATAAAATAGTGTCTTCAAGCTCATTCTGAATGTTTTTCTGAATGTGTTATTGTGTCAAATGGGCTTGTTCTAATCACTTTCTTTGGATTTAACTGTGGAGGATTAGTGTTTTTTGTGTGTGTGTCGTGTCTGCCCATCTGCCTCTGTGCCATATGCACCCTGTAATGTACCTGACTGAATTTATTATTATAATCGTTATTATTATTGTTATAATACATTTTAAGCCTGAGAAGTAGGATGACCCTACTTCAGCGAACACAGTTTAATGTGCTTGTTTTCATCTCCCTTGTTGAACAACAACTTATGTATCTGTTGGAGATTTCACTTTGGGCATTGCAAAAACAACCAAGAGCAAAGAAGCTTTCATTTAATGACTTTTTCTACCCACAGATGTACCTTGTCATTTTCCCAGAAGGAACTCGGTATAATCCAGAGCTCAAGAAGGTTATCACTGACAGTCAGGCTTTTGCTACGAAAGAAGGTACTGGCATGATATCAGCCATTTCCTGCTTTACTTGTGCATACTAATTCAGCACAGCTCCGCTCACTGTGTAGAACAGCTGACTGGGCATTGTGTTGTTTGACCGATGAGCTGTCACCTTCCTACAGATTTATAAAATGATTCCAAAGTTTTCAGTTATACTTGTACATCATCAAGGATCATGTTTAAAAAAAAAAAACTATCAGAGGGATTTAAGTTCTGTGTCACAACAAGGGATTTCCAGTAATTGGATTTCAGAAAGCACAGAGAGGATGGGATGATACAAAGCTGTGCATCTGGATTCATTCATCAGACTTGCTGAGTGGGGTCCTGCCTTTTCCTTTTATCTAAATATGTAAATTTTATAACTAAATTTATACTTTCGATGAGAGGATAAAGTATGTATCTTTTCTCTCCAAGTTTTGCTTGTCAGCCACCTCCTGATCGATGTACTGTCAATATCTGACAAAAGGAAAGCAACTTAAGATTTCTTTATTTGTTTTGATTAATGCCAACAGGCAGCTTTGTGTATAACCTGCACCTCAGAAAAGAAAACCACATTACCTGTCCAGACTGCCTTCACTTTTATAACTGAAAAGTGACAACTTAGCAAAAAGACTGTGCTAATAGCTTTATTTTTTTACAATTAAATACATTATTAGTATTGTCATGATTATTACGATGCTATTGTGTGGTGTTATGTTCAGGTCAGCAGAAGTGGACAACAGCTCTGAATATCACCTTCCCCCATTAATCCAAATAAATCGCTCCAGAGAGCCTGACATGTGCACATGACATTATCTGCTCTTAGTGAGGTATTAGCGAGAAGAGAATGGTGCCACATCTATAACAGGCAGTTCAGAAACTGACCTACAAACAGAAAATTCTGTTTAATTTTCAAAGCATTTTATATTTATTTATTAACACCTACTATTTGTCTTTATTGTACTATTTGTCTTTATTGTAGGACTGGCTGTTCTGAAGCACACACTTACACCCAGAATGAAAGCATCCCACATAGCCATTGAGATGATGAAGGGGCACCTGGATGCTGTGTATGATGTCACAGTGGCATACGAGAGAACGCTGGATGCCTCTGGTCAAAGAAGATCTGCACCATCAATGCCAGGTAAGCCGGCATCTTAGTTTGGCCACAGGCATTCAGCTTTTCGATTCCATGCACACGAGAAGAAGAAAATCATGAGTATACTAATGAGTGAAAAACATCATTTTTCACAACACATGAAATTTAAATATAATTGGAATGGCTGGACAAATTCCAGTTAGCCATGAGTTAGCCTTGTGTAAGAGCTCAGCTCATAGAAGTGACACCCCATAGGGTAGAAGAAGGTAAAACTTTGTTTTTTGTTTGACGTTAGGCATTTTATTAGCCGACACCAAAAGGATCTGTTCTTTCCAGTCATCACTCCTTTCCTGTTGTAGCACTCACAGTGGCAGGCAGTAAAATAGAAAAGCAACACATCTACATTTGTGCCAGTTCTTGCCAAAAACAACAGCACACACTGTGATCTGAGCGCATCGGAAGTCTGGCCCACACTGACTGCATCTCACTCCAGTGTCAATTAATTCTGTCGTAAATCTTCTCCCATACACAGGTGGTTTAAAAATGAATGGCTGCTCTAGAGCATGCCATGTTTGTTGACAGATCCACCAACCCTGCATAATGTATTGCCACAGTGGTTGCAGAATCAGCATAGCAGGGGTTTTACTTAATACCAGGTGTCACAGCAGGAAACTGATGTCATTACCAAGGTAGAAATCGCATTTTAACTGTCGATGTAAATAAGGTCTACTGGACACCTGGAGGTTTCTAATGAAAAGCAAATTCCCGCTGTAGATATTTGTATCTAATGATTATACACACCCCATGTCTATTTTTCACTGCTGTATCATGCTAGCTGTTGTTCCTGTGCTTCATATTCACACCAAAACCATATCATTGATTCAGACTATCTAGACTATTTTCTTTATTATTCCTTCTGGCATTTGGTTTATAAAACACCATATAAAACAACATATAGAAAATGCCAAACACAGCATCTTGGAGCCTAACTTGATGCATCCTAGGTCCTGTTTTGTGTGACTATGCCAAGTCCCCATTTATATTTAGCTTACATGTGAGACTTCAACTGTGAAACTCCTGAAAATGTTGTTGTCGTTTTTGAAATAGCTTTAAACTTTTATCGTTAGGAAATGTGCAGTTAAGGTCAAAATTATTAGTCCCCCCAATGAAAAGTGCTGTGAAATAGAGCAAAGATTTTTTTTTAACACAGCCTTTTCAAACATCCTAGCTTTATTTTGAATGCTTACATTTGTTGTACTTATACAGGCATACAGGAATGAAATTATTCCACAAAAACCAAAAACTACCAGGGTTAAAATTATTAGCCCCCTTAAGAACTGACATTTTTATTTAGCCATAGCACAAACCACTGTTGTGCAATGATGTGATTTAGCTTTGTAATACTCAAAGCTTGTAAAAGCTAGTTAAAACTAAGGGTTATAAATTTAGACTTGAGAACACATATGCCAAAAACAAAAGAAATCAGACTAAGAAAATCTCCACTTCTGCAGAAGAGACATCTTCAAGCCAGACTGAAGTATGCTTAGAACAAGCTGGGGTAGGATTTTGCATACTTGAAGCATGTTCTTTGGTCAGATGAGACAAAACTAGAGCTCTTTGGCCATAGAAACATTGCTTATGTTTGGAGAAAGAAGGGAGAGGCAAATAACCCAAGAACAATGTCTACACATTGAAACACGGTGGTGGGATTGTTATGCTGTGGGGATGCTTCAGTGCGTCTGGAACTGGGAATCTTGTCAAGTGGAAGGAATCATGAAGAAAGAAAGATATGTGAAGATTTTGAAAGAAAACCTTAAGCAGTAAGCTGCGAAACTGGATCTGGGTCGTCACTATTTCTTGCAGTATGACAGCGACTCAAAACATTTGCAGAAAGTGAATGTTATTGACTGGCTTGCACAAAGCCCTGACATGAATCCCATTGAAAATCTGTGGGCTGAACATACTAGAGGGCCATCAAATCTGGACGGGCTTGAAAGATTTGACAAAGAAGAACGGGCTAGGATTCCTCAGGAGACATGTCCAAAATTGTTGAACACTACAGCAAATGACTGCAGACAGTTATCAAGCAAAAAGGATACACAATTGACTATTATGATCAGGGGGGCTAATAATTTGGATCCTGGTAGTTTTTGGTTTTTGTGGAATAATTTCATTTCCGTATGCAAAGTACAACAATGTAAGCATAAATATAAAGCTGGGATGTTTAAAAAGAAATTTTTGCTCTATTTCACAGAACATGGGGAATACTTTTAAAACAAAGACGTTTTCATGGGGGGTTAATGATTTTGACCGTAACTGTATGTAATTACTTTCTTAACTATTGTCCTTGAGTTTCCCCGCAGTTTGAGGATAAACGTCTTGAATCTTGACAAAGCACATTACACACTGAAGCAGCACTTTAAAGAACATGAATATAATTATATATATATATATAATTATTTTTAATTAGAATATGTACCTTTTTGCTCTGGCATCACAGAGACACAAGTAGCATTTAAACACTAGATATAAACACAGCCAAGATGAATCAGTCTATCCAGAGTTTTGCAGGCACTTTATTATCAATTGTGCAGCACTGTTTACACTTCCTCTCTATCTCTCTATTTAATCATGTAGCAAACGTCACCTATTAAACAACCGTGTCTTCCTGTAAACAGCATGACTCCATGTTTTGGTGTTTCTGATTATTCTGTGGTCCCAGTTGTTTGGCCAGCTGTTGTTAAATGTTTTAAAAGAAACTTCCCGCTTCAGTCAGGAATAAACATATATGTGTTTTTTTGAAAAACACAACAGAGGGATTAGAAACTCTTCTCATCACGCACTTCCTGCCCTCGTGTGGTAACGGTGACGTGAGTAATTTCACACAGAGAAACCTGAGGCTGCGTTCACACCGGCTCTGCAAGAAACCGGCTCACTGCAGCTTTATTGACATATCTTTGTCATGATTTCATCATATAGTGATAGGTGCAGTTTATATGTATTTTTAAACCATGAATGACAGTTTTGACCTCAAATCAATCATACTATTTTAGCCCATAACTGGTAAGTAGTAGCAGAGTATATGGATACAATGTCCTTTCTTTGGACATCAGTTGCTAGTCAGTCATTAATAAATAAGACAACGTAATGTATCAAAGCATCTTTTTCAGTTTTTAACCACTGAAGTGGAACAAAATTGCTGCTTATTGATTTGGTCTGGAAACATTTAAGTCAAAGAATTGATTTAATTATAAAATAATTTAAAATAATTTTCTGCATTATTTATATACACACACTTAAAGTGTAAAATATAAATGAAGCAAAACATTCTGTGATCACAGATCAGAAATGTTGTTGTTTTTCAAAATCAGGAGGAATTGTTTATCACTTGAGAGCGAAGAGTTTATTTCCTTCACCTATTCCAGGTTGTTGTTTTTAAATGTGTTTGGAACATTGTTCTGCTCAAACACATGACCTGAAGTGGAAGCTCAGCTTTCTTTTCAGTGGTTCACTGAGTTGCCAGCATTTGTTAAACTGGCAAACATTGTGTCAGAAGGTCAACTTGAATCTGCACAGCAGCAGATGGAGGTGCACACTCCACCAGCGAAGCAATCTTTCGCCCCTGACTTCGATCAAGTTTCCTCTTTTGGCCACAGTGCCAAGTTTCCTGATAATATTGCATGTTGTGGAAACAGGAACTTGAACGTCTCTGGGGATACGTGTGTAGCCTTGAGTGTTCACACTTATGGTTATGTTTTTTACATTTCTGACCTTCTCTGACACTTAGGTTTTATTTCTTCATTCATTGCCCTGACAGTGTAATTTGGATTTTGGAGGAGTTTATTTCTGTTGTGAAACTATTTTAATTGTCTTTAATTTCATATATTAAAGAAGACATTTTACAAAGTTTTGTGTTCACTATTGTTTGAGAAGAATGCAAACATTGTAACCAACTACTCTTGAATTGATGGACCTTGGCATGATAGTGTTGTAACAGCTCTGCTCCATCACTGTCACGTCATGGTCATTTCAAATGCTTACTCTACGTGCCATGTTGCTGAAAGGGTGTTCCTGTTTTTGTTTAGTCTCTTTATTTTCTGTGTTTGACAGAATTCCTGTGCAAAGAATGTCCAAGAGTCCACATACACTTTGACCGTGTGGACATAAAGGAAATTCCTCCAGAGCCAGTGTTTTTCCGCAGGTGGCTGCACGAACGGTTCGAAATCAAGGACCGGTAAGTGTGCAGGCGTGGAACAGTTAATCATGTTGAAAATGCATGCAATCTGAATTCTAATATTATGTTGAAGAAAACACAAACAATCTGAATTCTAATATTATGTTGAAGAAAACACAAACCTGTTAATTTACATGAGACATAAATTGGACAGGAGCGATATAATACATAGAAAATTAGGAGTTTTAACTTTTTGGCAGTAGCTTTTTTTATCTGTTTGTTCTGTTTTGTTACCTAAAATAAGCTAAAATGGTCACTTGTAGGGCTCAGTTGTTGGGGAATATGTCAGTTCCTGACCTCAGAGTGGGCCCACCCAATTAAAAAATGTAAAAAAGTAATGTCCTCTTTGTTTTTTATAGGCTGCTTACAGATTTCTACGAGTCGAAAGCTGCAGACAAAATCTGTAGGTTCCCTGGAGAAGGAAAACCATCTCCGCTGAATCTCTCAAAGACCCTCCCATCATTGATGATCTTAGGGGGACTGACACTGCCATTACTGCTCACTGACAACGGCAGGAAACTGTATGTGAGAACCTGGGTGTATGGGACTCTGCTGGGCTGGCTGTGGGTGAACATGTTTCCTTAACGAATGGGGGAGGGCAGAGGCTGCCACAATTAGACGCACAAAAGACATGAAGAGACAGTGCCATTTTCCTGTGTCAAAACAACACAAGGTGTGTTCCAGATGCAGAGCAGCATCTGATAAGAGGCAGAGAGATTTATCCCACATGTCTGGCTTAACGTTGACCTTGAGCTAAAAGCTGAATGGAAATATGGAGAAATGTGAGAAGTGAAGACTTTTTGTGCTAGTTGTTCCCTGGTGTTATTTGGATTAGCAGTCTGAAATGGGTGGATTTGTTGAAAAGTATTAAGGGTCTCAGAAATCCCCCTTGGTCTCTAACATACAACAAAAACTGCTATATGTCTCTAAAAAGAATTTTACCCCTCATAAGATTTAGCCAAATTAGTATTCTTGCATGTCCCACTGAAGATCCTATACAACATTTATTTTGAGAACAAAGTGTGCTGAGTACTCTCTAAAAACACATTGAATGAGGATGTTCAGCTGTTATGTGTTGCTGACACAGAGCACTGCTGACATAATGAATCATTAATTATAATGTGCACTGACTGGTTGACAGTGGTTGTAATGTCTGTTTTTTATGCAAAGTCCTACATCAGACAAATTATGCACTTTGCTCATATATAGTGATGTTTTTACATTTGTGGTACAAAATGAATGACACACTGTGCTCTATATGGGCTCATTAACATGACACCAGCTAAAATGTTTACCATTAATTTTCGGTCTGCATTATATGCTTTATTTTGATAATGAATGTAGCTGAAATTTTGTCTTTTTTTCTTTTTTAATTTCCAACAGCCATTTAAATTCTTTTAAAAATGACAGTCTAGTTTCCTTTTATGAGCAAAGTCCTTTTTGCTGATCACTGGCTGATACCACGGTGAGCCCATATAGAATAATGAATGTTGAAACTGCAATTGTTCCACCAATGTAAAATATCACTTTAACCTTAAGATGTATGTAATTGCCAAACATGGGTTCATTTTTTTCTAATTACATTAGAACTATTTTTTCCACTTGTTATTCAAAGTTATGCATTAGTTACTTTTAATACTGCGATGCAGTGCACTTGAAAGTATCTACCAAGCTACAAGCTGACAAAGCCATGTTAACAGTATATCACAGGTTCCTGTGTACTCAAAGCCATTTGTATTATGATCATTGCTACATTGTGAAACGCACTGTGTCCATTGTCGTTGTTTACTGTATTGAAACCATTGCATTTTCCACGAGTCACTTTACATACTTACTATGTTGTCCTTATTCAGAGTTAGTCTGTAATCTGTTTTCCTCGTGTGGATGGTACAGCTTGTGGTTTTTACATGTTTATCTGATACCTCACTTGAATAATCCTTCCTTGTTCTTAAATGACCCTTGTCAGCCATTTTATAATTATTTTTATCCTGACAAGATCTGACTGTAAGTCATCAGGAAACTCTAGACAGTATTTCAATGCCAACAGTTTTTTGGAAACGCGTGCCTTCTCTTTGGAGGAGTTGGCCCTCAGCCCACCTACAGAGGGCCACAGTGGCTCCTCCTCCAGCAGGTAACTGTGGGGAGGCCGTCTGCTGGGGCTGCTGCTCACTGTAGCTTGCAGTCACATTGTCTACAGCTCATAGTGGCTTATTTTGCTCTAAGAATGCATTTACACTTTTTGAAGACTATTATTAAACAATAAAACCTTTAATGTGTGTAAACTCTGGGAGTGTGGGGATTGAGGTGAAATAAAATGCTGGGAATTATTCAAGTTGTCCCTGTGGTCCTGCTGTCCAGAACACAATTATTCAAATTTCTCGTTCTGAATGAAATTCCATCACCTCCCTGCATGATGTTTTACAATGCAGTAACTGTCAAGTCATCAAGATTAAACAGACTTGGCGTTCTTAAATATAACCATATTATGTATACGGGGTGGAAAATATTACGTTGTTATATACAGAAGGTAATTTGAATCAATATGTAATTAAATTTAAACACAGGAAATATTTTTGTTTTGAACAGAAAAATCGTTTCTGAGTTACCACTTTCCGACATTGTTGTCGGTCATCAAACACAACACTAGAGACATGCGCATTAGGGTTTGTGGGCGGTAACCAGGAAGCTGGGTGAAGCTGAGTGAAAGCAACGTTTGTGACAAGTGCTGCTGTTTTATTTGGACTGAAGGTAACAAAATACACCGAGACGAGACAAACGGTTGTACTGTAACAACAACAAAAAGAACACATACTTCACGTGGTGTAAATTCGCGCTATTCTGCGTGTAAACGTGTTTTTGTTTTCTCATGGGCCCTCTGCGATTGTTTTATTTATTGAGCACAGCGACATCTAGTGGCTAATGAAAAGCGAGTTTACAGATCGACAACTTCCTATTCAGAGTTTTTTAATAAGTAAACGTTTTTTGTTGTTTTTTTAATCAGTGTGGGCTTCATTCTAACCTGTGAGGAACCGTTCACAGACAGTGTTTAATGTGGGCAAGCAAATGTTTTTTCATAGTCCTGACACTTTGTCCTGTGTCGTTGTGTCCCGTTCAGTGATGGCAGTGGACTGGATTGGCTTTAGCTATGCTGCAGCCATCGTCTTTGGAGGATTTATGGGATACAAGAGGAAAGGTCAAACACTTGGTGCATTTAGATATTTCTTTTCATTTTGGTGAAACGGGCCCACACAAATAGATTGTGTATTTTTTTTTGGCTGTAGGCAGCGTGATGTCCTTAATGGCCGGTTTAGTCTTTGGTGGTTTATCTGCTTATGGTGCCTATAACATCTCTAATGACCCAAAGGACATTAAGGTGTCATTGAGTGAGTATGGCTACAGTAATGTGCTGATTTGCACCGGCTGGAGTGGTGGAAAATGTCCAACTGGGATAATGCCATGTTTCCATCTTTCAGTTGCGGCTGGACTTCTGGCATTAGTGATGGGAACCAGATACAAGAGATCTGGAAAAATACTGCCTGCTGGCTTAATGTCAGGGCTAAGGTCAGAGTCAAACTTGCCCAACATCCATTTATTGAGCAATTCAAGGATTGTGAAATGGTATGGAAAAGACATTGTGACATTCTTGTGGTTTGCTTAGTTGTGTTTTGTCTCTTTCTTTCAGTTTGTTGATGGTTTTTCGCCTTTTACTCCTGATCGTAGTGTGACTGAAGACACAACCGCGCCAACAACTGACCAGACTGAGGAGACAATGTTGGTCTCTCAATGAACATGCCTAATTCCTTTTAAAGGAAATATCATTCCCGTTGAGCGCACTAAAATGAGTCTCAACAACCATAACATTAATGTGTTATCGATCATATTTCATGTAACTACAAACAGATCATTCCAGTGGATTTTAGACAGATTCAAGATCATCTCTGATTACAGTAAATTTTTGATTTGTAACACAAATCTTTTATTGTGAAAACGCTTTTGCTTGAATTTAAACTTTCTAATTGTGAAGCAGTTCTTCACCTTTGTGTTATTAACACCATTTCTTTTCATTCACATTACCAGAAGCTTTGTGGGTAATATTTTTTGTCTTGGCAGTGGGCTTATTATGCTATGGTATCAGTTTTGCACGACAGGCTCTCGAAATATCAGGGTAAATAAGCTGAAATATTTGTATGACAGGAAAAAATAACTTGATTTCACATATCTTTAATAAAAAAGTGGATTTATATAATAATAGCAAAACTTAAGAAGTGTGATTCATAACTGATGTCTTTTTTCTTTTGTGTACAAGATATGATGTCAATGAAACAGGCACCGTAGGTTGGACACAGAAAAACAGCAGCTTTTAAAACGTTTGAATTTATTTTGTTGCATTACATTCACATTAAAAGCACTGACTTGTTACAAATGTGTCTACGCAAAGTTCTTTAATACTAATTAAGTTTGTTGTGTCGCAAAACTGTATTCTCAACATGAATGAGCAATTATAATTGTTAATGTGTTATTTACTGCATAAGGAAGCATTTGGTCTTCTTGTAAGAGGAGTGTACCAGATCATGGACGGGGTAATTTGAATCTCAGCACTTCCATGACAGTCTTCAAATAAACATCATCAGGTTGTGGCTTTCTCTTGCTGCCTGGCTGCAAGAACCTGCTGATGGCAGGAATCTGGGTCATCCTGCCCTGGAAAGACTTTAACACAAGAGTTAGTGTTAGGCATGGATTTCTCAACAAAATACTCACTTGTTAACGCCTTGCAGCAACAGTTTTATCTTTGTGTTGCTGCTCCTCTGTGTATGCAGCCTTTATACGTTGTGCCACTGTTTACCTTGACGTTGGGGAACTCGGACAGGATTGCAGGAAATTTCTCCTCCAGCATCAGGGTGCATTCAAGCAGCGCCACATCTGCACAGCTCAATTTACCCCCCACCAGGTACACAGGCCCAGCCAAAGCCTGAGAAGTTTGATGCTCAATGTCTCATTTATCATAATCAAATCAGATAACGTCAATCAACAGGCAGGTTTTGCAACACTGTCTGTTTTTAACTGAGATTATTCACTCTTTCGTATAATACAGTCGGTGCGTTGGGTGCGTACCTTTTCAAATACAGGCAGATAGCGCTCTTTTGCCTTAGTTTGGATATTGTCCAGTGCGGGTTGTGGGTCTGAGGCAAATGGCAACGTCATTATCATTTCCATGAGATCCATCAGTCCCTCCGTGTACATGTTGATCCTGTGAGAAAGCAGCTTCGCACTTGTAACAAACATCTATAAAAAAAATGGCCATTATCATCTCAATTAGATAAATGCATCATACCTGACACGGTCTTTAGGGTCTTTCGCATGGAGATTGTACTTCTCTGCGATGTAATTCAGGATTGCTTTGGTCTGAACAAGCTTCATGCCGTCAATTTCCACCAGGGGAACCTGCTGAAACATGAGGGATCCATCTGCAAAGTAAACACATCAGCAGTTAATGAAGGGTGGGGTTGTAACGTTCAGTAATTCCATTGTGTCACACATAAAGCCATTGGGTAGACCCAGTGTGTCAGGAGCAGCTGTTTACTAGGCTTATGATGTATCATATCCAGACGCCCGATGAATAAATGTGAAAACTTATAGTTTTCCGTTTGTAAAATGTGATTGTGTCTTCAAAGGTGTGGTTGGGAAAGCAGAGAATAATTTAACGTCCCACCTTCCCGGCCGAGAGGCGGCGCTAATGTTAAAATTAGACCCTAAGGCCAACGTGACTTGGAAACGAGACAGAACCGTTGTTATTCATGAAACTGCTTTTTTCACCAACTCACCATTCAGCAGTTTCTCATACTGCTCTCGGGTGGTCAGGAGCACCTCGTCGAACTGTGTGTGAAGAAACACGCCACGCTCACGTCACATTCAAGAGTTCTTTCTTCTTAGAAAATAAAATTATTTATCAAATAAACCAACCGCGACTTACATCGACCTCTGCCACCGTCAGGAGCCAGCGTATCGTCTCCATCCTCCCTCTGCCATTGAAGTAGTAGAGCACGACTTTCTCAGACATGGCGACTTTGTTTCACAGATAAAAATCTGCAAAGTTGAGAGAGGAGGGTAAAATAAGTAAACTCACACCATATACTACTGAATAATAACAGTGATAATAAACCCGAGTAAAGCAGACCCACACACCCGTGCACTCTGTGGCCGGCAGTGGTGAAGTGTACGGAAGTCCAAGCTGTTATATAACTTTATTCGTTGATAACAACAAAAAGCAAGTAAAGGTGGAGAACTCAGCGCGACTGCGATTGGCTGGTTTGGGCCAATAGAAAACCGCATTCATTTACATATTATCGCTAAGCATGTTGGGAGATGGACCAAGAAACTGACTTTTTGAACATTTTTGCGTAAATGTGGACAAATATTCGATTCGATTAATCGGTAGTTTAAATTAACCATATCATATATATACACACATACTTGTGTGTAGGTTTGTTGTTGCACCTTAAGCGAAAGTGTTTGTCTCGAGCAGCCCCATATAACGTTTTGCGCCGCCCTCTTTGAATTGGATGTGAGGGCGATCTGGCTGCGACATCTGTCACCCCATTGATCGCTAGGGTTGATTCGGCTGATCTGGCTGGCTAGGCGGGTGTCCCCTTCCTCCCTCAACGATCCATGTGTGTCCCTCCCGAAGCTCCGCGCTCGGTGGAAGAGGACGAGGTCCCCCCGGCGGACGACCATCCATCGGTATACCAGTAGCTGCGCTCCCTGCTAGAACCTCCAAACAAGCTCAAGGCCCATTTGTAGGAGAAACGTAGGGAAGTCAAGCTCCAAGCTTCAGACACATCCAATTGCGGCGCTGCACGTGGCAGTCTGCCTTCCTTTTTCATTCGTTCTTTTAAAACATTTAATAAATCCGTGTACATTCGACTATATACATGTATACATTTTATTAAGTATAATATAAAATTGTAGAATATTATTAAATATTATCAAATTGTAGAAATTACATATAAATTAATTGTAACTTTGATGCAGTTTATACTCCATCAGCTCATTGAATCACATGAATAACACAAATGAGATTTGAGTGACCTGGATTAACCCCTTACAGATTAGTCAAACTGCCCAGTGCCACGGCTCCGGTTATCACCCTGTTACACGGACATGAAAAATGCACTGGTAATAATTAAAGACAAAATAAAACAAATAAACTGAGTCTCTCATAAAAATCACACATGCTGAAAACATTGTAACCAGACAAATGTTTAATTACTGCTGAAAAAAGATGATAACAGATTTATATAATGTGGCAACTACTAGCATTGTATTAATTTTACTGAAATTACAACACTGCTTTTAATTTTAATTTAAAACACATAATGCATAAATAATAGTCAACTTTGACAGGGTGACAAATTGAAACAAATACAACAGGAACATAGAAAAAAAAACAGTTGACTGTACAGAGGCAAAGTAATCAGCGAAAACCAGATCACAGTGAATAGTTGTAATATGCATATAATGTATACAGGTTGGTAAACAGCATTCAATGGTAAATCCAGGTACAGGTGCTACCTAGTTAATGTACAGAAACAGATAATAAACTTTTGAGAAGCAAATCTGAACTTTGCAACTTTAGACAGTTGCATCCAGCTGTACACATACGCATAGATATTTTACAACTCACAACATCCAAAGTACACATGATGAAACAAAGTTTATTGCTGTGTAAGATGCATGTGCAGATAATGAATACAAAACAACTAGGCCTACTCTTTGGCGGTGACAGAGTTCTTAGGAGCACAGGTCAGAGCTCCGGGGAGGCCACTAGCGGTGTCCATATTTGGCAGACCAGTCTGTTCGCCCGTGAATACTCTGTACGGGTGGGCGGGGCAGCAGACCTGGGTTGCTCTTGCTGGCCAATGACATGTTGGTGTGTATCTGACTCCGCCCAGACCGCCATGTTGCATAATCTAAAAATTGCACAAAAAACAAAATAAAAAATATATATATAATTTTTCTCAGAGACGTTGACGGAGAATTATTACAGAAGGCTCAAAGCTCTAAAATCAACACTGACTTGATGCTGTTGATTCCACTGGGGGACCCTGATGTCCTCTGTGACCAGCAGAACTAATGTCTTTTTTGTAAAACGACGGCATGTATCCACCTGGGATTGTATTTGTACCTGTATTTAGAATAAAAAAAAAAGAAAGATTAATTTACATGAACCTGATAAACAGTAAGAAAGACAGATTTCAGGGAAGTTAGAGTGTACGGTGTCCTGGGAGATTACCATGAGCGCCTCTGCTCGGCAGAGTTCCTCCAAATGGAATACTGGTGTTGCCCCAAAGAAGACTACCACTGAAGTCTTTACTGGCATTTACTACCACGTTCTTCTTTGTACTAATACCTGTAGGAGATAGTCACATGGGTCAAAAATATAATGAATACATGGAATAAAATTGGTTAAAACAACACTGAAACTCAATGTTTTGCATTAGTGGCCTGCCCTTGATCCCACTGTGAAAAGACGCTGTCAATTACCAGGTAAATATCTTGACTGTCTCAAATAATGCTGTTTAGCAGAGGCGGTTCTTGATGGCTCTTGATAGGCTGTAGTCTTGTTCAGGTTCAGAGGTGCATCTTCCTTTCCACTGGGTCGACTGAAATCCAGAACATTTCCATATCTGACAGACAGTGAGACAAGGGTGATTTATTGGCTACAGATCCTGCACTGTGTCTGTGCTTTACATCCCTACAAATTAAATCCGCCCTCACGACAGGTCATAACCTCACCTGTTCAGTGCATCCTCCCCCTGCCGGGACTTCTCCGTGGAGAAGTTGTTTTTTCCCAGTATACTTATGGATGTCAGATCAGGTTCTTCATACTCATCCCAGTCTTCACCTTTAAGGTGACCAGTGCCACGGCCCCAACGCCGCCGCCCTCCTTTAGGTTTCAAGTGACAGCTCACTAGGTTGGCATTTTCCGACTCCTGTCTCGTTTGCTAAAGGAATAGTTAACATGTATGTGAGGAATATTTTTGCACACTGACAAATTCTTATGGTGATGTGTGTTGAAATTCTTATCATTATCCTCAGTTTAAAGGAAACCTTCGGAACTACAAAATCACTGTAAGTAGTAATATACACAACTATTTCTTCACCTTGCTCTGGACACTCTTGTCTGCAATATAAGGAAGATGGCTCTGTGGTGTTCCCTCAGTCTGTCCCTGCTTCAGGATGTGCTTCGGTTGCTGTCCTCGCATCAGCTCTGTGTGCCGTTGGTAGACTGGGGCCTGGGCAGCTGCAGGTAAAGGAGAGGGCTGGATCTGCTGGAGAGGTCTGGAGGGGGAGCAGTGTTGGTTGGGAGGTGGAGGCTGGGAAGGGGGCACAGGCTTCAGCAGTAGAGGCTGCTGCTGAAATGTTTGTTGGGACTGTAAAGGAGCCTGAAGAGGCACAGGACCTGGCTGAGGTCTGCCCTGCTCCAGGATCTGCTGAGGGGTTCCCAGTGCCTGGCCCACATGGAAGTAGGCGTACCTGAGAGCCTGAATGACAAAACAACAACATCAGCGTTCATTGTGTATGTTCAGCTGCAATGTTTCAGTGCAGGTCAAACACTACCTGGGCAGAAGCTGGTCTCTTCTTGGGATCCCACTGAAGCAGGTCTGTCATCAGATGGATGGCTTCAGGACTGGCATTTGGGATCAGTGTCTTCAGATTATTGGGGACACACTGCGGCCAACGGAAGTTCATGGCACTTGCCAGCTGGTATCCCTCTGGCCAGTCGTTCTGCAGGAAAAAGGTGAAGTCTATATTACAAACTATGTGTACTTCAGATTTACTAAAACATGAGAGGATCTGTACCTTCTTTGGTGTGCCCAAAACTTGGCAAATCTTGAAGATGGTGTCTACTTCACTGGAGCCTGGGAAAAGAGGCCTGAGGGTATAAAGCTCTGCCATGATGCAGCCCACAGCCCACTGGTCTATAGGTGAACTGTAGGATGTGGATCTGAGGAGCACCTCTGGGGCTCTGTACCTAATCAAAAACAGAGAAAGTGTTGGGGCTTGGTTGTGCTCACGTATCATGTTACCTTTCAGCCTAAGAACAAGTGCAATACTTTGGCTCACCATCTGGTCGAGACATAGTCTGTGTATGGTGGTTGAGATCGGATTTCACGTGCAAGTCCAAAGTCAGCTATTTTCACCAGCTCTGGGCCCATGCACAGAAGATTCTCAGGTTTCATGTCCCTGTGAAAAAACCCTAACAGAGGAACACAAGATGACCTTCTGAACTCAAAGAACACTAAAAAAACACCTCGGCGCTGTTAGCAGACATACCGTGTTTATGAATGAATGCGAGTCCTTGTAGTATCTGAAACATAATATTCCTTACTGCGGATTCAGGGAACAACCGAGTCCTGTAGACAAAAGCAGATTAACGTCTCAATCCAGTTAAAGTATATAACGGTTAAATCTGTAAATGGTTACAAACTACCAAATACAAGCAAATGATGGCTATACGCACCTGTCTTTCATTAGCTGATATAAATTTTCCTTCATGTACTCGAATATAAAGTACAAGTGATCGTTTTCTCGGATCACCTCCTTAAGTTTAATCACGTTCGCATGATTGAGTTTCTTTAAGGACTGAAAAAAAAAACCCAAAAGAGATGTTATGTAAGAGTGTGTGGAATGCATAGACAACAGAAATGGTAGAAATAATAAGTGAGTCTGACCATGCTGGAGGACACACACAAGTCACTGCAGCACATTCAAAAAGCACAGCGTACGACTATATAACAAAACCCTCTTGGTAAAAACACTGCTTGTGTAGTTTGGAGTTAAATGTTGCAAAGGTGGGATTATATTAATTCAAATGGAAAAAAATAAAGAGTCATAGGAAAGCAGGATGGAGATACACTTTCCCCATGCGCCGGGATGACACAGGTTTAACCATGCTACATTTTAGTAAGGAGGAGAAGCTGTGATTCTGAGACTCAATGGTGTGACATGCGGTGATTAACATCTAATTAGCAGGACTTTGATGACCGGCGTGTTCTATACATGTTTTGCTGAGTTAAGGTGAAGCTCTAGGAGAGAGGTGTGTAGGTCAGGGGCGGGAACCAGCGCTCAAAACCAACAGCACACAAGAATCACCTTCTACAGTTACAGCTGGTGTGTGACTTTGAGCTGCGAGGAAACTAAGACAGTAACAAACTGAAGTGGTGTGAAAACAAACAGAAATATTTGACCACTGGGCTTAAAACCAACAGGTCGATAATCATAGTTTAACACAAAATATTATTCACAAAACAGTGATTTGTCTGAAAACAGACTCACCTTGACTTCACGGAGGTTCATGCATTCTTCCCAGGAGTAGAATTTTCTTTTCATTCTGAAAATGAAAATCACACCTGTTACTGCCTTTGTTGGCAATGACATTAAACTGCACATCCATCTGTTTTCACAGCTGCTGCCCCATCATTTTCATTATCCCTGACCTAACCGAGCCCATTCAGCAGCCAACAGTCACATTATGAAAAACTGAAACAGACACAATCATTACTACCAGATACTCACTTCTTTATGGCAACTAGTTCTCCTGACTCCAGACTGCGGCCGAGAATCACTGAGCCGTAGGTGCCATCCCCAAGCTGTCTGATGTTGGTGTATCTATTCATTATGCTTGTCCTTCCATAGCATCATCCGGAGGCAGATAATAGCTGGGCTGAAAGTAGAGATGTGTTTACCTCCTGCTGCTGAATGCAACCAGATTTTCCTGTGACAACAGCAGAAGACCACGGGCAGGGCGGGAGGAGTCATGTTGTCATGGACTGGCCTCCGTCTAGCTGAGAAGATGATTGACAAAAACTGTTGTTGATTGTATTGTTATAGTATTGTACGTCCATAATAAACAAACTGACAATTTCCGTGCCACAGTGTGGAACTGACGAAAATTGCACCTTTGATAATATCTATCACTACCATGCTGTTGGTTCGTAGCAGCTAACATTAGCTGCTATAGTTCTGGTTTTATTTCTCGTGCAGGGTAAAAGCTAACATAAGATACCTCAGCACTAAAAATCCATTATTCTGATTTAACCCACACTGTCATGTACAGATGTTTTGACTAACTTAATACCACACTTGTGGTTAGCTAATGTTTAACAAGCACTGTGTGCAGTTAATCGTAGGGAACATGGGACAATTAACGCTATTTGTGTTGTGCTGGTGTTGGCCCAGCTGCTTTATACTAGACGGTCTGTTAAATAACTCAAAATACAACACTCACCCTCCTCACGTTAGGGCGACAACAACACATAGCATCTGCAGTGAGCGATCAACAATCGGCTGCGCAGAATAATGTGCATCCACGGCTTCGACCCTCCTCCACCAACAATCACAACATACACAACACCTTACTTAGGCCGTTTGGTCCGGGAGCTCACCGAAATCTCGCGTTGTTGTGAAAATAGTTTGCGGTCTTATCGACACAAATCACAGTTCCCCAAAGATGCAACGCGAGGTTGAAACAAATATCTGCTGTCGCGTTCATCTGGTCACCGTTGATGTCCGTGGCATAAAACCGATGTCGACTTAAAGCAATTTTATAAGACATAAAATAGCTTCTTTTGGGTTAACTTCCTGAAGATATCTGTACATTATACGGAAATAATAATAAAAATACAATACAAAACACGAAAAAGATTTTTTTTAGCAAAGGCGGAAGTGAGTACATTACCACTCTTGTTTGCATTCGTCTTCTTTGGTCAAATCACTGACCTGACGTGCAGAGGAAGGGTCAGAGTTGTTTGAATGTACCCGGAAGAAAAAATGTTATATACTGTACACACCAGTTATAGTTATATACAGTCTATAACACACACACGCACGCACACACACACACACACACACACGAAAAAACAATCAACAAATTAAAAACATATGAGAAGCAATTTCCATTGTATTTCCACACATTTAATCTACAGGCTAATCTGTGTGTGACAGTGTTTGTAACTGCATTCATTCACCTTTCATTAATATTTTAACTGTCCAGACTGATTGGTGAACAGTTTTATATTTGGCTTTTGTTGTAAAAGTGACACTTTTAAAATGTCAGTAGTGTAAACGTTGACAAAATAAAAATATCATTAAAATAATATTATCATCAAAACTGAACACACATCAATTACTGTACCCTGCTCCATCTATCTGACACAAATACCAACACCCTTCTCTGGGAGTCCTGCTTTTCTTTTAAGATGCACAGTAATGCAGATATAAATAACAAATATGTGCCATTTCTATTTACTATTCTTGCAAGACTGGTCTGCCTTGCTTATGGACATGCTGTATGCAGCTCAGGCTTTTCCAGCTTTTACAACCTACAGAGTCTGACACATTTCCCCAAGCTTAACTTCAGGAAGATATCATTCATGGATTTTTCTGGGGAAATTTGAGCACCTTTTTACAAAGATCACCAATGAGTTTGGACATCACATGGAAACCAGGTCTTCCATGACAAGTTTAATCCAGTCATGTATAATGACGCTCATGGACATGAGGTGACAGGGTCTCTCCCTGGAGCCAGGCAGGTAAAAAGCTTCTGCATTCTGATATGTGTGGAGCTGCTCATTGCCTTCCATTTCATGCATTTATGTTTATAGATGGGTTTTTTCCACGTTTTGATCGCTTTGACCAAAAATGAAGTGCCAGTGTCACACATTTTGATACCTGTGATGCAGGTAACTGGTACCCAAAGTTGTCAGTCAATATACACCGTTTTGTATCAAAATATTTGCTTATCAGACCTCCTTAATGACCAATTCGTGAAGATAAGATAAATTCATTTACTTTTATTTGCATACCATAATAATTATGCAGGTTTATTTATTTTACAATTCATTAATTGTTTAAAGGACAGGTCATTATATGTCTTCCACAAGATTGTTTTTTCCCTTTGAGAATGAATCTTCCTACTTTGTAAAAGTGTTGATAAATTACTCTGTCGTGGCTCAGATACGGAAGCTACAGATAAAACTCTCCTCTCCGTCTCTGCTCAACTTCACCACGCGCGAGCCTTCACTTCCTGTGAAGCTCGGGGCCACTCAGCGAAATGGCTGCGTTCCTGCGAGCTCGTAAATATGTCCGCTCTGTTGTCCGCTTCTCCGACCGTGAACTGTAAACGGTAGCATTTAACGCGTGTGAAGAGAAAAACAGGACCTGCCAGCCGAGCTGTCATGGTGGGTCGCCGTGCTTTTAGCTGTTATCCACGGAGATACGTGTTAGCCAGCTAGCCTGCTAACTAGCTAACTTTGCTAACGTTACCTGTGTGTTTACTTATAGTTTAGCGTGCATGACGTGTCGCTTCTGCGTTATCTAACAGCGAATTGAACCGCAACGCGTCCAGTGACTTAGATTTAGCTACAGATCCCTGCAACTAACGACATGCAGGCATTATTATGTACATAAGATAATAACTGATCTATTAGCTATCAAGTTAACACGAGAGTATTTTAGGAAGAATGCCCCTGGTTTTGTTTGTTTGTTTCTTGTTGTTGTTTATAATTGCATGCACTTGGAGTTTATTTTTAATCAATATACTTTCAGTAAATATGCTTGGTTACATTTCACAACTCACTATAATTCATATACTTTTTCACTTTTTCTGACGGGGGGTAATCAGATGCTGTCCAAAACAAAATAGACAGTATAAAAGGGAAAAAAAACAGTTTGCACTGCAACACCATGTCCTGCTTTGCTCTGAAGTGTATGTTGAATTCAAATGTGAAACCCCACTTGTAAGAAAAACACTGTCAACACTATAAATGGACAACCATAACAGTAACAGGTTTTGATGACAAAAAGTTTGTACCATGAACTTAAGTAATTATTTCCTTCTTTGTTGTAAAGGCTGAAGAAAATGCAGATATTGGAGGTACAATGGAGGATGAAGATGAAGGTTCAGATGACACAAACCTTCAGGTGTGAAATGAGGATATGTTTTTGTCTGAATTATAAATCATTCACAGTTTTAAGGGCAGGTCAACCCTTTAGGATATGACTGTAATATATCACTGCTCTGTAATGCTGCATGCTCTGCTCGCTGTTCTACTGCACTTAACATGATGTTATGTTTCAAGAACTTTTAAGCTCATCCAACATGTACATGAAATAAAAAACAACCAAATAAAAGAGTTTGCTCATGAAAACGTACAGGTCTTGCATGAACAATGAGGCTTGGGATGTTCTTACGTACCTTATTATATTTGAAACTAAATTGCAGTTGGAGCTCAATGTGTTCAGAGCTCAGTGGATGTCCGAGCTCAAACCAGGCTACGGAGGAAGTGGAATAAGCGGCCGACTGCGGCACGCTAAAGGTCTGAAGAGGACCCAAGAATTTGCTAATGAGGAGAAAGTAAGTAGACTCATTTCAGGTTGAGG
This sequence comes from Trinectes maculatus, assembly GCA_016785345.1. Lineage (NCBI taxonomy): Eukaryota > Metazoa > Chordata > Actinopteri > Pleuronectiformes > Achiridae > Trinectes > Trinectes maculatus. Next base: position 117,559 of record JAFBJQ010004367.1, on the reverse strand, counting down.
TTTGTTGCCTCATGTATTGTAGATTGAAAATTGCAGAATTATTGAGTGGTTGACATGAGTCCTCTTCTCTCAGGCCACAGAACTGTTTTTGAGAGCAGTTCAGGAGGAGCAGAATGGAGCAGTCTACGAGGGTAAGATTGTAGAGTGAATGTGAATGGATATTCATTAATATCCATTCTTAGATGTTTGTAACAGCTGTATGAGAAACCAAAACTTTTTTTCTTGCATAATATGGTGTCTTTGTCTCCAGCTATCAAATTCTATCGTATGGCTATGCAGCTTGTGCCTGACATTGAGTTCAGAATCAACTACAGCCGCCCTCCTGACACAGATGGAGCAGGAAACTAGTAAGTGGCTTTTTATTTAGTGTTACGCTTTGATACCAAATCCCAACAGTCCCTCCCAGGTTGGATATCATGTGCATACCCATTCACACTGTGAGAAAGACTGAACATATCTAATTTCATTTTTTTTGTAGCATGGTCAGTGATGTTGATGGTGAAATTGAGGATCTACTTGCATACTTTGAACAACAGTTCACCTTGGAAAATTCATCTCCAAAGATCTGCACCCCTGTGGTGGAAATGACTCAGATGCACATTTCAGGTAAAAATCAGTAATTCAATTAAAATGTACTTAAGTCATCAGAAAATAATTTGCATCACAAGTAATTTGTCTCTTGCCTTGTTTGACGGCAGCTTTGCCAAGGGAAATCCTGATGTACATATTTCGTTGGGTTGTGTCAAGTAATCTGGACATGCGTGCCCTGGAGCAGCTCTCTTTGGTTTGCCGGGGGTTTTATATTTGTGCAAGGTCAGTTTCTTTGTCCTAAAAGAACAGATGTGCAACAGCTTGTCTGTCAACAGTTTTCCTTTCTCAAGATTTGCCTCTCATGTCTTGGTTGTCCTGATGGTTGCTGCACAATAGCTGATGTAAATTTAAGCCAGTTACTCTTTTGGAGTTAATGTTTTTTTGTTTGTTTGTTATTCTTGTTTTTTTTCCAGAGACTCTGAGATCTGGCGTTCAGCTTGTTTACGAGTGTGGGGCCGGAGTTGCACCAAAATGGTACCCTTTAAATCCTGGAGGGAGATGTTTCTGCAAAGGCCTCGTGTCCGCTATGATGGTAAATAATCTTTTATCAGTTGCATATTTAAAATTCCTTGCCATAGTTTTTGAGACCAGTTCTTTTCCATGTATATTGGCCTAGTGTGTGGAACCTAAATGTATTAGGACACTACTGCTTGCAGTGTGGTCGCTGGCAGACTACTGTGTCGATAAACACATTCGTGCCTCACTGCACTGCATGGGGGATTTATGATGCTGAACCAGACACATGAAAAAATTAATGATTTTTTCAAAATTAGAAAAATTGTAAGATTTGACAAAGCATCAGTACTGGAAGTGCTTGTGTTTTTGACTTCATTTCTCGGGAATGAATGAATGAAGATTTACTGTATGTTGATAGAACCATTCATTATTTCATTAACCATTCATTATTTTCACAGGTGTCTATATCAGCAAGACGTCATACATCCGTCAAGGAGAGCAGTCACTGGATGGATTTTACAGGCCGTGGCACCATGTTGAGTACTACAGGTAGGTGTCTGTGATTGAAATCATCTTCTGATCGTGAGATGTACAGAATAAAAGTAAAGGGTGTTGTTTTCAAAGGTACCTCCGCTTCTTCCCTGATGGCCATGTCATCATGCTGACCAGCCCAGAAGACCCTATGTCTGTCGTTCCTTGTTTGTGTACACGAACTCCAAGGTCCTCTCTCTGTTTTCTCCAAACTGGGCTACATTGAAAGTTGCAACAACAAAGATAAGAAAAAAGTGTTTATTGTCCATTGTTCAATTTTGTTACTTTTCACAGAATGGATTCTGTTCTGCTTGGTCATTTTCGTCTGTCACAAGAGACAGACAATCAAACCAAAGTTTTTGCTGTTGTCTGCAAGAAGAAGGAAGAGGTAAGAAAAGCACTTACTGTGCCATACTCATAATTTCAACTTCAAATTTTTCTGTTTTGTTAAAATTGGTCTCCATACTCATACCTGTATTCTCTAACGTTGTAATTATAGAAAAATTACATATGTACATCATATTTATGGTCATTGCTAGTGGTAGTGAAGAGTAAAAATATCCATACCAATTATTGTTGTGCATCTAAACTTGGATAACAATTGTTGCACTACTCTTACTAGTGATGTCAGTGTTGGCTTCATGAATAATGTGTACATGCTGAATTCAGGCTTTAAAACAATTTTCAGTGTGTGGCTCAGGTTGTACTTTTTAAAAAAAAAATTTTTACAGAAAGGGACCGAGTTTCAAAGGAATCGCTTCTGCAGGCGGAACCCAGCACCAGAGGCTGAACACAGCTTCCATGTGGGACTGACTTTGTCCTCTGGGCGGCGTCAGAGTTTCAGTAAGCTGGTGTGGATCCACCACTCTTGCCACATCACCTACAAGTAAGACAGGAGTAACAGCTGTAGTGGAGAATTCGAATTATTTCACAGTTTGTATAAAAGATTGATTGATATAAATATTATGTTTTTAGGCAGACTGGGGAAACTGTTGTCACAGAGTTTGACCTGGACAGGATGTACACACCCTTCTTCTTTGCACGAGTGAAGAGTTACACTGCTGCCTCTGAGCAACCTCTTTAAAGCAGCAAGGAGACCTGCATGTGATCCCACAAGGACCACAGCTAAAGTTCAAAAACACGTTAATAAAATGCATACTTCTCAGCCTGTTTAATATGTGCTGCTGCCAGATAATCTGTTCACCTTCATGTCTCCTACACCCGAGCATGTCATGTTTTAGGTTTACGTAATACAGTACAATACTAATTATTTTCTGATTTGAGAAATTAAAGAAAACTAAAATAATCATCAGCTTTTCTCCACCTGTTCTAAGCAATGAATGTTAATACTGTTTGATTTATGGTGCACTTCCTCAAATAAAAAGTGGTGAAAAGAATATGTTCTATAATGTTTTCATTTGTTAAACTGTCAAACGCTACATAAGAAAACTGGTTAAAGGTTATAACTTATATATGTCATCTGATTCTCGTGATTTTGATTATCTCCAACTTGTATTTTCCCAGTTTTACAGTTCATTGTGTAATGCCCTTTAATGGACAAGGTCAATTATTGACAAAACAATTATTTGTTTCACATGCCCTCACATGTGAAACAAATATGTCCTAATGAAATTATAATCAGATGTTTGAAAGTTCAAACAGTTCTAAATCGTTAGTCTTGCAGAGGACACAAAGGGGTCAGAGTTCATGTATTATTTATTGAGACCCAGACAGATTTTGCTGAGTGGTTAAAAGATAAATGTGGAAGTTGTATTGAAATAGGCCAAAAGTGGCATGTTGGTTTGGAAGGATTCCGCAATTATTTACTTTTCTCTTGGTTTTCAGTTTGTTCAGATGTTATCATACTCTTCAGTGTGTTAACTGTCACAGTGCCACAACACTGAATCACATGCATTAAAATGCAGTTTTTGTCAGGCCATGGCCTCTGTAAAATCAGTGAGTAAGGCATTGTTTGCATAGTGTCTGGCCAGCCGACACGCCACCAAAGCACACAAACAGTACTCTGTCCTCCAAACGAGGATCTGTGTGTCACACACAGGATTCCAGTGCAGCTAGTTGGCACACAGCAGTGGTGAGGAGATGTCTGGGGTGATGCCACTGTAGTGAACAGGTCTGAAGGGAGTTAAAGTGATCAGTAGCAAAATGTTTAGAAAAGAGTGAGAGGGAGAGAAATCACTCAATTCCCTCAGGTGTCAGGGCATCAGCAGCTTCGCGGATACTGTTTCTCTCTTATTTGGAAGAGCAGTATCTTGTTTCTGTCAACCCAGATAGTCAGCGACAGTTCACCAGCCATGTGTCCTTACTAAATATACCAGATGAAACAAACTAAACTAAACTGATCCACATCTGGTTGACAGTCAGCACTGCATTCTCAACTCTGTTTTCAACTTAAAGCAACATTATTTGTAGCATTTACCTTAAGAACGAAAGAATGAAAACAGACCATGTGGTTTCCAGTTTGCTTGTCTTTAATGTGTTATAATGAAATAAATGTGTTACGACACATTAACCTAGATTTATCCCTAAATCCATAAAATGAATCTATTTATCTTTTAATAACAGTTTCTAAGTTAAAGGTAGTCTTAGCCCATGCCTGTGCTTCCGTTCCCTTTATCATGTAAATCCTGTTACAGTCAGCTCTGTCACATTATAAAACAGAGGAACTACCAGCTGGCATGTAGCTTAAATTTTAGTTTTTAGTTCAAAATGGGGGTGGCAGATTTATAGTTCTTAATTCAATCATCTTTGTAGCTTTGATTTAAAAAAAAAAAATTACTGTGTCTAAAATGAATTTTATGCCTAAATAGTTCCCAGTAAGCAGTTCCACCGAATAAAGCTGAATAATGTGTCAGGGGAAACCTGATTTTTTTTTTGTTAACATATGAAATGTTGAGGACAGTTTACATTGTGCTCATAAAACACAACAACTGCTCTCTACCATAGTGTTTAAAATACGAAATCTTGCATAGAAGCTTTGGTTAAATGGCTAATTATTCCAAAGGGGAGACCTTACGCTATAAAAACACCACAAGATGCAACTTCTGCCAATAATACCTGGAATAAAACTACATTGCAGTTTTAACCAGGGCAAAATTCAGGATTATGTTTCACCACAGGCTGGAGTTCCATGCTAAAGTTACAAATTAAAGATGTATTAAGCACTGTGTTGTTAAAATTAGGTTGATGTCACTGACGTCAGCTGCTATCAGTCACTGACCGATACTTTCATCTTTGGACTTTACGTGTAATGCATCAGTGAAGTAACTAAAAATATGAATTTTGCTGGTAGAGTTATTCACTGTGGGTAAAAGAGAAAATATTGTGTCGTGTGCCAACCACAGAGCAGTATGACACTGGCAATGACCACTGATTTCCTGATTCACATGTTTTCAGTTTGCAGTATAGATTCAGTAGAGATTTGGTGAGGATTTATCAGCTACAATACCAATTTTGCATGGATATGAATAAGACTCTCAGAGGGCTATAGTTGTAAATTGTAAATTGTAGAAGGAACCATATAATCTGGCGCATTATCAAAAATATTAATGTTTATGTTATGATTTCACCCGAAATCAGTCCCATTGATACATTATTATCCACAAGGTGCTTTTAAGTGCTTTCTTTAGTGCAGAAATTGTGGTCTAGAGATAGTACACTCTTGGTAAAATGACAACCCTGAATAGATAAACAAATATATTATATTAGCCCTGTATAAATATCTAAAGTGTATTTTAAGCAACTTTTAAATCAGACAGTGTAAATATGACATACAGAATTGAGGACACAGAGAATTAGGTACTGTGAGTCTCAGCGATGTTTTTGCCAATCCCATATTTTAGTTGCTAACCGTTTGGGGTATTTCAAAATAATTTCACCATTTACCTCTGGCTTTGTTTTTGTTCAGTCATTTTAGAAACAGGAAATCAATGCAGACTTCTGACTTTAGGCTTAATTTCACGAATCAATATCAGATCACTCAAATGAAGATCGAATTAGATTCAAACCCAAACCTACTCAAATTTTTTTAAAATTTCAATACCATGTGTAGCAGTGAGTGCAAAAACATGGAAAGTCTGTGGATGTATCTAGCTATGGCTTATTTCTTCTCAAATGAATGCTAGGCTATTCTACATAAGAAGATACATATACCTTCTAGCAGCATTAGCTAACACACTAAAGTGAGTTTTGGGTGACGCTCCCTCAAATGTCAATCCACCCTCAGTTTCTTGTGCGCAGCTTGCTCAACGGATGGTTTTCCATTCGCGTGTCCATTTCTCGATACAGGCGAGCCGTTCCGGTGATCCTTTTGCAGAGAACCGCTGTGCTTCTTGTACGTCTTGTGTGAGACATAGAGAGCCAGAGAGGACATGTTATTGGACATGTAAATATAAACCATAACATGTTTTGTGATTCCATAAACTTAATTCATTAATTAATGTGCATTAATATGATTAATGCACATGTAGTGTAGTTACTTGCAGCTGGTCTACGCATGCAGAATACACCATAGTCATCATGTTCATAATAATAAGGAACCATGTCATGCAGTGTAACAATGTGGTTATTATTATTTTCCCACCAAACTTATATTTTTGACAGTTTTTTTTAAAACTATGTAATAGAAAAACAACTGACCTGAAAGTAGAAGTTGGTGAAAAGAATAATGAGTGTGACCATGTAACTTATTTGAAAGTACAGCCAACCCATGCTGAAGCCACATGGCCATATGACGGCACACATTGTGTGGGACACAGTTAAAAAGAACTGGATCTGTAAAGGAAACACATTTGGAGACACATACCTGAATGATATGCAGTCTTGATATTGATCCAAATCCTAAATTGATTATTCTAAAATTATCTGCACTGTACAAAAGCTAACGATGGTGCTGGCAGGAGCTAAAAGCAATATTGGTCCAACAATGTAACACTGTTTGCTATTATCACATACAACCCAAAAAAGGCAGATTTTTTTCTTCTTAAATTAAAAATGAGATGTTTAGGATGTGATGAGTCACAGAAAAAGAATTAAATTATATGAATTATATGAAGAAATATATTCATTCAATAACCCTCAACCGACTACCGTTGTGAAAAGCAAATTACATATCAATGCATTTGTATTTATAATCCAATGATAAAATATCCAGAGAGTGTGCTGCCTTTATAAAACATCATCATGGAGTGAAACTACAGGATCAACATACCAGCTGTAGCTGTGTGATGTATTTCTTCCACCAAAGATACGGCCTCATGGCTGGGATGGCTGAGAGGCCATAGTAAGAATACATCACGACGTGGACAAAGCTGTTTAGGGAGGCACCGAAGAACGCTGTGAAAACACACATAAGAAAAAGCATAAATGGCATGTGACACACAGCAGAGAGGTTCAGGTCAATAAGTGACACTTTGTGCACCGCAGGGGTTGGTGGGTAAAACAGGCTGCTTTCGGGGCTAATGGGTTTAACACTCAAGCATTTGAATTATTTACCTCACTGTGAGCCCACACAGCCTAAATGTGGTTACTGGAATGATTTGAGTCACTGGAGGGCAAAGTTGTGTTAAAACACTCACAATGGCCGCAGGGTATCCAGTTCATGACGAACCACCAGATATTCAGCATGCTAGCATGGTGGTAAATGTGAAGGAATGTGATCTGATGGTTATTCTTCCGTAGGATGAAGAAGAAGGTGTCCATGAACTCGATGAGCTTGGAGAAGTAGTACCACCACAGGACATTTATGATCTGAGAGGAGACACGGCAAAACAAAAGTGGTTAATGATAGAAATAATGCGAAAGAAAAACGTCCTGTGTATTCCTAAAGACACTAATATCAAGTTTCAATCATGAGACAGCATATCATAGAAACAAAGTGCAAAGCAATCTTCCCCAGTCGTTATTTTTCATGATAAGATGATAAGCTGATATGTTTAGGAGAAGGTCCTTGAAATTTCAGGAAGAGTCAAAGCAATTTAACTATTGACGGCAGAGACATATTGATAAAACGTTTTTTTTTTAATTACTGCAAAGCTGAGCACATTTTACGAGAGCTCAGCAAGGGACACCAAAGACAAAGATCATCAGGAGGACAAGAGCAGGACTCTGTCTCCGCAGCTTATCTGCTGGGATATACGAGTACTGTACTTATATTTTATTTATGTAAAATGTTCTGTTGATGGTTTAATGGTTTAAACCAAAGGGGAATTATATGTAACTGATTAATTACAGACACGTGATAAAATAAAATAAAATAAAATAAAATAAAATAAAATAAAATAAAATAAAATAAAATCCTCAGCTTACTTGCCAATTACTTACCTTTTGATCCACCTCTGGTGCACTGTGAGTGTTCTGGCAGTAGAAGTTGTAGTCACCGTGCCACACAGCACCAACAAGCTAAAGAATATGATATACCATGTGAGTGACACATGCACGTTACAGTGCACAGACGCACATCATGCCAATTCACCAGATCTGGTCACATATTTGCTTGTAATTACAAACAAGGCAGAACACGTATTCAAACATGGGTAGAATAGTTGACATGTATGTAGATCCACTGTCTTTGATGCTTCAATAAAAAAAAAAGTTTATAGCTTGTATTTTGTTTTTCTACAATGTTTCTCTGTGTCCACAGGAGAAAGTACCGGAGTCAAATTCCTAGTATGTTGTCACATACATGGCCAATAAAACTGATTCTGATTCTGATTCTGAATAGGATTTACCAAACATTAAACAATAAGCTGCCAGCAACAGAATGACCTTTGATCTCTTAAGTAATTTAGTATTTTATTATGTTTGCACAGACACATCTACAGTATGATTATTTTTTCAAACCTACAAAACTACCAGCCCATTGATAACCCATTTTAATCACGGTCGTTATGTGACTAACAACCGTAGCCTGGAAGGTCAGAGGAGGAATAAAACAGCCCGATGTTATGCATGACATCAGGTTATATTGATTTTGGCCTGTTAAAACATCCATGGTCAGAGTACAAGTCTACCTGCTCCTGTTCTTCCAGCTGGAAGGGGAGGAGAGTACAGGTACTTTAGACTTACACGAGTACTAAAACCATGTTGGGTTTACAAGTAGACTTAACAACAGAAACTGTCACTAAGTGAAGTCTAGGCACTGTCAATATAATATACACACTGGGACACATGTATACATTTTGTTATTTAATTAGGTGTTTATAAAATTGGAGTTTTTCAGTAAACAATAGGGGTCTGTCCTGACATTTGTGAGGGTACATTTGAGGCATCTGATGGCTAAGACAATGAGCCCATCAGTGTCTGGCTCCCCCTCTCCCTCCCGATGGCACTGTCACATTTGGACAGATGCCTTAAGCCATTAGTCATCGTGCTTAGTGATAGAAGGCTGTTCATTTTCTATACTTTTCTCTCGTCTGCTTCAATATGAGTCTAACAGCCAGTTAGTTTAGTATTATGACTAGAAACACAAGCTGGTTCATTAATTATATTGCTATTGTTATTGTTGTTATTGTTATTGTTGAGTTAATGGAACTCATAGATTACTATAATAGGTGATGTTTTGTTTATTAGTTTACACTAAAATTAAAACCTAAATGTTATGAATCAGATGAACTCATTCTGGCAAAACAGTTAATGAGCATTTTTTTGCCATCAAACGGCCCCTTAATTAAATGTGGATACACTGACACATTAGAGGTTGAGTGAATGGAATGTATAGCGCCGCAGTGTGATATTGGAGGGGCCGCTCTGGCTTGCCTGGACACGTCAGGAGTCCAGTGCAGGAGTCATTTTACCTCATAGAACATGTAGAAAGACAAGAGCGTGAGGCCCAGATTGTAGACCACCAGGAGGCCTCTGCAGGAGTACGGCTGCCTGTGCTTCATGTACTTGGGCCCCAGCCAGACAATCAGAAGGTACATGACTGTGAGTGCAAAGGTTGGTGGGTAGTTGTCCAACAGCAGCCATCCTCTTACCCGCTGATCTGAAACATGAGATAAAGAGGCCACCTCATACTGATTGGTCCTGAATGGGCTGATAAGGTGGTCTTACTCCTCAGGTGACACACTGTATTAAAGCTATATTTGCTCAGTGCTAAAGGCTGGAAGTGAGGTGGTGATAAACCATTGCAGCATTCTTATGCAAGTCAATGTAAATCTCGACAACAGGTCATGAACAGCTTGGCACAAAGCTTTTAGGTAATATTTAGCTCACTGTTAGCTTTTCTGTGAAATACAGTAGTCTGCTGATTTTCTACAGTAACTAGAGGATTCTAACACTCAGATGGTACTGTGAACTTGACTTACCTCTGGGACCCAACCATGAATCTATGTACGTGTTGAGTTTATGATTGAAGGTTTCCATTTGTCACCTAAAAACAGCATGCAACACACATTCACAAAATAATGGTTTTAGATCCACAGCAAACTTAAAATGTATTACTGTTTAAAAAACACGTTTTTAAAGCTGACAATGCCAACGTTGCTGGCAAACAGTTTCCCCTGCGTTCAGCAGGCACAGAGCAACACTGCTGATCTCCTGAAGTTGTGTTTTTGGTGACCTGATGGATCTGTTATCTGTTATCACCAGCTAACAGCTAAAACTGAACAGAAAGGATGGCAGTGGTTTCAATCCACTTATCAGTCTGAGGCTCAGAAGGAAAGGAAGCCAGCAGGCAGGTGTGTAAAGAAGACAACCACACATCTGATAACCACAGGCCTGCTCTGTAGTGATTTTCTGACATACTGATTGTTGGTGAAAATTAGGATGTTAAGATGTGTCGATTTATTATCAGTCCTGGCATGGATCAGAAATGATAATTGGAGAATCGTGGCCGGGCCGGGCAGCGCGGCTACGTTTACGTCATGCAGGCTGATTTGCCGAAGCATCTGTTGATCACTCAGTCCTTTCTGCCTGTTTTAAACACACGGTGGTTAGGTCCGTTCTGTTTTAGAAATCAAAAGAGTGTGTGTTTTCTCTGTTTTTCCCTGAAAAGTAAATGTAACTCAGTATATAAAATTAGCAAACTGTACAACTTTCTGCATGTTCATAGCTGGCAGTTTTTCTATTATATCCATTTTAACTTATTATTACCATGTTCTATTCACAAATATATAATATATGCAAATTCCTTTCTGATGTATCATCAGGTTACAATTAATGGTAAGCGCTGACATGTGGCCATGCACAGGCATGTGTTTGTAAAAACCTGCTACCCCACCAAACGCTCTGCTTCCTTACAGTTACAGAACATTTCAGTGTGTCTGCATTTTCTGGTTCCACTGACGTGTTTTAACTGTACATTAATTCTGGTCCTGTTATGTCACAGGCTGCTGCACGACTGAACTGTCTCTACACCTGGAATCATTACACAACACAAAATATGCTCTTTGTTCTGCTTCCATAACATAATGTGTAACAGAGGGCTGTTCAAACCACTGCACGTTGGCCTGACTCTCCAACAAAGACATTCCTGAAACCAATTTTAAGATACTATACTAAAGTGAATTATCTCAAAACGGGTTACATTCCAAGTCAAGTATGTGTATGTCCATGGGAAAAATAAAACCTAGTTTTATGGAAGATTTTAACAGAATGAACTTGGACAGAAATATGAGTAGATCTATACAATTCAGCTTAAGAAAGCTGATTCAATCAGCAAGCAGCTCTTATGTAGTCACATGAAACTGAAATATGACCAAATGAACTGGAGGGGGGATGTCACAGACTTTGATTTGCTATTATTTTAGTATAGTAATCACATAAATTCACTTAAATTATCGTAACACTTCATCATCTGAGTACCATGAAAGACGTTACACAGTATAATGCAGATATTAAAAGTATGACTGTTTTCGTAGAGCTGCCAAAGCAACTAACCGCATACCAGGGATACTTGCAATTGTCCATAATGGCTTAGGAACTACATATGTCATATTCTGATCAGGCCCGATACAGTAATGCCTACGCTATGATTATCAAAGATGCATTAGACTGCACCAAAACATAATAATCTAAAAGTCCTTATTCAGAGCACGATGACCCACAATAGCAGAATATAATCAGTAGCTACTCAATGAGGCTCGGCTACAACGATACATGAGCCATGGAAAGTGCTGAAACAATCAGAGGAACATCTAGATCTTATCAAAACACTAATGTGCCATCATGACAAGATGTACTGCACTCTCTGGACGCATTAGTCCAGCGGTGCAAATCAGTGTGTCAGATTATGCTACTGTCCCCCTTTATGTTGATGATTCCAGCATCAGTGCAATAATGTGTCTTTATTTGGTAAATGCTATGTATGAGGGCATGCCTATACAATTTAAGTATTATTTTTAAAAATATATATATTTTCCATTTACTATTTTGTATGTTAATATTGAAAATATAAAATGACATACGCCATCAAAGAACATTTCAGTCAATTATTAGGATATTTTGTGTGTGTGTGTATATATGTATACACACACACACACACACACACACACACACACAGATATATATAGATATATAGATTATATAGATAGATAGATTTGAGAGGTTTCTGTATGTCATCTTTGGCACATACACAGTCACTGTCAGCCTGATGCAGCAGCACGAGCACCATCCAAAACTTTTCACAATGCGTAACAGTCATAACTTTGGCACGGTGTAGTGACTCTAAGATAAAGCCCCTGCAGCACTGAGCTGACTCTGCCTTCTCTCTCACTCGCATCGTCCTCCTGCACCGTCAGTGCATTTCAAACCAAATGAAAGCTGCGGCCTGTCTAAATCTCCCACCGTGCATTTCAGCCTCGCTCCTGTGTTAACAGCCTTTCTTCCATCGAGGCCACGCGTGTCACCTAAACGCCACTTTACGCAGCGCAGCCCACAGTGCGGGACCAGACGGCAGCTGTCCGGTTCAAGTACAAGATGTGAGCGCGGAGAGCGATGACCGCGGCATCTCATTACATCACCATCACCATCATCGTCATCATTAGTATCAGAAACTTCCACAGGGACGAATGAGTAAAATAGTGACGGTGATTCAAACGCAGTTAAAAACTTATCGCATCCAACCGATCGCATCCAGAGCCGCGCAGCATCAGCCGGACTCAGTGTTAATGTGGCGGACGCCATGCGCGCAGCGACGTCCCCATGATCCATGATCCATGATCCATCCACCCGGTAAAAATAACATGCTATGTTATGCTCACCATAAAGTTCCCGGCCTGTCGCGAGGCGGCGATGCGCAGAGAGCGGGCGAGGAGATGCGGTGTGAGCCGTGGTGCTGTCTACCTTTACAGGCGGGGAGAGGAGACGCCTGCGTAACCTTGGTCCACTCCGAGCACAATGTGCAGCCTTGTGGCTGAGTGGAAAATAGTGGGAGGACCAGGCAGATTGGCCCGTTGCCCTGCAGCGGGGTTAGAGCCAGGAGGTGACCCGCTGTGTTGCAACCACACTCACACTCATTCATTCGCTCGCAGGGAGGAGACCTGTCTTTTATTCATCATCACATAGGCCACGAAATTATTATCTGCAGGCCCGTGTCAGGCTCCAACTTCTCCCACAGGAAGACTTGTATTGTCTGTCTGTATCTTGTTGTTGAGTTTGTTTTTTGGCATCACTTCCTTAAATCCATTTTACCCCAATTTGATAGATGTTATTGTCCAAAGTGATTCACAGTGAGTGCTTCCTGCCTCTTTTGGGAACAGTGGATGGATGTAGGTCAGATCCCCTCCAAACAAACAGATGGTTCAAACAAAGTTAAGATTGGAGATTGTTGCTATTTGGTAAAGACACAGCTGCTCTCTCCCTGTGAGTGCACATGAGGTTTTCCTCTGTGTGTGTGTGGAAGGACGTTGTCTGGTTGCAGTGGACTGTTGTGGATGTGAATAACTTAATAATATGAATAAACAATGATGTGGCTGTGGTGCCTAATGGCTGCAGCAGACTTTGAAGTGATAGGTCAGACAGCAAGCTATATTCACCTGACATGTTATTAATATAGTTACAACAGCTGGGCAGATGTGGATGCGAAAGCAGGTCATGCTGTCTGGTTCTAGTGAGAGTGAATGAATGTAGGCAGTTTAAAGTACTCAGATCAGGGCTGCAGAATGGTGTCACCTGTCATGAGATCCTCTGGATTTATGAAACCCACTTTGAGACCTCGTGAAACAAACTTCATTTAAACTTAAATAATTTCCCCTTTTCTCTTACTCTCTATTCTCTTGTATTTATCCTTTTATTTCCATATAAATTTATATAAAATTCCTTATTTCATATATTCCTTATAAAATTATATATACTGTGTGTGTGTGTATATATATATATTCTCTTACTCTGTATTTATCCTTTTATTTCCTTATACATATATATATATATATATACTCGTAGTAGTGGTTCTGTTTGCTTGGGGCTCTGAGTGACATCACTCAAGGAAGTATTGGAGACGTTAACTGGGCCAACCTGAGCCTGTTGTCAGAGTGGAAGCGCTCATCACTGATGACTCTCCATACAAACCTCTTTGCAGAAGTAATGTTGACATGTCACAGCAGGAAAGCAGACGCGCATTATATGATTAATGATGATTTGATTCATCTGCTTCAGGCTCAGACTCACTAGTCATTTTACACCTGTTCCTATTAATAAGAGGATTACTTTTCTTCTATCTTCTATCATTACTCCATCTGTGCTGTTTATTTGATTAATTTTGTGCTGAATATTTTAACCTTTACCAGCTCTCAACACTGTTTCGTCCAAAACTCAAACTGAGGCAATGGTCTTATTTGTCCTTACGGCTCTGTATTATGTAAAACTGCTGTCCAACACCACCATCTTGTGGATGATAGGGGTCAGGGTTTGACTGTTGGACATGTTACCCACTTGAGAATATTAAGTGAAAATAGAGTAGATTTTTGAGCTTTATATTTTCAACAATAGCACCATCGTGAGAACAAGTTCAAAATCTTTGTGTGTGTGTGTGTGTGTGTGTCAGGCAAGATGCTATTAGAGGTTTCAAAACTATTTACATGAAGGCTGATCAAGATCATACTAGATGATGATCCATAAAACCTGCAACCGTGTTCCCTTCAAACGAAAAGCTTTCCAAACACACCTGAAAGCCATGAGGAAAAATAGACTGTCAAACATATTTATTTTAAAGTAGCATCAAATTGCAAACAATGATTCACCATTTCCAAGTAGATGCAACACATCATAAGGTCCCACTAAAATGTCAGCAGAGCAAAACAAAAAGGAAAGAAATGATCAAATGTAATGAAAGTTTATTTCCAGCGGAAAAGAAAATGGCTAATGTTAATGTTATAAAGAGTTAAAATACAGTATTTACAGAACAGAAGGCTGTAAGCTGACTACAGTAAAACGGCTTGCTAATATTCTCAGACAGATAGGCTTCATTTCCTGGAAAAAATAAATACACTTCTGATTTCTATTACACAACGTTTTGTTTATCTTAACCCTATTAAAATAATTTGTAATCATAAAAATGTTAACAGTATATATATATATATATATATATATATATATATATATTTATAGACATACATTTGATGCAGATGCATGTGTTTTTTTCACAAAACATTCTTGCCTGGGCTTACATTTGGACTTTCGTTTTGGTCTCTCTTTACATGCATGTTTTTTTTTAATCATGAGAATGCACTAGTAATATATTTCTCATTTAAACTTGTTGACTGGGTTCCCAATGAGCTCTGGGCATGGCTCTTCTCCTTTTGCAATCCTGTCGCACTTTTTGAGCAGGTCGTAGTTGATCTTGTCAGTTATGACGCTGTCCTGCTTATACTGTGGGTGCTTTGCAACAAATTCCCTCATCCACTTGGCCATGGTCATCAGTTCACCTGTTTCAGACAAGCATGATTAGTTACGCCCTGACCTGAAGAAGCTGCATAAAGAGAAAACGCTGCTCAAAGATTAACATTAATTTTAAGTTCTTCGTCACATATTTACCTGATGCACGTTTTTTGATGAGCTTCAGATAATTCAAAATGGTGCATCTCGTGTCCACATCCACTTCCATGTTTTCCAGATAGCAGTTGAGGATCGGGATAAGCCCTTGAAAAACTCCCTCCTAGTGACAGAAGTAAACGCAATGAATTGTTGAATGGTGCAAAACAAGGTGAGGTACAGCTGGAAAGTCAACACATTATGCTGAAATTACACCATGACTGTCTTTAAGAAAATTCATGATGTCTTCACTCTGGATAAAAGTGTTGAACCAACTGGCAGATGAAAAGTGTTATCTAGTGATCAACAGCACCACCATCAGTGCAAAGTTAGCAATCACCTTTCCATTGATGATTGTGTCGATGCTCATCAGCATGTATTCCTCACCACCACACTCATTCTCCAAGCCATTTTGAGCAGAAGAGGTAGCATCAAAGACAGTGTTGCATCCTAATTGTGGATGAGATAAATGTGTGAGTTTCTCCTATAGAAACAACTCATCAAAAGGGTCAAACAAACGCATTTGTTTGGTCACCTTTGAAGATGTCCTTTCGGAAGTAAAACATCCCTTCCTGGACTGCATTTCTCTTCTGTGCAACCTTCATGTTTTCATCAACCTAATGGAAGACAACAGTTTCATTATTACAAAACTGTACAAATCTTAAGTATAGAGTAAGCACCCAAATGTCCTGCTTTATCAGTGTAATCTCTTCTCATGTGTTACTGTGCTCACCTTTGACAAGGGGATCAGAAAATCCAGTTTGTAGGACAAGATCACTCTAGTGAGCAGCACAACAAAGACCACATATGCAGCATTTTCGAAGTCAGTTAGCTGCACCTTAAAATAAAAGCGAACACACAGTTTTTATGTATTTGATGGCGACATCATTTCATTGAATTCAAACCAAGTGGTGTTGATGAAATTGGTATTTACCTCCATGGGCCGGAACTCGACTCTCCAGCCAATGTCAGAGTTTGGGGGTGGAGGTTTAAACCTCATTGTCTGCCAGTTGGTCGACTGGAGGTTCTGCAAAACATCATGCGTTGACACTAAATATTTAGTCTGAAATGCTGCTGTCTATTCTGTATGGTTGGATTTCTAACAAGCTGCCTTGAGTAATGCTTGAAATGCTACCTCAAAGTGATCGGACTCATTTTCATCATCCAAGTTTATTTTCTCCTCGAAGACACAGAGTGGATCACGGATGAAGAGGTGTGCTATGTGTTGGGCCAGGAGCTTGTCAATTCCTACAGACAGAAAGCTGAACATTAATTTTGTTACTTGCACAGGAATTTTGTTGTTACGACATATGTTTCTCTCCATTTTCTCCGACAACTGTACCTGCAGTGAGCAGCTGCTCATAGATCTCCTTGTCTATTGTTAAATCAATGTCATTGTACTTCTCGCCGCAGCTTGATAGGTAGCTGTCAATGGAGTCGTATCTTGACTTGAAGATCCTGTATTTGCTGTTTTTCAGGGGCTGCAAGGGACATTTTTCAGACATTATTGTCAAAATAAAAGCACAGACATTTTAATGTAAAGCTTTAAGGTGAACCAAATGGTGGAGGACATCTTTGGTACCCACAGATATAAGCTCAATTCTTTCAGCTACATGTGCTCACCTTCAGCCCACGCTCCTCCTCTGTCCTGTCATCCACCGACTCAGAAATAACTCCCCAGCGACAATCAATATCTGACACACAGCCTCTGTAGAAGGGTGAACTTGCACTCAGTGCCATCTTTAAAAATAAATAACAATGTCGTGTAAATAAAGGTGCATAGGTACAACAGTGCAAGTTTGCTTTTACCATTGACCTTTTTATACATAAACATTTCTATGTAATTAAAGTGCCACTAAATAATATGGGAAGTTTCAAATCATAATATAGAACAGGGAGCAGAGGCTACACTGACTACTCACCACAATGGGGCAGAAGGTTGCTAGTTGGTCATAAAGGTACCTTGCCTCATCAATGCTGCAAGCCTGGAATGTTACCTGCAACATTACAATAATAAAAGAGGCTGAAGTACGTTTATGAATCACCTATTTGGGCTGTAAAGCTACAGCCAGAGGAAACTAAACAGTTCAGGTTATATCATCCCATCTTCACCGCTAAAAAAATAAAAGTTTCTGAGATGCCCCACTGGGCCATCACTTCACACAGTACCTGCAGACAGCAGTTGCCCATGCCGAAGCCCATTGCATCCATGTAGATATGATCAGGCAGAGCCGCCCTCGCAGCTTCACCGTCATCCTCAGGAAACTCCTCCACAAACGGAGAAGGGGTGCATTTGTCTTTGAAGACTGACAGATGAGAGGGAAAATAGTCTTATTTATTCCACTCAGTCCAGAAGACAAATGAAGAGCAACAAGTACTTTAACCTGTGATCTGAACATTTAAAGTGAAGCTTTTCTTTTAAATAAAAAGATGATAAATCCAAACGACAGAACAAAGTACTGTTTCTTTAATACTGTCTTTCATGTCCCCTGAACTTACTTGGCACATTAATCACAATTTTCTCTCCTCTCCTGTGACGTGCATTTCTAGTTAGGGTGCTGAAAAAGCAAATATACATTTTCTTAATTAAACCATAACTCTAAGACAAAGGCACGTGCATGCTGTCTATAACTGATATCCAGGGAAAACTACCTGAATCTTGGATGTCTGTTGATTGCTTCATCTGGGAAAAACAATGACTTTGAGACTCCCTTCTCAACAGGGGTTGGCTTGTACTCTGGTTTGGTGAAACCTGGACATCCTAACCTAAACAAAGGACCAGCACATACAGAACTGTTACAAGGCTGACGATTATTTTTAGGGTTCCCACTCCCTTTTTCGGGACATTTCATCCTACTCTCTTTTTCTATTTTTATTTTCTATAGAATTCCATCAGTGCCGTGTAAATAACATTCATCAGTATACTACATTTATAATCCCTGTTTTCTTATGAATAGTCATCATTACTGCCAGAACACTTTATAACACAAAAAACACACATACAATATATAACTCTACATGAGGCTAATCATCATTTTTCAATTACTAATAGAAAAATACAAATTATTTTCTACAAGGCTCTTTCTCAAAATAGGAACCTGTTGTTTTGTTTTTCTTCTTCACTAACATATATAAAAGAGGGTTCAAACAGATAAACAAGCACACCTTGGGAATGAGGTGATGGTGCAGAGGGTTTCATTTTCGTTCAGGACCGACGAGGCCTCTTGTCGTCGTTTTCCCATGTTGCCCTCCACAGTATTGAACTCAGACATAGTACCACCATATGGCTGACCTGGAGTTCCTTCAATCATGTAGCAACCATACTCTGGTCTCCAGAGCGTGGGGTGACTGCAGAAATATAAAAGGTACTTTGAACTGGTACATTATACAGTCTAAGGCAGGTAAAAATGCCATTAAGTCGCAGGTCTTAGTATCACGATGACCTTTTTGATTAAATAAAATGACCACTCTCCCTTTATCATATGACAAACATAATCTTGGTGGGCAAACTCGAAATATTTGTTTTTCAGAGCCTGCTCTGTGGTGTGTGCGACAGAGGGGCAGTAATGAGGAATGCATTGGCTTTACTATTCCCACTGTCGGTGGCATTTCCCCTGGCCGAAGTTAGCTCTGCTGGTTCTGACCAACGTCATGAGCAGCGAGAAAACATAACAGGCATGAGCTTGTGCAAACACGCTCATGCTGTGTGTAGAGAATTCCTCTTTTTTTCCAGGAAATGTTACGACAGTTTGGATATGCTGGCAGCATTCCTATGAGTATATCCGATCCGTACTATTGCCTATGGACAAATCAGCTTTATAGATTACTTTTCCCTATGTCTACAACCAAGCTGCAAAACCAAACACAGAATTTACAGAGGAAATGATTCACTGTACTATCGACCTGACAAACAACTTTACTGTGTTGGATTAAAACAAAGCTCATGTAAGAAGACTGGTGAATGAGCCGTAACTTTGAAAGTCAAATACAGTCGGTACTTTGCAGGCTTAGGATGCAAATTGAGTGTATGTGACTAGAGGGAAATTAATACTTCTAATAAACCGAGATGTAACAGTATATACAGTCATCTTATACATATGTCCAATTTGTCCATGTTTACTTTTTCTAACCACAACATATCTGTTGTGAAAAGTATAAATTATGCATGTTACATACACTGATTTTATTGCCCACTTTATCTATACTTATCTATTTTATATTTTTTATTCATACATTTGTATATTATCACTTTCTCCTAGTATATCTTTTGTGACTTTTCTTGTTGCTGTAACAACTGAGTTTCTCTGGCATGGGATTAACCTTTCACTTTGTCTCATCTCATCACTGGACTGAATGTTGCTGTGGAGAGCTTACATACTTGGGGTTGATCTTTTCCCCCTGGTCTTGGAGCGTTTTAAGAACATCATGACTGCACAGGAGAAGTCGAACCTTCTCATCCTTGTCATCCAGTTCCATCAGCATGTACTCAACCTAAAAGCAAATAATCGACAGCAGGACACATGTTCATAGTCAAAACACAGTCTTACAGCTAGCACACCATCAAATCCAAGTCATTACCAATGTTTCCTTGACTTAGACCCTGCTACCCTGCAATCCTCTGTCTGAAGCAGGGATTAATATATAACAACAACATTCCACATTGTTCAAAATCAAAACACTTTGTTCCAGGTTTAGCACACTGAAGTTTTACAGACTAGTGGTGAGCAGAATCTAGAAATGGAAAACTGGTTTAAATTTCAGAAATAAAGTAAAACAAAATTGCATAAGAGGCAACAGTCTCGGATGCTGTAAAGCAGGCTTCACTTTTTGCCTAAATTAGCCATCTCATGTACACTGATTGTGATTTAAAAGTAAAAAGTAACTTGTGTCAAATCATTCGTAATGATTTATGTGATAATGTATGCAGAGGCCACACATGCCATACCTTTGCAGGCCTGCCCACGCTGATGTGGGATTTCATGTTGAATGTGATGAATACAATAATAAATTCTGATCACCTCGTTTGTGGAAACGTTGGCAGAAGTAAATTGAAATTTCTGATATTATTCAGTAAGTTCATAAAGCGGTTGACAATTCCTCCAACACATACACATCTGGTTCTTGAGTCTCCACCCCTTTAAAAATGTGGTCTGACAATAGTTTGTGAATACAGGCTTATCTAACACAGCTGTTAACCATCTTCTAAGCCTTCAAGCCTAGTTAAGATTAGTAACTGTTGCATACTGGGAAATGTCAACAAAATAATCCCGATCGCTTGGGTGTGCATATGGTAAGTACCTACATATTCCATATGAGCTGCTTTCACCGTCTGCCCACATGTAGCAGAGAAAGAGAGAGAGGGAGAGGGGGGGGGCAACCGCTTCTTCTTACCTCATCGCCCCACTTCAACACATCCTTCTGACGATCCTTCACCTTGTTGTAGATGTTGAGAAACTGAATGATGCCGTGTTTTCTGATGTGATCCGCACACTTCTTGGTTTCTTCCCAGTTCAGCGGAGAACCCAGTGTAAGTAGACCCATCGCACAGACCGCCTGCGAAGCGTGAGACTGGAGGCTGGAGTCTGTTGCTGGCTGCTGTAACTGAACCCTTAGCTAGCTAACTACTCGGTCCAGTTGCACGGAGCTAGCATGCAGCGTCGGTCCAAACAAGCAACAGGGTGTGTGTCCTCCGCGGGTTGCCGGCGGCTGAATTCAGACAGTTGTGTTGCTGTTAAGCGGCGTGCCCTGTCGGTAACCTCAGCTGAGCATCCAGGGAATGCAGGCCCTTGCTCATCACTGGCTAATGACCGGCTAGCAAGGTAACGCGTTAACCGTGGGGAGATAACGCGAACAAAACGAAGAATGAATGAGAGTGTGCGGGCTTCGGCTCCGACGGTGAGCTGGTTGAGGCTGCTGAAGCGCGGCGCCGCGGGGAACTGACAGCAGGGTCAACCGACTCGTTGTTGATGTTCGACGCTGTTGCCAAACCTCTCAACCTCTGTGCTCCACACGGCGCAGTGCTGGATGTTTAACATATGAACGCCACGCCTTCCTGTCTCCGCACACGTGACCTAAGAGCGCGGTGATATCACCGTGACTCAGCACTCTTCGCCGCTCGGCCCCTCCCACCGAGCTGTCGATCAGAGCTGGTTGCTGAGGTGCAGTCAGCACCTCACTGAGGGCCAGGCCAGCACCTGAGAGGAGAAAACAAATGATCTGTGATACTGTATCTGTACGGAAGGCAAAGGCCAGGGAACAATAATAACTCTAAGTTTTGTTTTTGAAAACATAAAACAGAATACAGCTCCCTTTGAGTTTCTCTCTGGGGATTAATGAAGTACCTATACTTCTGAATGTTTAAATAAAATTTGTCATCACTTCAATTGTGTCTGAATAGGATATTTCCTTCATCAAATTAATTTATTGTTTTTAGGAAATACACATTAGACATGCATTCCCTTAGATCAGTGTTTTTCAACCTTTTTTGAGCCACGGCACATTTTTTACATTAAACAAAAAAAAAAGTTATAAAGTGTTACAAAAAGTTTCCAGAACAATGTCTGCAGACACATCAATGCGTCTGGCAACATACAGCCCTGGCCCTCGGACAAACAATCATTTGCAGTGACTAAATATTTTTTTGATCAATTAAGTGAAATTGGACTATTTCCCACGGCACATCTGATGATCTCTCACGGCACACTGGTGTGCCACGGCACAGTGGTTGAAAATCACTGCCTTAGTTATTGCTTTAAGATGTAGAAAAGTGACATACAGTTGTCTATCTAGTTTATACTACTTCAGACACGCCACAAAATGTATTTAAAATAAATCAATTAAAATGTATCATTTGTTATATTGATTCACTTGCAATCCTGTTACTGCAATTTAAAAAAATAGGATATTAAAAATTGTCAAAGCTACATTATTTTATAATGTAGCTATTTTATAATGTATTATTTTATATATGTTATTTTATGTTTTTAGTGTCTTTGTCAAAGATGCAATGTCATTCTAGGATCTTGATTGTAATAATGACTCAGTAATCTCACAGGGTGTGTACCTGTATGCGAAATGTGAAGTAGTTTCACCGCCCGTCCCCTCTGGTTTTCATAATTTGCATAACAAAATCTGTACCACCTACAATTTAATTCATGTGTTTCCATGGTAACCTTCATCATTATGCAGGGAGGATTTTTTTAGCAGTCACAGAAAATAGAGACAGAAATCTGACAGAGGAATCTTTTTTAGAAGTACACAAGTATGAAAGCCATTTGACTACATTTTACACTGCGTACCTGAAACTTTAATGAGAGGTTTGTTGTCTGAAATTAGTCACTATGGCCAGAAAAAGAGGGAGGGACTGGACCAGAACAAAAACTACAGCTAATGTTTGAACCCTCAAAAAAGTTTGGTATGTAGTTGTAAGTATTTTTTTTCCTTTACGTAAATGTGAAAATTAAGCATTAAAGTCTAAAAGGTTCACAGGTTCGTCTTCTTCAGGACTACCCATATATAGCCTGGTGTGTGTGTGTGAGAGAGAGAAAGTAGGAATTGTGGAAATTGAGAACACTGTGTTCAGCTTGTGTCTCATTAAGTCATTGTCACAGATTGGTCAAGTTCCAATAACAGAGACTGTGCAATCTCTCCACAGTCAGTAATAATACTAATATCTGTTACCTCTTAATGAAAATTAGTGTGTGTCTGTCTTTTAAATAGACTAGTTACACAAGAAAGATCATTATGATCCTTCACGACAATGGCACTTACATCCTTAACTCTTTAAATCCATTTATATCATATTTGCTTCGTGAGTTACAAAGAGAAAGAAAAGCTCTATATTTTCAAAATGTTAAAGGCAAAATTTGTTTTTTGTATCTACAATTAACCTTGTTGTGAGAGAAAAGTATTTTCTCAGGGTGACTGAAGAGGTTGTAGTCTTTCTCACAGGTAAAGTTTTTGAGGTTTCATTCTTGGTATGTTAACAACAAAAAAGTCAGACCTATCAATATGTAATTTGGTGGTGATGTACAAACATTAACCTGTTATCTCCTAATATGCAAGATCCTTCATTCATTCATTTTCTACCGCTTTATCCTGTTAAGGGTCGCGGGGGGAGCTGGAGCCGATCCCAGCTGACATCGGGCGAGAGGCAGGGTACACCCTGGACAGGTCGCCAGTCCATCGCAGGGCCAACACAGAATACATATACAAACAACCATTCACACTCACATGCACACCTAAGGACAATTTAGAGTGGCCAATTAACCTAACCCCCACAATGCATGTTTTTGGGCGGTGGGAGGAAGCCGGAGTACCCGGAGAGAACCCACGCAGACACGGAGAGAACATGCAAACTCCACACAGAAAGATCCCCCGAACCGAGATTCGAACCAGGGACCTTCTTGCTGTGAGGCACGAGCGCTACCCACTGCGCCACCGTGCTGCCCTTAATATGCAAGATATATTTTAAAAAATCCCATAGTATATATGCAGTGTTCAAACCCCAGGCACCAGTAACACTGGATCAAACACAGGAAGTTGAAAGTGCAGAGCTCATAATTTAAATGGAAAATGCGAATGTAGCCCTTTACATGGCCTCACCCTTGTTCCTTGTCCTTAACACACACACACACACACACACACACACACACACACACACACACACACACACACACACGCACACACACACACACACACACACACACACCACACACAAACACACAAACAATTTTTCATTTTTTAGTAATAAGCATACATGGGATACATTTAAGACAAATATTAGGAAAAAAAACATAGAAATAAGTAATAAATGACCACATCTCAAAGGAAGTGTCACTTTTCATCACTTTAATTTAAAATTTAATTTAATAACAAACGTTAAATGACATGAGCAGTCAGGGAATTCATGCGTATTGACTTCCAGGAAAGCTCAGGTTGAAAATAAATGCCGTTTCTTTTCTTTTTTTAACAAAACTGTTTATTACAGTCACGTCCACATCCATTCAACCCCTTCCAACAACATGTGGTTTGCACTGATGCTATTTGTGATAGTCACACAAATAACAAGACACAAGACTGAATACTTTGTGGTGTGCATAAACACTAATTGCATACACCTACTCCTGGTAGGGAATGTCAACACAGCTCCAGCTTTCTGACACTCATTATTCTGTTCAAGTATCTGAGAATCACAGTAGCTGTAGTCACCATAAACTGGACTGTCACAACATCCATTTCCATTATATTGGGTAAAAAAGGCAGTTATATCACAGATAAATTCCTACGCTGATTCTGTATTTTATACCCTTCACCTACATGATATTTGCCATAGAAAAGGGCTAATGAAATGATCTCAACTGAATTGGCCCCACTAGAATTTTTTTTTGTCTCACATGAATAAAACTGACACATCACTATGCAGTTTGCCTCTATCATAAGCGTTATCTAACTTTAATGGTGTAAAATATATTACTTATTTAACCAAAAATGTTTTCTCACTTCACCTTGCCATCACTGGCTTTAATTTTTTAATTTAAATATTTTTATTTAAATCTTTCACAATTTTTTAACTTATTTTGCTAATGTAATGAAAACTGACGACCATTTAAACTGATTACATCAGTTCCTATACAGTTACTGTTATAAGAGTTGGTAGAAAACCAAGCAACAGTAAAGCCGGAGACCTTTACATTTGTAAACTACGTCATTACTATCAATTATACCCTTATATACTGACTGGTGCAGATGACACTGAACTGGCTCTGGACTCTCGTGTTTTCCTTGTGGGTATGGTGACGACGCAGCATGAAATGCCGACTGTAGCTTCTGGCAATTCATCGTCCTCAGTCCATTCATTGAGATCAGGGTTGTAAACCTGAATGCATTTCTTGTATTTCTTCTCGCCCTCATTCCAGCCTCCAAGGAGATAGATCTTGTTGTTCAAAATGGAAATACCAGCTGTGCTCACTCCAGTGTGAAGAGGCGTGCAGTAGCTCCACTGCCCATTGTGAGGGTTGTAAGATTCGACCGGCAGAACATCCACCCTCTCCCCACGACCTCCCAACTGACTGCCCCCGATGACGTAGGCTCGGTCTCCCAAAGTGGCAGCACAGTGCCAACCACGAGGTGTGCTGAGACTGCTCTTGTCCTGCCAGGTGTCAGTGGAGGGGTCATACGAGCACACGGCCCTGGAGTAAGCATTGTTGATGTAACCTCCTGATACAAGGATCTTGCCATCGATGACAGAGCTGGCATGGCAGCAACGGGGCACCTCCATGGGAGCTTTCATCTGCCACTGGTTGGAAGAAGGCACATAGCATTCCATAGAGGCCTGAACACCATCAGTGTTTCGCCCTCCAATGGCAAACAAGAGGCCATTGAAGGTGTTGAGGCTGAAGTGGGTGCGCCTCTGGATCATGTTACTCAAGTGAATCCAGTTATTGAAGCGGGGATCATATCTAAAGAACATCAGAGGGGATTGAAAGTTATATTCTACTTGTGCACAAACGTATATGACAAATACTGATTTAAACATGTGTGGTTCTTACCTGCAGAAGTTGCTAACAGCATGTTTAGCCTGGTTCCTTGCATCATTCTGGTCCTCGCCACCTGCCACATACAGGAAGCCATCCAGTACAGCCACACACTGATTAAAGCTCTTTGCTGGCATCTCTGTCAACTTATTCCACACGTTATCGGCATCTCTGTAGAGAACATCTTTGCTGAGAGATTTCTCAGTCAAGGCAGGACGTCCACCAATGGTTAGAATCACCCTAAGGCCACCGCGTACCTTTGTTCTGCGTGACTGGAGGATGTTCTGTTGGTATGGCAGCAGATGGTAATTCATGGCATCAACAAGGAGACGGTGGCACTCTGAGTCTTGCATCATCCTGGGCACACTCTGGACATGATTCACCAGGTCTTGGGCAGAGATAGTGCCAAAGCGGATGTGAGTTAGGAGATCTGCTGCATACTTCAGCCTCTTCTCATCAAAGTCCAACCACTTCATGGCGATCTGGAAGGCCGTGACCTCAGAGGGAAGCTGCAGGGAATCATCGGAGAGAAAATCACTGATCTGCTCATAGGTGAGCTTCAGGAACTGCTCCATCTCCGAAAACTCAATGAAGTTCTCCCGCATGAACTTCTGTGCTGCCGCCTTTGTTTCTTTGAGATTGTAGGCATCAGCAATATTAGCCACATACATGCAATTCTCCACAGTGAGCTCCTGCATGAGGAAATCACTGCACATCTTCACCAAGGTGCCAATCTGTAGCAACAGGGCTGCGGCGATAGTGCTCCCAATGCTGTACAGCGACAGGGTCAGCTTTCCCGAATATGCATATGTAATTGCAGTGGCGAGGCCGACAGGTGAGAGGTCGGTCAGGTCAATCTTTTGGAGGCTTGAATCCTTCTTCAAGATGTTACGGATGTACTCGCTGCAGGAGGCCATGACAACCTTGTGGACATCAAATGACTTGGACTTGGTGGCAACCGTTAGATCACAGAGGAAGCTGTCATGTCTCATGGTGCTCAAACCCTCCAGGAGGTTTGGGGCGTACAGCGAATCAGTAACTTCAGTTGAAATGCAGCTGAAACCATTTCCCCCTTCTAACAGGGTGTTTAGCCCA
Source organism: Trinectes maculatus (assembly GCA_016785345.1). Taxonomy (NCBI): domain Eukaryota; kingdom Metazoa; phylum Chordata; class Actinopteri; order Pleuronectiformes; family Achiridae; genus Trinectes; species Trinectes maculatus. The sequence goes on along the minus strand of JAFBJQ010004367.1, from coordinate 90,368 downwards.
TTAATTTTGTTGATCGGCGTGTCCTCAACCATTATGGCCATGTCATTTATGTCTCCTTTACTTTTTTTGGTCGCCTTGTTCTTTTTGGGTGCCATGGCTGTAACAGCAGAACACAGCCCAGACCTTCTGAAAACAAAAACACAGCATGTGAGATTTTTTTCTTCCAAAAAAAAAATCTAATCAAAAAGTCTATCATTTCAGCTGAGTTTACATGCAAAGAATGATGATATATAAGAAATATGAAATATGAAATATAAGATGTGTCATATCACTCAGTGTGGCAGAGATGTGTGTTAGAGATAAATTGATTACTATGAGAATTCTTCCAAAATTATTAATAATCTGGCTGAAAATATCCACACACAGAAGTTTAGACACATTCAAAATACATTCAGCATCCTAGATTAAATAACTTCATGTTTAGATCTATCCATTTACCTTACTTATGAGTTATATATTTGCCATGTATAATTTTTCTTTGCCCCTGGGCTAAAAAATAATATCAAATCCCTACACATTTTACTTGACAGATGTCTTACATTTTATAATCAGTGGAATTAATTTAGACCCTGACCCCAATGAAAACATGGGTGCTACCAGGTGATCCTGGAGTGAGTGAGTGGATGAGTGCGTCAACATGCCCCCTCTGCATCTGTCACAGTTTATCAGCAGTATGTCCAGGAATAGCAGTGCTGGACAGCCATTCCATGACGTTCCTTTTATAGACTTTGAGACATGAGTAGCAGATCGCATGTCCCCTCGCTGTTTAATTGCAGATGACACAGATTATATATTTTTTATCCCTCTTGTTTATTTTATTGATTTGTTGCAGGATCAACTTGGACAAGTATACAAATGACCATCTACGTGATGAAAAACTTTCACAAAAGCCACTCCGCCAACCCTAACAGAGTAGAAGCCTGCTGTCCTAGTGGATATGAGTAAAATCTAATTTTCACAAAAACTCCAACATCTTCTCACAGTTCAGTTCCCCTATGAAGCCCAAATGATCGAGGCGAGAACACATTTTATGATCTAAACTGACGGACCAAAAACATTGCATTGTCCATTTGCTGCTAAAATTGCAAGCAACTGAAGCATGGCAAAGTTCCACTTACTTGAGCAATGAAATTGAGGTTGGTGAAGAAGGATCTTGTGCCTCCAGTTACTGGAGCAGGAGAGAGAGACCAGCAGTCACTCCTGCTGAAAGAGACATGCAGTTAACTCCTCCTCCAGGAGAGTGAGTGCCAATCAAGTATTGTGCAATGCATGTGGCAGAGGCCAGGGATCCTACACCCCCAACATATAGTATTCCACAATAGTCTCTAATCAGTTGTTGTCAACTTTCTGCAGTGGCTCCACCCCAATGGGATGTCACATGAGGACTTCCATTTAGTCTTTCATAGTTTAAAAAGTCATTAATGCTAAGAAAACTGTAGACCATCATCTTGTTTCAGTTTCCAGGTAGTAAGGTTTTTTGTTTTGATGTTACAGGTCACATTTAAAATCATCATCAGCATCTTTACCAGTACCAGTATCACCTCAGTACCAGTACATTTAATTGAGTTGTCAGGTTTTTTTTCAGCCACACCTTTAGTAATCATCTAAAGAGAAGAAAGTAATTTCAAGATGCATTTTAGTGAAATAAAACTCAGCAAAATAACTTTACATGTATGAATATCAGTAGTAACACTTCATTTCCCCCCTGATCAGTTTCATCCACTCAGAAAAAGAGTGAATTCTGTATTTGGAGGAAAAAGGAGTGCCCCCCACCATCTGTGTACTTCCATATTATATTATATTAAATTGCTGCTTTCTTTGATGATTTGTTGGTCAGTGAATGCTGAAATTCCTTTTCTGCCAAATATTTCAGAATGGCAAGATATGGAATGTTATGTTATGCATCTAAACCAATATAGGCCTTAAGGCTTTGGTATCACATTAAAAGCAAAAAATGTGTCGTCCGTCACTGTTTTCACATTTGGATTGTCGTTTCTGAATTGAAGAGTGAGGAATCTCTCTATCAGCCCCATATGAAAATCCCAGGTGCCAATTACACTCGAACAGGAACCTATATGCGCCACACACAGGCACACGAAGGGTTAAATCTCCCACATAATTTAATTCTTCGTAGAAACATCATACTCTTACACAATCATGCGCTAAACCCCTTTCATTCCAGTCTAACTCGTATTCACAGTTTTAATATGAACGGTGACACAATCTTTAATGTGACCGGATCCGCCCATTATAATAGTGTCATCAATGGGCGCGCGCTGCCCGGTGTGTGTGTGGACGCGTGTGCACGCGAGTCGGCGTGATGGCCAGCAGCTCTGATGTGGTGAAGAGAGTCCTGCGGTTCAAACTTCAGCTCACAGACACAGCCGAGTCTGCTACGGTAGATACAAGCGGCAGCCAGATTGTTTTTTTTTTTGTGTGCAAAAGGCTTATATATATATATTTATATTCTTAATATATGTCAGACACAATAACACGAATTATTATTATTACCGGAAGTTCTTCTTCTGTGGTCGTATAAAACAAAACATTTCTGACGTGTAGGAGCGCCTGTTCTCACTGGACAGTACAAACAGCGGGACTTGGTGGTTTGACAGTCTCACACTCCGCAGGCTGTTGATGCAGTTTGAATATGCTCATCTTGTCTGTGTGATCATGTGCAAATAATGCGCAGACAGCAGCTGACTGAAGGCTGACATGCTTCACTGTGGGGGCCAGGCTTGTTAAATGAGGAGGGGCTTTGCTGCTAAAATTGGCAGCCCCTGGCCTGCAGTTGTTCAACTCATGGCTGCCATCCATCATCCATGGAGTCTGGTGACGCTCTCCAGGCTTATTTCAGTCCCCTCTCTCCATTGTATAGGGATACTTAAAAGAATTGACCAATATTTATTTTTGCAGAGAAAAAAAATTGTTAAAATGCACACTCAAAAAACAAGCAATTCAGTCAAACAGTGAGACCAGTCGTTGCATTGTCCATTTATAGTGCCCAGCAAAAGGAGTAGCCTAAGTGGGCATGCAGGGTTTCCATTCATAGCTTCTGCACTGAATGCACAATCAGCAACTGTGCTGATCCTAAACCAGGAGCACCATATTTGGCATGTCTGCTTTAATCCAGATTTCAGTAGCTTTTTGCCCTAAACATGTGAGTGTGCACCACAACCAGGCACAAAGGGCGTTTGGTCCAACACTTAAGTTAAATGTTAAATCTCAACAGGTGGATTGATGTGTTTGTTGCTCTCATTTATAGGTTCTTAAAGTCCTGCAGAAACTGAAGGATCTGGATATCACACTAGACATTCTTGCTGTGAGTCTCTGTTGATAAGAATGACTTTTGTGTTGATATATTTTCATTTACACCTTTCATACTTTAATTGTATATGCTAACTTGTGCCTGCGTGAAGGAAACTGGAATTGGCAAAACCGTTAACTCCTTGCGCCGACATGAACAGGCTGGAGAATTTGCCAGGTCGTTAGTTAAAGGCTGGAAGAAGCTTCTCTCTAAGGATTGCACAAGGTAATCTTTTTTGAACATTACATTTACAAATATGTCATTTGATTGATTATGCTCTGGTTTTATGTTTGTCATTTGCCTTTGATGCAGCTTCAGAGAAGATGAGGATGTGTCAGAGAATACGTCTGTTCAAGACAAACCAGATGAAGGAAACTGCCCAAATGCTGAAGGTTTAACAACAATAACTGATTTAAACAATAACTGCCTGACAGCTCAAACCAAGAATCAGGATTCCTCAGATGAGGCATTATTCAAAACGGTCAACAGGAAAAATTATTTAGATAAACAACAGGGTGAACGTAAAAGAAAAAAGAAGGACAATCAAGAAAAAGGTCTGGAGAACCAGATTGTCTTTGAGAGTGATGTATTGGATAGAAAAAATCGAGATGACGAAACTGATGATTCATTTGCTCCCAAGAAAAACGATCAGCCTGAGAGAGAATCTGTAGACAGCAACGTTTTACTTGGAAGCAAAACTTCAGTGGAGCCCTGTCAGACGTCCAGGTCTGGTTCCGGGGAAAAAACAAAAATCTCTTTTGAGATTGGAAGATTTGTGTTGGAAAAGGAGTCAAATAAGAAACCAAATCCCAAAAAACAGCTCAAAGAAACCACTTTATTTGAGTCCACTGACAAATACTCACAAATGGTAAAACGGGCCAGTGTCAGAGATAAGGCGAAAAAGAGAAAAAGAAAGAAAGCAAGTAAAGAGAGCCATTCTGGTCTTGAGGACAAACGAGAGTCTGAAAACAAGGGACACAACAGCAAAAAGGCCAAAATAAAACACAAGGAGAAGGAAAGTGACAGTGGCAATGAGGAGCCCTCCAAGTCTTTTGAATCGTTTCTGAACTATGACGTGAATGTTTTCAAAAGAAAAGAACGACACAGGGTGAAGAAACCTTCCAACAAAAGCAAGAATGTGGTGAAAGAGGAAACTTCAAAACATTCGGCCATGAAACCTTGCAAGTCACCTGTGACGATTGTGAACGCCCCTCCTCCAAAACAGGTATGTATTCAACAATGATCTAGAAGGTTTTGCCTTGAATGATAAATGAAGACCAACAAGCAATGCTTTAATACTGTAGATGTTGCAGGAGTCTGTAATGGACCTGATGGGCATGTCTTTACCTGCTGTGCTGCCTGAATGTGAAAAGCCAACCAGTGTTGAATACTATGACAGGAAAGGTATAGTGCGTCTTACGAGTTCACCTGTATTTTCACAATGGATATTTTGTCCATGAGGATCCTTTTTTTGGTCTTTAAAGCTGATAAAGGATCAGATTCCTGTGACGTCCTTGAGGAGCCGGCTGTTTTCACTGGTCAGCGACTTAACAAGAAAATGCACGTGTACTCTGGTGCAAAGACAGTCTTCCTCCCAACCATGATGAGCTTGTACCAACTGTGTATCCGCACCCTCCAGAACAACATTAACTGTGAGCTGCACCCAGGACACCGCTTAAATTAATGGCTCTGACATTTGTTGGGTTTATATTTATGTGCAGGTGTCTCTTCACAGTGCTTCATGATACTGGCGGAGTCCAATTTGAAATCTTGGAGCCGGTGTTGGAGAGGTGTACACCAGAGCAGCTGCTACGCATTGAAGAATGCAATCCAGTAAGAATGTGACATATGAATACATTTAGTGCAGATGGACATAAAACATAATTTGGATACTTTCCATCCTTATGGATTAATTGTTCAGCATTGTAGCTGTCAGGAAGTAGCTGTATTCCATCCAGGGTAAGATAGATTTAAATTAAATATCTAAATTTAATAATTTAATTTAATAATTGGCCACTTTTTTGATTGTTAAAGGTCTGTTGGTTTATTTGTTGTTAGCCCTGTAAATGGTTTGTTTCCACAGATCTACATTGGAGTGACAGACCACTTGTGGGGTAAACACTGTCAGAGGGACTTTAAAGACTCCAAACTTCAGGAGTATGAGTCATGGAAGGAGATGTACATCAGGCTGTCCGAGGAAAGGGAGCGGAAATTCCAGAGACTGACACAAAGCATTGTTTCAGCACAATCTAAGAAACCCAAAGTTGTGTGTTTTTTTAAACCAAATTTTGCTCCTAGTGAAACCAAAACCAGACAAAAATCCCAACACCATCCACTGTAAAAAAAAGAAAATAAAAAAAAGTGAATATCTATATAAGTTGCTTAGTCCTAATTACATTTTACTCAATTTTTTTAGGTCGGCAGGTAAAGATGGCATTTATTCACACTGTTGCCAAGCCACCGAGAGATGTGCGAATTCAGCAGGAAATTCATGGGACTGCTGTTCAGCAGCCTCAACAGCTCAAGTGCAGGTGAGAGTCAGAATCTTATATACAGATGAATAACTATGCAGATTTGTGTTCATTTGTTAGTTAAAATTTCAGCTTCATCAAATTCACATATTGGGACATGTCTGTGAATTTGTTCAGTTTCAGGTGTTAGTAATGCGCAAACATTGGGATAACCTAAAACAACTTTGCTCCTTTCTCACAAAAACCTCTTAAGTACAAAGTAATCAAAGACCAGCTTAGCAGGACCGACTTGCTGGATACATGCACATTTGCATTGGTGAAATGCTTTGTAGATGAGCTCAGTAAGCACACTGGTTTTATGCTGCTTAGAGATAAACTGGGCCTTCTGTTGCAACATTTAATGTCGTGCTTATCAGCTGTGGCACTCTGCTCTCTTCTGGGAGTCAGAGAAGACTAATTTTGTGATTGTAAATGCATGTTTTAAATGATAAGTGTTGATTAAATTATGCATCGTGCTGTTAATTCATACAGTTCTAGTGTTAAGGCTGAGGAGAACAAGTTGAGGCCAACTTGTAATGAGCCCGGCAGGTCCACCGGCTCCAGTTCAAGTGGAAGCACCACACAAGATTCCCGCAAGAAAACAAGTGAGCTGACAAAGCACTGTAGATAACATGCTGTTATGTTTGCAAACACTGTCAGCTGCCTGTTTTCCTTCATAGGTCTGATTAATGTTGTTATTGTTGTTGTTCTCCCAGGAGTTGCTCCAATGATGGCAAAGTCTTTAAAGGCATTTAAGAAACAGTTGGGACGCAGATAAATGCTCTTGTATGATCTCGCCATTGTATGATCTCGCCATTTATTCTCGAGTGAGGATGTGGTAGAAGTGCACTCTATCATTACCACTCTCAGAGGCCTGTGTTCAGCCTGAATTATTCTGTATTGTTTGTCCTAATGCACAGACATTTTCCATGTTTTTTTCTCATTGATTGTGAATTGTTGTCACTATTAAAATGACAATGAAACGAGCAGTTTCACCTCATTTATCCCATTTCTTATCTCTGTGAGAAACGGTCAATAGTGTTTTTTTTAAATGGGGTGTTATGCCCTCTAGAGGATGGATACAAAATGGATTTTTCTTCCTACCTTACATACTACTGTTTTGACTTGATGAAAATAATTTTGATAACATTCATTGTAGAAAATAAAACCTATCTTTTTTTTAAAAAAAAATCTTGTCCTGTTAGCTTTTTTTAATCTCCTCATGCATGTGCTTTACTCAGGATTAACTTAAAGTTGCTTGAACTTGAGCTGTTCTGAGACCAAATCGGAGTTTGTCAGCTGAGCGTTATTCAAACCAGAGTTCACCTCTAAACTCAAGCAGGAGCCAGGCTCATACTGGGTCATCCACCCAATCGTTTCCCCAGAAATGTCACCAAACTGTCCCACATGCTGGAAAAGCGTGTTTCATGAGTGGGGGGAGGTTGCCATCTGCCACCCCTCAAGGACCCTCCAACCTATTTTTGTTTTTTGCTGATAAATTTGAGCAACTGTTTGATGTCAGAGAGGAGGGTCAGAGGGCGCTACACCTCCTTCTGTGTCACCTATGGCAAGCTGGTACGACTGCATTATCGAGCCAATGTTTTAATAATAATTAACAGATTGATGACAGCAGCTATTATGACTCTTTGGGAAAATGTTGTTTTACATGTAAGTTTCAAAATGTTGCTTTTTTAAATTTCTTGCTTCAGAGAAAGTAAAATGGGGATAAAACAAACCTTTCAATTTTATCAATTGATAGTTCTCCCTATGAGTAATACAGGTACTGGGCTATTGCATCAGAGCGTACTGGTTGAAAAATGACCTGATGGTTGATGACACTTTCCTACCACAAGAGGCCCCTATAACTGAAGGTCAGAGATGACCATGACCACTGACCTGAAAAAAAAAAACATCCAAATTCAATATCAAGTTGTAATTTTATGTAACTGAATTGGGGTTAATAATTGGTAATTTCATGAAAAAATCGACTACATTACAAAATATATTTGTTGTTTTGTGTATGTTGTTTTATATTGTTGCTCTGTAAGTATTTTGTTGTATTGTATGTGTTGAGTTTCATGTTTTGTGCTGTTGTGGAGACTTGTGTTAATCAAACAAATGCAAAAAGCAAAGAAACAAACAAAGTGATAGACTAAAGCACAGATATGGCTTTGTATCCCATCACTGCTGTCCATGGCTGCACAAAAATGTTTCCGGAACAAAAAAAGTTTATAAGAAAGAAATATAACGAGGCCAATATTTCCAAATGTAAAATAAATTTTACAATAAGCGTAATTTTAATATATATGTATGATATATTCCGCGTGACCTCTCTCAGCCTCGTACAAAATATATTTGTTGTTTTGTGTATGTTGTTTTATATTGTTGCTCTGTAAGTATTTTGTTGTATTGTATGTGTTGAGTTTCATGTTTTGTGCTGTTGTGGAGACTTGTGTTAATCAAACAAATGCAAAAAGCAAAGAAACAAACAAAGTGATAGACTAAAGCACAGATATGGCTTTGTATCCCATCACTGCTGTCCATGGCTGCACAAAAATGTTTCCGGAACAAAAAAAGTTTATAAGAAAGAAATATAACGAGGCCAATATTTCCAAATGTAAAATAAATTTTACAATAAGCGTCATTTTAATATATATGTATGATATATTCCGCGTGACCTCTCTCAGCCTCGGGCCCTGCGGGTCTGACATCTCGAGAGCTCTGCCCCGCCATGGCGGCCCTATGCGGGACGGGGCGATCCGGAGGCGGGACCGGAGGGAGGAGCAGCCTGGAACGGTGACGTAGGATTGGAATGAGGGAGTGAATGTTCCGGGTCAGAAAGTGGACGGGAGGTGGAAATTAACTCCGGGACGAGACGGAAAAAAACGACAATGCTGCCCGCCTCCATGCTCAGATGTAGCCAGTGCGTTTTAGACTTAAAAAAATAGTATTTGTTTTTAACATAAACACGAAGCGGGGAGAAAAAAAAATAAACAAACAGGTGCCTGCAAAGTAGCCAAAGTAGAGACAGCGACGGAGAGTGAGTCCCGTGTTCCTCGCGACCCGAGCAGCGCTAGCAAACGGTGTTTACAGCTGCGGTTTCGGTGTTTACTCGGCTCCGAGTATCGCTCGGCGTGTGTTTCCCTCGGTGAGTTTAGTGCGGGACTTCGCTGTCGTTGCAATCTGTTGCATCCCCTCCTCCTCCCCGCTGTTTGTGTGTTTGTTTGTCTCACGGGTACGAGATTTGCTCGCACCTCCTCCTCCCCCGTGATGTTTAACTGTATCCCCCTATGGCGGTGCCACCGTCACGTTGAGTCGATCGATAAGCGCCACTGCTCACTGGTCTATGTGCCCGATGAGATCTACCGCTACGGCCGGAGTTTGGAGGAGCTGCTGCTGGATGCCAACCAACTCCGAGACTTGCCCAAGGTAAGCAGGAAACGGCTCCCGCTCCCGCAGGTTCACAGGCAGGCTAGTCTCTGCTCGCATTATCGGACAAGCCCTGCGAGTCCGATCGGATATGGGGATAATCATCATGCAAGATCAGCAAGGCAGGGACAGGTTTACTCATGAACTACACGTCACACGGCAGGTGAACCAAATGAAACCAGACGCCTCGGCCAGAGCCAGGTTTAGACCACAACACGTTTTTATTTGAGTGGCAGATGTCACTGCAAAGCAACAAACACAATATGTCAAACCTGTCTGGGCAGGTGATCAGGTCAGATATAACACATGGCTGAAGGAGGAGAGCATGAAGTACCCAATTCCCCAGAGGCAGACAAACAAAACTAAAGGCACAGCTTTGTGAGAGTAATATTTATTCGGTGGTAGTGGTGAATTTATTAATATTATTTATTTGGATACAGTTGGGTAGCAGCTCTCGGCTTTTCCCGAACAATACACTTGTGTCAGTAAAAGGTTGAGTGTTGATTATCTGACCTGGAAAATAAGTTTGACAGAAAAAGGAAACTCCACTCGTTGGAGGCCTGGAGACATAGCCGAAAGTTTCATTAAGTCAAACTTGTTCACAGATTTTTTTTTCTCACACACTAATAACATGCACATCTTAAACATATACAGTATATTGTAGCATCATACATATGCTTGAAATCTGTATACCCTCGCCATACATCTCATCATTATGTAATGTAAATGATAAGGTAGCTGTGCCAGGTTGATAGTTTGTAGTAACCTTGATTACAGTAACCCGTTACAGACAGGTATATTTTGAATCACTGAATGATTGAAGTGCGTCATCGCAGCGTCTTTATTTTGTGGTTTAATGGGAACAATGTGGCTTGGTGAGGTGGAGATAAGGAAACACGGCCCTCTCGCTTGGGACCATGGTGCTCTGGATTAAATGGGATCCTAGTTAAGAGATTTACATGTGATCGAATGGTTCATTTCATGGTTCATGTCTCTGTTCGCTAGCTTGAAGTTGGAGGTCCCAGATTTTGACCTTTGGTCTCCTTACATATACATATAGCCTAGAGCTGCTCCGGTGAGGCAACAGCTTGCTGACTGTAGTTTTGGTAGCATTTTCCCTTTAACCTTTGCAGCCAAACCGGTTATACTGTTGAAGGTTTTCTCAGTTCCATTGTGGCGAGTGTATTTTAAGCCTGAGAAAAAATTAGGTTAGGTGTTATCGCTTTAACTTTCAGCAGTGAGGAGTGCATTTACTAATGTATTGGGTTTACAGCTGTTCCTGACTAGCGGACAGACTTAGTGCCTTGACAAACCGTCCTGATCTCATATCGCTGAAGTCATGGCGGGTCAGATGTAAAGCTGATTAAAGTACTATTTTGTGACATCGCAATGTTTCTTTCTTTCTATGTTTTTGTCTTCCTGCAGTTGATAGGGGTCAATACAATAGAACTTAGAGACAGCAGAAACCTAATTTCCACTTTGGCATGTCCATAGAAATCTGATGAAACAGAGATAATGTTTGCAGCCTCCCATGGCTCTGTCACACTGCTCACTTTGTCTGTGGGAGAAAAGACAGGAACAGGTATTCTGACTGAAAACAAAGACAGCATTATGTCCTTTGTTGTTGCCTCGCTCATGCAATTGTGGATGCATGCTGGTGTTTTCTACCGACTCGCCAACCTAATTGAAAAGTACATACCAATAAAACTATTAACCAACATGCGTAGCATACAGTACACGTGAAAAACTGGCATAGTTAACACCGCTCTTCCTGTGTGTCTGTAAGGATGCGGTAATTAGGTGTATTCTCATTGTGAACACACACACAACAATTTAGCAATACTCAGTTTAGAAATATTTCAAGTATGCTTAGAGGATAGAGAGGTGGACATTTGCATGTCAACAAGAGAAACTGTTTATTGTGTTCACTGGCATGTAACTAATGTCATCAATGCTTGCTGAGTGAACCCAAGAAACATCCCACTGGATGAACCTTTGTATCAGTCCACTCCAGTGCCCGCTGCGTGGCCTCATCACAATTGCCTCGGAGCTTGCTAAGTGAATAAACACAGACCACTTTTACTTTATTACTGTACTGACAGTGATGAAACAATGCGTAGACAAAGCAACGTACGAGAAGCTTTGTTTGAACCAGCAGGCAAATAAAAACACGTACATGGCATGATGAAATGGCAAAGGTGTGTTTTTACAGTAACAAGATGAGGCAAGTTTAACCAGAGCAGATAGTTTCAGGAGATTTAGAAAGGAAAAAAAATACTGACCAAGTCATGGAGACATAAAATGCAGGTTTCTAGAATAATGCATAATTTCTAGGCCCTGTTTCAGTCAGTTTGCAAACACTAACTCCTGTCTTGTTTTTACTCAGATTCCCTCGAGCACCATCAGATTGGTTCAGAGGTAGAAGTCATTTGCTTACTAAACAGCAGTCAAACTAAGGCACTGACAAACAAAGATGTGTAGGAGGCAGGACTCTCTGGCTGTGGAAATGTTTCTGTCTGTTCACACAGTGAAAAAAAAACAAATGTAATTTCCAGTTTGCCCAGCTCTTGTGAAGCTGAAAACAGAGATATGTTAGTGGCTTTGTCAAAGACCTTTACATGACCATTTATTTCAGTCTGAGGATAATTGGTTGGACAATTTCCTTTTCTTTTACTGTACTGTTCTGCTCGGCCAGACTTATTTTAAATATGACAACTTGTGATCGGGGGAAAACAGTGATGGTATTGTTTAAATCATCAATCTGGCCAGATATTGATTACATGAGATACCAATCTGCAAAGGCAATATGGAGTCTGAAACAGGAAGCTGCAAGGTTTATGATATGTTTGAAGAGGTGAGGAAATGTAGTGCTTCAAAGGTAACCAGTCTTAGAAACTCCCATGTTAGCGACAAGCTGAAATACAGACCTGTCACAGAAGGCAGTGTTGAGTTGAGTTCTTGACCTCTGGTTGTGGTTGGGCTGGTTTAAAGTTTAACATATACTGTGATATTCTAACTTGCACATATGTCAATATGTAAACTATATGTCATCTACATATAACCTTACAGTGATTTAGATTCAACAAAGCATTCAATATAAACAATTTAACTAAATGGTTGTAGGGTAGGGCTATAATGTTGTGACCTGGAAGGTGCAACCAGTATGATTAGCCTACTAGTAATGATGAAACCTAAGACTGAAACACTGACTGCCGGGTTGAGAAAATAGTTACCGGTAATTCTTGACACAGCCTGTTTTGGTTTTTTGTGTCACACTTGGGTGACTGTTGGGGGGTGTGTTGCTGGATGACACTCACTAACACAAAGAACCAGTTTTCTTGACTTGTTGTCAGAATGTTCATGTCATAGTCACAAAGCTTGTCATGTTTTTTATAGACTGTATTACTCTTCACAATTGTTGTCAATCGAAAGACACAGCTTGTTTTTCTTCCCTTCAGACCTTGATATTGAGGTTTCAAAGTCCCCTTGTTTATGTCTGATTGTGATTGCTTGTCATAAAGAAGAGCTCAAGCAGGAAGTCACCGATTTACAAATATGCATATTGCAATATTTTCCTAATCGCAGTCAATTTTCTGATGATGAGCAAGTCTGCACTTGCCAAGACTCCAAAGATGATATCATGAAGACACAGACAAATCTTTGGACTATGGACTGTAGACAGAGACTACATGTACTATTAGGAATCAGAAAGTTAAGAACCGGTACCAAGTTGTCTAAAATTTCAGAATCTTGTGTCTTTGAGTTTATCGATCCTTTTTTAAAAAATCAATGTCAGCTCTGAAAGTAGCACATTGTACACACTTACATAAAATTACGCCAGAGTTTTACAGGAGTAATGATGGAAAAGAATCATTCCAAACTGTCGCTTCATTTCACAAAATGATGATACTGACTGTTGGTATGTCTGACAACATGGTTTTAAAGTCCAGGACTGATTTGTATTTGACACTAAATGCACAGTGTCACTACTATCTTACCAAGCAACATGTCTATTATTGGGGGCACATATTTTATATGATTATAACCTGAGCTTAACATGATTTCACATGACTCTAACATGTACGATTTGCCGGTTTATATGCATATTTATGTGACCGCACCCTTAAGGACAACAAATGCTTCCAAATATTCTCTCCGTTTTAAATGATGACAGATGATGAATCAACAGTCAGTGAGTGAAATGTGAAAGTGAAATTATGGAGCTTAAGATGTGAAAGCTCAGTCATTACATATAAGAGCACAGGTTTGTTTACTTGATGAAATGATGGATTAGAGTCTGTTGAACTTTCTTAAGACCATGGAATGACATGTGCATTTTGTAACAGGGTGGAGTTTGACTTTTGGACTCTAGGGCCATATTTATTGTGCACACATTACTAAAATGTAATTTAGTCCATGGATAATGAGCTGCCTTTTCATGACTTTTAAATAAGCAAACCCATTTCACAGATTGCCTGTACAGACAGCGCTTACACATTAGCTGAGATCAGATGTAGAGATAATGTGGCAGGCTAATGTTTTTATTGTTTTATTCCGTGCTGCTTGTACTGTATTTATGGAGCAGTAGTGAAAACATAGTATTGGAAGTGGCACATTCATTATTGTTAATTAGAGATCATTAAGAGTGGTAATATAACGTTGAGGCTAATTTTACTATCATGAATTGAATGAGTGATCCTTTATTACCCTGGGCAACTATGCAGCATGAGACATTATGTAAAAGTTTTATTAGCCGTATACGGATTAGGAACTTAATACAACTTAAGATAAGTTAAGATAAGGTAAAGCAGAGAATGGTTTGAATGAGTTTGCTTTGCATGTATCCTTTAACCACTAACGCTCTGCTTTACTGAGGCAGCCACAAACAGATCAGATAACTGTCAGACAAAACTTTTTCCAGTCTGTAAAATTTTTCAATTCGTCATAGCCCTTTTTTACTGAGCCTCTAGCATAATGATAGTAAAGTAATATACTGTAAAGGGGAACCACACTGGTCTAATTTCATCTTACAAACAGACACATTTTTCCTACCCGATACACCATCCAAAACCCTTGCATTATCAAACAGGTTGTTGTTAAACAGTTGTGCAGCCAGAGATCATGTAAGTCACAATGGATTTCATTGGTAAAATGTTTTTTAAAGCATGAATTTAACAATATTAGTACAAATAAAGAGCATGCACCATATGGGACAGACAGATAACCTGAGCATATATATCAGTCATTGCCAGTGATTGATTGAATAATAAATATATGACTAGAAATTAGTTTCACTGATGCCAGTTGTTCTCACATGTAACTGGCTACAGCAGAGAAAATGTAAAGGCCAAAGGGGAAGTTTGTCTGTTGTGTTTATGCCAAAACTGTAGACCTGAAGCAGCATTGATATTTACCTGTTTTACCACCACACAGGCAAGGTCCTGTTTGCTCTTGTTATGGGCGTCAGGTTTGTGCTTGTGATTATTACTTTTGCCCTTTTTGAATAGCTGTAGCAACTAGATGACATTGATTAATACTTGTACTTCTACACACAGGCCTGTGACCAAACAATTTTATGAGTCATGTGCCCTGTTAATTGATTTTTTTTTTTCAAAAACGGCTTCTGGTGTTTTGTCTGTTATTCAGCAAGCCACTGGAGACGTTTGCAGTTATCGCACAAAAGAATTGCCCATAGCACAAAAGAATCAAAGAAATGAAAGAAAAAAAAAACAATTCCTGTTTCTTAACGTGTGATAAATTATTTGAATGTAACAGATATAAAATGCCAGGGGTTCAAAAAGAGTTCCAAATCACTTGTCTTGTATTATAAAATAAATGGATAATTAGGAATACAGAAGAGGATTTTATTGCATTGCAGTTAGCTGATTGAACGTTACATTGAGACTGCTGACTGGCCTTTGTCACTGTACACATGTTCTCATGCTAAAACCTTTTGACTAGGCAAATATCTTCAATGTCAGTATTTTTCTCAGCATCCACCACTGCTTTTGATCTGATTATATTGCACACAGAATTTATGAGGAAGTCAGTCCCCATTGACTTCTGTTATTCATGTTAGTGCAGGAGACACTTTACACCTTTATTTTGGTTTCTCACATTGTGGTGACGTCATGTCATTGCCAGCAGCGTCCGCCTGAGCAGTCGAATCAGCCAGAATAACTAAAATTGATCTGTTGTAAATCCTCATTAAAATGTGATCACAGTGTAGTGAGTAAAAATGGGGCAATTATTCAAACACTTATTTGTGTCACAACACCAATTCAAACTGAATAAATATATTGTGTAGAAATCAACACTGCGTCTGACTAATTTACCTTAACTCGAAACCTGTAACTGACTATAAATATCTTTACTCCTCTTAGCCCCTTTTCCAGCTGGTGAAACTAAGAAAACTTGGCCTGAGTGACAATGAGATCCAGAGACTTCCACCAGAAGTAGCAAACTTCATGCAGCTGGTAGAACTGGATGTCTCTCGGAATGGTAAGAAGGCAAACAGCGATATACTTCATGTTTTCGTCATCTGTGAGAATATGATTAACAGTTGAACAAGGCAGAACTAAATTCAGCAAACAGATGGGTCTGACAGATTTACTCCTCATTTCAGAAATTCATGCAACAAACAAGCATAGAAAAGTCCTGGTTTGCATTAGCTTGAAACTCCCAAATTGTTGGTACAGAATTGAAAGTGTTCCCTTAGACACACTGGAGAGGTTTTCCTCTAATACGCTGTTCTGTTTGAATCTTGATGTGATTGTGCCAGGTTTATCCTCTTTACATTTACCAAAAATGCCATTTTCAAGTGCTGCATCTTTGTTCTGATATGTATTGCTTATTTGTTGCAAATGGATTTGATCTGTTTTTACTGCACTCTTTTGACAATTGACATTAATTGATTATTTCTGATTGATTGTGTTGTGCATTTATGTTTGAATATTAGAGGATGTGTTAAGACCAGAGTAGATTTCATTAACAAGTGCTGTAATGTGCGATTTCTGTCTTTCAGAGATTATGGAAATTCCAGAAAGCATTTCACACTGCAAAGCTCTTCAAGTGGCAGATTTCAGTGGAAATCCATTAACAAGGTATGCCTGCAGATTATATGAATGAAAACAAATTGTTTTTCATATTAAATCTTTATCTCCAACTGTCAAGGTTATAACATTGCTTAAGACATTCACTTCAAGTGTATTGTTTTTTATTGTTGATACTTAATGAAATCCTCTTGAGTAAACAGACCTATGTATCTGGATTAAAAGAAAATAAAAAACAGGGAACATCTTTCTTGTAGAAAAGAATTTGTATTCCCATTGTTCACACTGTGTGTTTTAAAGATCACCTGCTGTTCCCTTTTCCTTCCACCACAAACATCTCCTTTTACAGTTTGCTGTTTGTACATAGTTTGCCTTTGTTTGTGTGGGTGATACAAAGTCTGATTTGCAGCCCTGCAGGGGAAAACGCATTGCCAGTTTAGGAGGCAACAATGAATAGTATTAGAAAGGCAATGGCGTTCAATACTTTTTAAGTGCACACATGCTCACATTCGCAACACTCTTTTTCCACGGTAGTAATCTAATTGTCCAGTCGTCCCTGCTTTAGCACTTTCGTAGTAAAGGTCTAGTTACAACTCGGTCTAAGTAGGAATGTGGTGTCAAATTATTTTGTCACAAGCAAATTGGAATATTAAAGGCACAGTTTGTACTGCTGAATAAATAATTACATTTTGATGGAAAAGAATAATTTCTGTGTTTTTCAAGCCATCATTATTTTTGTCCCGCATTTCAAAACAAACCTTGGCAGCAGCACACAGAATGAATAACTGTCATTTTAGGATTATAGCAGGTTCCAGTCTGAATTTCAGTGACAGATTTTATATTAAGAAGTCTTATTTCACGGGCTGCAGGTGTCTGCTCAGTTATTAACACTTGTTGATAAAAATGTATCAAGAGAGAAGTGAAGCGCATGTTGGATGGGCAAAGGCATTTATGTTTACATTTGTTCCTTCCACTAAAATGAAGATAAGCAGGGCTCAAAGGATGTAGACACTTTTGTTGTTGCTGTGACGGATCATAGTCTGACCACAACTAGCATCTAAGTACTCCCAGCTGGGCCGCCTGCAGTTCTAAAGCGCACATAAAAACACAACAAAAGAAAAATTGGTCTTGAACAGACAGACTATGTTTATTTAGAAAGTGGGAGTGCGGGTGCACACAATACACTTGACTTTTATTACCTGGCCAAAAGTGCTGGTAAACCTTTGCCCCAGAGTTGTAACCAGTATTTACCTGCAATGCTAATGTCAAAATTATTAATTGATTGATATAAATTTTGTTTTACAGGTTACCTGATAGCTTTCCAGAGCTGCGGAATCTAACATGCCTTTCCATCAATGATATTTCTTTGCAAGTTCTTCCAGATAACATTGGAAAGTAAGTGCATGCACTGTTCTATCATTTTTGCCTCGACATAATAACAGAATGTCGCCTTTAAACAAAGGTTTATATAAAATGAGTAATATAATCTTTAGTATATATCCTTTAGTATATAATCTGTGTTATTCTGAGCAAACTTCTTATTTGTAAGCATTTTGATGCATTAGTGTTTATAATGTAATGATTATGTTCAGCGACTTGTGTCTCAGAACAACATACACCCACATTACTCTTCAGACACATCAGTAAGCATCTGCTCCCAGACTGCGTTGTCTTCAGTTCATAAAAGGAAAGAGGCTTGTTGTAAGATGGCGTTTAAGCCAGAGCACTAAAAACTAGTGTCTGCCAACATTCTTATTCCTATGAGCTCCCCCTTATTGCTCTGAGTTCAGTTATAATTCAATTTAATAACATAGGTATTTGCTTTTAGGTCAAGTTGCCACAAGGGATGTTTTTAGTGGAAGGTCAGAATTCAAGCGAAACTGAACTTAAACTCTCAGAGGGGGTCAGTTTAAAGGGTTTAAATTACTATTATTAGATGTGAACTTGTGGATGGAAATGTTGATAATATTCTACCTTGATGATATTCT
Organism: Trinectes maculatus; assembly: GCA_016785345.1. NCBI lineage: Eukaryota > Metazoa > Chordata > Actinopteri > Pleuronectiformes > Achiridae > Trinectes > Trinectes maculatus. The sequence goes on along the minus strand of JAFBJQ010004367.1, from coordinate 72,082 downwards.
AGAAACTAATGCACTAGACACAATATTGTTTTGTTTAAAACACTTCATAATAGATTTGTCCACAAACATTTGAAGGCATTGTTTGTTTGTTGATTATGACAGTGACAATCTCAGTGATGATCAGTGGCATGTTTTAAATGATTGTTGGCAGTGGTCTGGGTGGCATATTTTAACCATTAGACAACTGCAGAAATGGTCTGAGCTAAACTAAACAGAGATTTGTCTCAGCCCGCGTTGGTGTCATAAATTAACTATCATTGCTTAATCATTTCTGAGATAATGCTTGCATGGTGAATGAAGCCCTCTGTCATTCCAGAATATATTTTTTGCAGTTTTTAGTGCTCACAGTGTGCGCAGACTGTTGACTTTGGAATAAGTCTTTATGATGTTTTGTACTATAATGCATCATTGAAGGTTTGTACAAAATACCATACCATTAACCAGCCTCATAACACTATAACCCTATAAACTGAATATTTTTTCTTTTATCATTTATAATACCTGTATGTACTGTCTGACCTCTTGCAAACCATGTGCTTCCTAGCATATGTTTTTCACCACAGACTTAATTGCAGTGTCCTACCAAAAAGATTTATTCATAACAAATATGCTATGGGGCTGGGGTTGTACATGTGCCTGATTTATATTATTTTGAATCTAAACACTGAATGTGACTGATTTACATCCGTTTGAGCTGCATATTATTTTTAATGACATATGCAGTTTTTCCTACCAACCATGTCACCTAAAGGTTAAGAGATCTCCACACACTTGTTTCCTCATGGTAGGGCATGTGCCCCACATATGTCCTATATCTGTGTTGCATAACACTGTGAACTGAGGCCTGCTCTCTGTCAATAGAAGGAGGTAATGAAAACCATAACACAGTTGAAGCAACATGCTTCAGGTTTTCAGAGATGTGGATAAGGTGAATGTTCAAGGGGTTACATGACATCATTTATCTCCTAAGCTAGGAGTGTTTTCTTACAGAGGAAGAAAATGGTGTACAGAGAAACCTGAGTGGTCCAGTTAAGTGGTTGTTTACAGCTTTTAGCTGGTCACTTAGAGTTCTTAAAGCTTTGACTCAGTGATCTGCAGTTGTGAAGGAAGAAAGAGTCAGCGACTAACAAAAAGTCGCAGTTTTCATCAGATGTGAGGGTCAGCCTGTCTTTCAAGAGAGAACTAACATAACTACTAGGTATGAAAGCTGGAGTGCCACTGTAAAGTTTAAAAAAAGAAAACATGTCTATTTTTTAGAGAGAGAAAGCTTGGGTAATTGTCTAGATCCTGAAAATGTTGAAGAAAACTGTTACCTCCTCGTTTCATCTCTGATCCCTCAGAGATGGACTTTGACTGTACTGCTTGGCTGTCATAAAAATCTGCCTTGGAGCTTGGAGCATACATACGCAGCACTGTATTGTACTTTGGTCAATGATGGCCATTCAGTACATTTTGCTGTTCATTTTAACTGTGCAGCCGTTGTTTATGCCCCAGCAATTTTAGGATCCTGATAAGACAGACACACCTCTAAATTACTTCCTGTTCTCAGATATTTGATTGCAGTGTGATGCCACAGTGCTGCATTTAGCTCTTGTTCAAACTCTTTGTTTTAGAAACATTCAAAAGCATCATGTTTAGTGTTTATCTGTGTTGTGAAAATATGAGAACATGTATGCACATCCAAAGTGTATAATAATAATAATAATAATAATAATGATCTTTCTTTTTGTGCATCATTACAGTCTTTCTAATTTGGTGTCACTAGAACTCAGAGAAAATCTGCTCACATTCCTACCAGAGTAAGTATTCAACATAAATACATAAAATCAACATAAATACTATATATTATATATGTATATATTCACTAATCAGCCACAACATAAAAATGTGTAACTATTATTTTTGACTTGGTCAAACCACTGAGCCATTGTAAACTTCAGGTCAGCCATAACATTAAAAATCTTACACCTGTTATAGTGTTTGGCTGTTTTAGTTTATATGTTTTGTTTTTCTTTTATTTTCACTGTTTCCATTTTAACTTCTTTTTCATCTGTCAATCACAGGTCGCTATCTTTGCTTCACAGACTCGAAGAACTCGATCTTGGAAATAATGAGCTATACAGCCTGGTAAGTGCTTGTTTTTCCCACTGGATGCTGGTGCTGATTATTCAGACAGAAGGACACATGGCCCCTCACAAAATGAGCAGAACAGAACTCTTCACATTTCCTTGTTCATGTCACATCCAAGTAGATTAGCATCCCTTGGGAACAGCTTTCACCTCTTATCACGCAGATGGGAGGATGACCATCTGCTTTGAGCTCTGGTTTTAAGTTGTAATCTTATGTGATCCTCCTGCGGTGAATGATTTACTCACAGATCATGCAAAGTCTGACCACAAAAAAATGACTTTTCTTAGCTTTATTTGGTCTTGTTTATTCCATAGTTTTCATGTACAACTGTAATAGAGCTTTGGTGACTGGCAAATAAAAAGCAAGCCAAGAAACACATCAGTGTAAACCATAACAACACATTTTCTATCACCAGTATTAAAAGATGCATGTAGAGCTCTAGAGCGTTTTTTTCAGTCATTTTGATATATCTTTATAGCTTACGCCCCGAGTGTCTGCAAAAAAAATATTTTTAATAATATAAGTCCCTTGTGTTTGTTTGCTTTATTGTGTTTTTTGCTTCTCTCTCTTTTGTTCCTGCTATCTCTCTCTTTCAACCCCCTCTCCTCCCACATAGCCGGAGTCAATAGGCTGTCTTGTCAGCTTAAAGGACTTATGGCTAGATGGAAACCAGCTGGTTGAAATACCTGCAGTAAGCTATGCATAAAATTTATTTCTTGTATCTGTTATTACCTTGCTAAGAATTCTACCACACACATTTAGTCTGACATCAGTGACATCAGTGACAAGTATATTAGTCCAAAGATGAGACAAATCATATGTTGGAGTTACATTTTAGGCCAAAATCTGTGTGTGTGTGTGTGTATGTGGATACGATGACTGTAAATGTGTTATTTAAGCCAGAAATGTCTTGTCTCCTGGGATTAAATGTGAAAAATATATTGACACACACAGTGGTTTTCCTCCACTCGATTGTGTGTGCTACCATTCTGTAAATTTTGTTTGCTCACTGCTCGTCTCTCCTCTGACCCTCAGGAGGTGGGCAGTATGAAAAGCCTACTGTGCCTGGATGTCTCTGAAAACAAGCTGGAGCACCTTCCCGAGGAGCTGGGATGTCTGCTCTTACTGACTGACCTGCTGGTGTCTCAGAACTTAATTGATGCTCTGCCTGAAAGCATTGGTAAGCAGCCACTGCTTTTAATTAGCTTGGCTGTACTGTGTGGAAGGGTTGTCTGTTGTTTGTTTTTACAGGCTTATCTAACAGGTTATTTCTCATCACTGGTTTTCTCTCATGGGGAAATATTGCTTGTCCCTTTAAGCTTTAATTCAAAATGGCTTAATGGCATAGTCTAAAGGAGAATCCAGGGACTGTAAGATACTGTATGTGTGGGGAACCAATATGTCTTGGTGTCTACATTACTGTGAAGAAATCCCTAAGCACCTGTACTGTTGCACAGCTTTTAAGAGATGCCACCATAGATTCTATATGCTGTCACAGACTAGTCTGTGAATAAACAATGCCTAATATACTAATCAAATATATATATTTTGTCTTTCTCTGCAGGAAAACTACGCAAACTTTCTATCCTGAAAGCTGATCAGAATAAACTAACGTATCTCCCAGAGAGCATTGGCAACTGTGAAAGTCTAACTGAGCTTGTTCTCACAGAGAATCAACTGCAGGTGTGTTTGTAACCTAATTCTCTAAATTCTCAGTCTTTGAAATGTAATGAAAATACTATGGTATTTTTCCCTTCACATGTCCTTGACTAGCTTACGATAACAACTAGAAAACATCTATATGCATGGCCAATGTTTGTTAAACACTGATGTTTGTTAAACACACATTGTTAGACAGGCAACATGTCAATCATCTTGAGTGAGAAAGGAAGGCAATGTGCTGGAAATGCCTGTTGGTTGATAAAACAATAATCTTCTTAAATTTTCAAATTTTGGAAGTGAGGTTAAGGTGTTTCTCTTATGATGTAAATTACAATGTAAATTAATACATTAAATAAAGAAGTCCTTTTAACATGTAAAATGTATATTGTGGTTGTTATTCTCCCAATGTGTGTAAAATCAAGGCCAGTAAATGAATAATCTTTCTATTGTTTGATTCATTTTTTGTCACAGAGTTTGCCTCGGAGTATTGGGAAACTGAAGCGTCTTTCCAATTTCAACTGTGACAGAAACCAGCTAATGTCAATACCTAAGGAGGTAAGCTTTTCCAATGTCAGCTGACAACTTTTAAATAAAGATTTGCATGTGCACTGTGTTTCCTACACCAGTGTGGGGTTTTTCTTCTGTGTGGGGTTTGCGTGGGCTTTTTCTCACCCATGATTAATGTAAAACATTCAACAATTATCGAACCCATTCACATTGATATGGTTTAAAATATATCATATAAAAACATAAAGCCGCTCATACTGGGACTGTAACACTTGTTGTCTGCAGGTGGTGCAAGCGTCAAGGTTTGCAGAAATAATGTTATTTGCTTGTACATGGCAAATCACATTGTCAGTTCAGTGCTGCTGCTGTTGTTGCTTCGACTGTCAGCAGGTTGTGCAGGTTAGACAGGAGCTGCACTCTTCACACTACAATTAGAAACGTGAATTTTCCTGTCACCCGTTCTGAGTACACTGATGTATTGTCAGTTATTGAAACTAATGATTAGACACACTGTCTGAGTGTCTCCATTGTGTTGTGTGTGCGTGACATGCCTGTCTAACCTCTTGCGTGTTTAAGTGAGGGCATGCTTTCTAGAAAGCTTCATCTGAAAGGCTTCTTCAGACCGTGTACAATGGTCCTGTGTCCTAATGATGCAAATACTGCACTGTTTAGAGAAACATAACAGTTCAACACTCTTGGCTGGCTAAAGATTCAATAGTCACTGTTTTCTCCAACCCGCTTTGCATGACCCTGGTCGAATGTTGATGGCGGTTTGCTGAGCAGCTTGACTATTGGCTTAGTTTTATGAATTTCACTGTTGAATAGTTTTTCCAAACACTGAATTTTATGTCTGTTTACAATTTAAAAATGCTTTCTTTGTTGTTAATTTTAAACCCTTTTTGTTCTTTATACTCAATATACAGTTGAGTCTGTTCTCTCCCGCGAATATAGCACTTAATCATATTTACTGGTGTAAATGATGATCTCAACTTGCTCCTTTTAACATGATGAATCTCTGTAACACTGCTGCTGCAGGTCTGTGTCTGACCAGATTAATGAATTACAACTGCAGTAAAGTTGCTCCAAAGTCTCTGCTTTGTCTGGCTACTGGGACTAATTGTCTCTAATTTTAGGTACCACTTCCACATCCCATTGATATTTAACTAGTCTGCCGCTGTGGTCAAAAGGGCCAAATACTGACATCAGATTTACTCTGGTTTCCTTTGCACTGCCCTGTGTACTGCCAAGATTTATTCTTATATCCAGACCGAAAAAGAGAAAAACACTGAAATATTTTGTGTGTATATGTACAATTTTTTTTATTCTTTATGGGATGCCTGCTACTATGATTGACACATGGTCTAATTATGGTAACTCTTTCGTTGCGCAGATCGGTGGCTGCAGCAGTCTGAATGTCTTCTGTGTACGAGAAAACAGGCTGACGAGGATACCGCCGGAGCTGTCACAAGCCACAGAGCTGCACGTGTTCGATGTGTCTGGAAATAGGTACTGTATATCACCGGGGTGGGGAGAGTAGTTTAAACAAGCTTATCACATTGTGCTAAATATGGAATGTGATTTTTTTTAAATAGTTGACCAATGCTCTCCACTTTTTGATTTTTCAAGATTATCTCGACGTTTGACAATACATTACTCACTGGCTGTCAGCCGGAGGTTGTTTTGGCTCTGAGACTCTGCTCCTACATTTTTGCTCTAAGCTTTGTCTTCAGAGAAACAACAGCAGTACTTTTGGTTGAGTCACACAGACATGTACTACACCTCCGCGCCTGGGGAGTGTTTGTCCTCCTCCACATTGTCAAAACAACTGCTGAGTTTATCACCCTAACATGACACAAGTACAAACTGCAAATGTCTAACACAGCGGTGCTGCGAAAATATGAACCTGCAGGCATCTTGTGGTTTCGTCTTACCCTGCAGTATATGCTAGGAGGCGGTTGGTGATTTAGTTCTTGTTTGTTTCTAGGCTCACCCACTTACCGATGTCACTAACCACGCTACGGCTGAAAGCCTTATGGTTGTCGGAAAACCAGTCGCAGCCTCTCCTCACCTTTCAGACGGACACTGATCCTGACACTGGCGAGAAGGTGCTCACCTGCGTGCTGCTGCCTCAACAGCCGAGTGAACCAGACAAAGGTACCGCTGAAGTTTACCCAAATCACGAACTGTCCTTGTTATCAGGAGCAGCCATTTTTCTCTGCAGGTGTACCCTTTGTGATTGCACATGCAAGATCAGTGTCTCCGTGCTCTTTAAGTATGAGGCGTCTTTCAGAGTGAAATGGCTCGGTGCCGGCACTGAGACGTTTGATTAATATTCCTCATCATTTCTTTCATCATCCCTGCTGATGTAGTGCCCTGCAATTTTGGTGACATTATCACATGATCAGCTCAGGGAACCGCAGTGTGTTCTGCGCCCTCTGATCCTTCCCAGCTGTATCTTTTGATAATGAGGTCCTGTAAGGGATCACGGAGCGTATAACAGATCAGGCCCCCTCCTGTCCCTTGAGGCCTTTCTTGGTTATGTTTTTCAGAAATGCAGTGGATTGGACAGCAAAAGAGGCTTAGCAGTGGCTGTCATTAAAAGCTCACCCACTGGGTGTAGGGACACAGCTGAGGGCTGGCTCTATCTCTGACCCGTACAACTCTTTTTATTTCATTATCTTGCTTTTATTTACAAATGTGTGTGTAAATCCCAGAGATACAGCTCAATGCTTGGTGTCGCTATATTTTAGATTTAAAATGAGATTCTCCGATTGAAATGAAATATATTAATTTTTGTGACATGCTGTCTCTCTCTTGTTGGAGAGATGCAGATGTAAGTTGGATGGAGGTCAGATGCGAAGCTGAAACTGAAGTTGGGAGCAGGGAGGGAAGATTGCGTTGCTGTAAGCCTGTGACTAAGCCAAGATTTGAAACGGTGATCTGGCAGTTTCAGGCTGCTCTCTCTTATAAGTGCTGGTTTATGTGGCCGCTTTCATGAGTTGGCAGATTGCAGAAAAGCAATCAGCAGACAAATAGCTTTTAATCAGCTCAAGTATTCCCTTTGCCCAAGTCATTATGAGCAATTTATGCATGAATATCTTCCAGCAACACATCTTTTGTTGTGTCTTTCAAAAAAAAACAAAAAACAACAGGATCTGATAAACTTGCCCGCTTTGGTGCCCTGGAGAGTCTGGTGAATGACATGGCAGACGACACGTGGGATAACAAAGCCGTGAACAGAATCAGTGCCATCCACTTCCTAGATGATGATGATGATGAAGATGAGGAGAAGGTGAGAGCAGCATTGATGATGGTCATTTCTCTAACACCAGTATGCTTACTTTCTCGTAATGAAAAGATGAATATGCTGATGTTTAGCCGTGTTAGCCTTTTCTTTATTTCGCTGCTTGAGAGACTGAGACTTCATATTTAAATTCTTTCATTTTGTATTGAGGTTTGGTGTATTGGTAGCCTCATTTTGTCTTTTTAACTCATTTACTCCGTCCCTGCTGCTCACAGGGAACTCTGCTACGACGGGCCACCCCTCACCCTGGTGAGCTGAAAACGATGAAGAAAGCGGTGGAGAACCTCCGCAACGACCTGAATGCTGCCAAAGGCCTGGACTCCAACAAAAATGAGGTCAATAATGCTGCAGACAGAGTGACCACGTCCGTGTGACCTTTACCTCAGAAATGTTTTTACCTCCTGTGTCTCACTGTGTAATCCTGCACAGCCCTGCAGATCCCCCTCCTTCCTTTTACCTGCAAATCCCAGTGTGGCCTACCCCCCCTCTGATTAAATCCCGGGACGCTTGTAACCTTACTCCCTCTCAACTCCTGTGTAAAATGTCTTTGACTCAGTCTACAATGGCTGTCGTGCCTTTCTCTTTTTAATTAACATCCACAGCAATAATGTGCACAGAGATGCTCGTTTTAAAAGGTATTTTAAAGATTTAATACTTTTTTTAAATGCCTCTTTTAAAAAAAATATTATTTAGGTAGTTGCACTATTATACGTGGACAAACCCTCTTAAGTGTATTATATATTTGTTCTATATTTTTAAACACTGGGTTAAACTTATTTTTACATTTTGAGCAAACATTAAAAGCGGGAGTTTTGGACCTACTGATTAAGAACTATTGTATAGTCTTTTGTGAATATTGATACTTTTATACTTTTCGGCAGCTCAGATGTAAATAGAAATGTATAGTGAATTTTTTAATCAGTTGAACGTTCTTTAATCATTCTTTCCTGTTTCAAACTTGGTACTTTTTAATTCTTTTTTCTTCTGAATCAAAGCAAAGAACAAAACAGTCACTGATGTCTTATTCAAACCACATAATTGTCATTGAATGAGTGGATGGCCTTCAATCCTCCTTTTCTTTAACTGTAAAATATCTAGACCTATATTTTTGGTATGATGAATAGATTTGATTAAGTTAAGTTTGGATTTGAGAACTGCACACAAAACGTAAATTACTCATCTGCAATGTAATTATGCAGAAATAAATGCTATCTTATTTATATGTGCTGTGCTTCACTGCTTTGCAATGTTTTTCAAATAGATGCCAAAACCAGCTGGGTTTTTATTTTAAATGTTTTCTTTAAGGGAGTACTGTTTAGAATAACCGTCAGGAGCTGGGTTATAATGAGGTTTATACCACAAGGATGACATCCTTTTAAAAATGCAGTTGTTAAAAGTTCCACTTTAATGCACTTCTCAGTGTTTCTTGGATCTGTTTCTTTTATATGGTACATAATAAGTTGTAATATTTTGTTTTGAGCTGATTGCAAAAAAGTGGACCAGAGAGAAATTGGTTCCATTGTCAGTTTTATGTTTTGAATTCTTTTCTGATCAAGCTGCACAAGACAGATCTCAGACAGGCACTGGGCCTTGAGATCTGGATGACCTTTTAACCACTAATCAATAAAATGAGTGCAACACCAAACAACATGTTTATTATTTCTTGAATTTTCTTACTCAGTCTCTGGAGTTTGGGCTGAATGTCACCTGAGTTTAAGTTTTAAATGTCAAATTAAAAGGTACGTTGATTGTGTTTTTTTTCCTTATCATTCATCTGTTAAGAAATATAAAACAATATATCAAAAGTTTTTTTTTTCATTTCCTGAACCCCCTATTGCTTGTTTTGTCTGTCTAGCAGTGCATGGTGTTTCTGTAATGCTCTGCCAGCATGAGCCTGATCCTCATTCGTCTACCCTGCACGTGCTGAACTTGTAAGCATGTTTTCTGTAATGATGTATGATAAAAATGAATAACTATTAACACAATGACAGTTCATGTTGATTAACACAACATTCTGCATACAGCTGTTAACTGTATTCCACTGCTCTTGTCAAACTGTAATGCATTTCATGTATGTCATCAATGGGGACATGTATGTGTACATGAACAATTACTGTTGTATGAATCTGTATTATAGCTAATGAGATTTTCAGCTGCTCCACTGGCAAACAAAGAAAACATGTCACTTTCTCTTTATACCCCACCTTGTCAATGGCAGTTATATTTGTATTGAAGATAATAGGATAGTCTCGTGAGATATTTGTCAGTAATCCATCATGGTCAGTTGCCATTTCTGTGAATTACTCTGAAATTGCATTTCCAGCTGCAGGTGGTGTCCTCTGACTATCTCCAGGAGCGTAGAAATCTTCAAACGAACTCGCCCCTCAGGACCAGTAGCTGGACCTGGGCCGCCCCGGGCCTCAGTTGGGTTGAAAACAAAGAGTGCCTGCAGGAGCGAGCACAGATGTTCCCTGGCAGCGACACTGTTTGTGGCCACTGCTCCGGTGCAGAGAAGGACACAGAGGAAATCAAGCAACCCGTGGAGGTCAGGTTTTTTTTTGTTTTGTTTTTTTAAATTTTGCTAGTTCATGCTGTTAATGTTATTTCCATTTTGATTAGTGTACATTATGTGCCAAGAAACCTCAACCTGAGAGACATTAAGTGACCAGACAGTAAAAGCTTCCTCTCATCTGTTCTCACCAGGATGGTTTGGGTCGACTGTCAAGTCTGTTTCGACACAAAGGAGCTGAAACCAGAGAGGGCAGGAAATTTCAGCATCACAGAGCTCTTAATGCTGGGTCCGGTCTCCATGGAGACTCTGTCAACAACATGAAGATCTCCCCCTTCACAGGGCATCTGCAATCATCTCTGGTGTCAGAAAAGACCCCTCCTCAGGAATCAGTTATCTCCCAGATGCCATTAAGAGTAACCACATTTGTATTGTATTTCCTTTATCATGAATGTCAGATTATCTCTGCACACCTCTACTCTGGAATTAACTGCTTTCTTTCTTTCTTTCTTTTTAATGAAACAATTTCCTCTTAGTTACAGATTAAGGTATCTGGCCAGAGGGGGAGTCTTGGGATCAGCATTGCTGGTGGAAAAGGCTCTTTGCCTTATAAAGACCATGATGAGGTGAGTGCTGGTGCAGGGGAGCTGGTGGTGGTCAACATGTTTTGTGTTTGACTAAACAGATTGTCTGAATGAGGATAAAGCGACGCACCAGTTTCTAATCGTTGACTAATCGTTACCTTGTTTTTTTTTCCTGAAATACATGCGGATAAAAATTCAACTTGAACAAAAATTGCAACAGAAAAAAAGATTTGAGCATTTTATTTTTTATTATCATTTTTATTCAGGCTAATGTTTTAATTTCCTTTCAGGGCATTTTCATCTCCAGGGTAACTAAAGGAGGTCCATCAGAAAAGGCAGGGGTACATGTTGGAGATAGGTTGCTGGAGGTGTGTTTCCCTCATGCTTGTTGTTAATCTCTCTCTCTCTGAGAGAGAGAGAGTGACTAAATAGAAATCACAAATGTTTACATGTTGCTGGCGATAAAGATATCTCAAAAAAACGCCTTCTTCCTGCTGGTGTTCCCTTTTTGACCAATAGGGGGCATCACGATATCAGCAGGTAACACTTATTTTGGCCTTGTCCTCTGTGTTAGAGCCAGTGTGAGGTTGTCAAATAGAAACTGGCAAATTAAAAGCCAAAGCATTTCTTTAAGGTCGCACATTGGAAGATTAAAAATATTAGAAAGTCTTTGCAGTGCTCGGGGAATGGATGAACATATCGATTTTCACAGACTCTATGCTTTCTGTGTAGTTGTGCGTGTGTGTGTGTGCACGTGTGCGCGTGCGTGCATGTGTGTCACTACATTATCCACCGATGAGTCGTGCTCCTACTTTCTACTGGTCCCTAAGAGTATAACGTAACTATGGTCCATCCAGGTCAATGGCCTCAACATGCAGGGGGCGACCCACCATGAGGCGGTCAGCGCACTCAGGAATGCTTGGGGCTGCATCAAGATGAAAGTACTCAGAGAGAAGCTGATACCTCGAGAGGCGGGTGACCTGGATGAGCCCCAGGATCCTCAGGACATGACGGGACAACAGCTCTGCAGCCAGGATGATGGAGGCCAGAGATGCAAACCGCCAAAGACTGACAGCAAAGAGCACCGTTTGTCGAAGAAGATCGAGGCGGTTGTCTGCAACGGCAATGGCACTGTGGTTGGTTTACTTACCTTCACAGCACAGACACAGAAAAAAGTGTTAATTGCCACTAATGTCTCATGAAGTGACTCAGACAGTCTGCTGATTACACACTGAGAAAAGGACACTTTGATTCAGTCAATAGAAATCTAAATGCATTCATTTATTCTCTCTCTCTCTCCTTGTCCTTTTTATTTCAGTCCGATCTGGAGCGTGACCGCGGCAGAACCTTATCTGAACTGGAGGCATTAAAAAAACATGACTCGCTTCAAGTTGGAAAGCACACAATGACCGTAAGCACCTATCACATCCACCATTTGAAAACACGTCTGTTTTTCTCGTATCGAAAACTCAAGTCACCTCATTCGAAGCTTTTCCCGATACAAAAACGCTGCAAAAACCAAACAGCTCAATTTTATATGACACAAATCTTCCGATATTTCAGCACTGACGCATTGCGTCGACTCGTAAATGACATATTTTCCTCCCCATTCCTGCTTCCTCGGCAATCATCTGACAGATTCCACGGATCATCCTCACTCATCCCTCTACGTCAGATGAAGATGCTGAACTCTCGGCGCAAAGCCCAGGCAGCGAGCCGCGGCATGACTTTGACGTGCCTGACAGGCACGTACACGGCGACTGTTTTGACATGGCGTTTTATCCGTCTTGACCACAGCGTCTAGGCGCATTAAAGGACACAGATATTTGTTTTATAGGCGATGTAGCGTTGTCAGTGACAATGGTGTGGAGTGTTAGTATGACGCAGTGATTGCTCTAAAATGATTTTATTCAGTCAACTGCTGCTAATACCAATGATAGTAAAGTCACCTGCAACGACTGCAGTGGGCAGTTCAGCGTGATCAGACTGTTCTCAAATGTCCAAAAAAAACATACACAACATGATGTTACATATACACTCAATTAAACAATAAACGCTGCTGGCTGACTCTACTTCACCTCATTGTGCTGTAAGTTATGGATGGTCAATGTGACGCCCTCAGACTTTTTTCACATCCTGTACTGAGACAAAATGCCATATGGCTGAACAGACAGCGCAGCGGGGAGTCTGACTCCTGCCGAGTCCTAAAACAGACTGAACTGTTACATCTTCACACATCCACTGTAAGAGCTGCCATCAGGCTCAGGAGATTACACAGTGTTCGGAAACACTAGAGGAATTTGTGATCTCACATCTATTACACAGCTTTTAATGTTTTCACAGAGGTAAGTAAGTTTATGTTCTCAATAAAGTGAAACCATGTTGTTCCTAGTTGTTTTTGTTCTTATTGCTGCCTAATGGCTCTTTTTTTTCCCAGAACACATTGAAGTTTATAGTGGCTACGAGGAACGGATGAACACAATAACATGGATTCCTGTGCAGGTCTAAACAAAACCAAGTGATAAAAAAACAGTAACTGTGTTTGAAATATGAAGTTGTGATTTGTGATGGTGTTGTTATTGAATTACACCCCTGGTTCTGCTTGTGTCCGCCCTCTGTGTGATTGTCCGGAGGTTGAATTAGGCCGATGATGTCTGAGGCACGTTGTGGACACTCTACATGTAAGATTTTCACACTTCTCTCGACCTTAACAATTTAAACAGTGAACGCAGCTGTAGAATAGAAAAGCAAGATGATGGAAGGAGAGCAGGGTGTGACGAGTAGAGGTGACATAGTAGAGAAGAAACATACTGTGCTTGTCTTAAACAAAGTTTGCTTTAGGTTTAGTACATTGAGTTCTCTGTTTTGTTTTTACATAAGTACACAATCATTTGAATGAATGTTTTTGGAGCAGGTTGTCTGCACCTGTACTAAACCAGCCAGCTCGAGTGTGAGCCAACAACTGCAGGGTAATTAATAGTGAACCACTGAACTGTCTGTTTAAATATGATGCTCATATTGAATTATTATACTCTCCCTTAGTGGTAACCACACCATTCCTACTGTTTGCTTGTTTTGTTTGTCTCACAGATTCTAAAAATGATAACAAATCCCTGGCCCCTGCCACAGAAAAACTGACATCCTGGATGTGTTTTATCAGTGCCACAGTGCAGTGACGACTTTCTGCTCGCTGATAATCTTCAGGGTATACAACTTGTTGAGAAGCACATCCACAGTGCAAGATTCGATCCAGAGTCAATTACTGGCAGGTCAGGATCCTATCATGACGTATGAGTGTCTGTCTCAAGGGCCAATCATGTAAAGTCAGTGGGAGGACCTGAGGAAGAACACGGACTTGGATGACTCAATAATAACCAAGAACATTGCAATGTTCTTGGTTATTATACACACACACACACACACACACACACACACACACACACACACATATATATATATATAGTAAAATTGTTGTAAAATTGTAAAATTGTATGTGATTGTGAATTTGCAGGATAAGTCAAGTCTTTTTTCCAACATAAAAAATCCATCAGAAACATTAAAACTCATACTTTTAAAGACTTTCGCTTTCTTTTCAGGATTCAAGTGCACAGTGACCACAGTTCACTCTATGTGTGAACAATGCATTTGAGACTGATGTGAGCTTTGCAGCAAGACTTGCACCTGGCAGAGGTAAAAATAAATGTCAGCAATTCCAGAGATCAGCACGCTCAGATCTCTGACCCAGCCTATTACCTTCTCCTGGGAATGTCCAAATAGTGGGAGGCCAAGAGGTATGATACAAGATGATAAGATACAACAGTGGCATAAATTATGATGTGTAGATTTTAAAGGTGTCTTTTAATTCCTTCATTTTTGTCACTTATTCAATTCATTTTCAAAATTAATTTTCTCTTGTGCAGAATTGTATTCTATGCAGACTGAAAAGACAAAAGGTATTGGCTAGGCATAAATGACTGTATCCTTAAGTGAACTAACTGAAATCAGTAATTGTTTGATGCCGTCACATGTTTAACTAACGTGCTGTTCTGGGGAGGATGGAGGAAGTGTAGCTTTGTAAAGTCACTTTTCACTTGATGTCAAATCAGCGTTGTTCCTCAAGTTGATATATTAACATGAGGCTGCAGGATTATCAGACAATCAGTCATTCATGGCTTTAAGGCTATAATTCTCTGCTTGTTGCTATAGAAACTAGCCAGGATTTGATGCGCAAAAGTGTTCTGGCACTTACTTTATCATGGACTTTTCATGCGAAGCCCCTCGGAATGAATTCAAATTCACAGCATTCCTGAGGGGATACAACACCAGAGGTAAAACAATGAGGAACAGTCGGTGGTGTCGCTGTATGTTTTGTCTGATTGTGATTGTCTCCGTGTGTATGGCTGCCAGACAGACAGGGGGGAGGGAGACAGGGGCTGGAAATAGACATGAACAGCTGTGACAGGAATGGAGTGAGTAGTGTACTTAATGGATTAGCATCCAGTCCAGAGCTTTCACTCACTGATAAGGGAACTGAGAGGTTGATGTAGCAACAAGTAAATTAATTGATTTCAAACGGCCTGCAGATGCTTTTTCTGTTCACACATTTTTGTTAACTCAGCAGGACATAGATTAGCTGGAGGCGATATCTTATACTGTTCATTTCAATTTGAAAATAAACAATTCCGTTTTTCCTTATCTGACTCCCCCAATTCTGCCTGTCATATATTATTTACAATATGTATATTTGTATTTATATTAACAGTAATATTTATATGTGTGTTTGTATCTACAGTATATGTTTCTCTTTGTTCCCAGTGTGAACATTGTTACTGGTGCCCTGCAGGCTGACTGCTGTCTGTGATCTATTTGTGGCTATTATGTGTCTATAAAAGGAAACCTCCAGGGTGATACACACACCAGCAGTAATACACTTTGAACTTCACAAGACAGGCTGATAACTGTTCATCTTGCTTGTCGTATCAGCATTTGCACTCTTGTGAGAAACATTTCCGCAGCCGGGACACGTGCAAACCTCTGGATGGAGAGGCGTTTGAAGAGAAAATGGACAGTTTGAATAAGAGCCAGGGGAAGGTAAGATGGTTTAAAAAACACACTATTTGTTTTCAAAAGATGTTTTAGATGAAAAAACCTCATGAGCATTCGTTGCTGTAAGGCTGAATTAATATCACTGACCAGTTTTTATCTCCAGTGACCTTTGCAGATACTGTTGTTCTCGCTTTATAAGCTGTTTTGAGATGAAAATATAATCTTAATGCCCGAATATCATCAACACTACTCAACCCCACCTACTCACCCCCACCCCTCTACAACCCCCTGCCACCCTCAGGCTTCCACACATAAACACATCGACGCAGTAGATGCAGCAACCCAATACTTATCCTGTCACGCTAGCCTGAATAGTGGTTACTGATACTGGTAATGGATGACTCCTGAAAATTAAAATGAATTTAAATGCACAAACAATTCATCATATTACATGTACAACATTGTAAGTTTGGTTACTTTTTTTTTTAAAACATTATGTGTACTGTTTGGAGAGTGTCATTTAGTTACCACTACAAATTTGCTGCTTTTAAAGTATTTGAGTCATTTTTAAATATTAAACATCACAACATCGTCCTAAAGAGGCACGCATAAGCTTGCTGCTAAAATACCAGACGTTAATTGAAATATGTGTATTTTTTTCCTCTCTTGAACAGTGTGTGTGTATGTGTGTGTATGAGATTTGTGATTATGAATGTTTGTAATGATATGAAGTGGAGTGAGAACCCAGTGTGCTCAGTAGCAGCTGGCAGTGGGCTATATTTTCCTGCCCTATCTACTCTGAAGGGAGGGGCTGTGTTTGTCTGTAATTAAACTTGTTACTGAGTGACACACCCGACTGTTTACGCTTCTAGTGATAACTATAGAGCTGCACATCTGTGGAGCACAACTGTACAGCACCATGCTCTACTACACTGAACTACGAATAAAGAATCAGCAAGACACAGATAACAAATCAATAACTGATATACACCTCTGCAAATTATACAATATTGCTTAAAGAAACACAAAATAAGCTAAAACATATACTGTGTGTATAAACTGGAGCTGTTGCTACCTTTACCACAGGGAACAACATCCTTTACATTCCTCCGGAAGTATGTTTCCTTAAAGTATTTTTGTGTCTGGATGGTCTCTGTTTACGAGTGTCCCATTAAAGACAGCAGAGAGGGTGGTCTGCCTCGGAAAATGATTTAGTGCTGCATGTATTTAGTGTTTGGGTCGGATCTGTCGGGTGAAAAGAAATGAGGCAGTGAGAGCGTGCACGCCATGAGGTGACATGTAGCAGAGTGAGTCAGTGGTGGTTGGAAATGCGATCTGTGAGGACGGCATGCCCTCAGGAACACTCAGCGCACCCAAACATTCAATAGGTTCCAGTGGGCAAGAAGGAAATGCTCCTCTTTAACCTTTGCCAGTATAAACTTATTCTGCTATGGCTACGGAGGAGAAGCAAACAACGAGGTTACATGAGAGCATAAATATAAGACGGCAGATTATTTTTAAACGGAAGCATTTGTTTCTTTTTATTTTTTATTGATGGCTGTTGAAATATATACTAGTATCTTGAAAGTGTATTAGAAATCAGAATATTATCACTAATAACACTGGTGGCATTGGGGTAAGAAAAGTGCTGGAAGCCGTTATTACATAAGCTACACTGCCCTGTGTGCTGTGACACAAGCATGTTAGCTGTGTGTATTTGCGGGCAAGTTGTCATTTGGTCTTTGGTTGCTGTGACCCTCCTCTATCTTCTCTATGAGCTCTATGATTATGTCATCTGTCCCGTGTACTGATGTGAAATGCCTGTGCCATTTTATCCTGCAGAGGATGTGAAGCGCTGAAACTTTGATCTACAGAATATAATTAGAGACAATGCATGAGAGTCTGCAACATTTTTCCCCCTTGACTTTGATGTTGATCCAGCACTTGCGGTTTTATTTCTTCAGTGCTTCGGTCCCACCGACAAGACTCAATCATCGTTTAACTTTTTATTACACATTTATTAATGTGTTTTTATATTAATGTGCATTTATATTAATGTGCATTTACACACACACACACACACACACACACACACACACACACACACACACACACACACACACATATACATATATATATATCATGTGTACATTTCATGCAAGAATGTTCCTGGTATGAATCTCACTTCTGCCACTGTTCTTTCTGTGTGGTCCAAAAACATGCAAACTGGGGGTCTTATTCTACTGTAGGCGTGAGTGCAAATGGTTGTTGGTCTATGTATGTTGGCTGGTGATCGTGGCTGTCGAAGGATAAGCAGTAGATAATGGATGAATAAATAAATGTGTGTGAGGTCCAGAACAAAACAAGAAAAGCAGAGCATTGCACTTCAAAGCGGGGGGCATAATCTCCATCCCACATTTAAAAGTATAATGCGGCACTGGTGGGTTACCTGCTTTATTGTGCATTGTGCATGAAACCATGCATTGGCCGTGTCAAAGAGAACAATATATATGTAGGATCAGACTGAGAGGCGGTAGAAATGGACATTATAGCAGCATTTATGTTTGAGAAACTGCTTCAGGGTTAGGGACGTGCAGGATCTTTTCTTTACTTTATACTCCTCTGAAAGACAATTCAAAGAATAACCACAGTTCTACATTATAATTTGAGTTAAATTTGAAAACATCTTGGCTATGATTTTGTTCTGGAGCTTCCCCATGGATCCTGCCACGTACCATTAGCCCAGGGCTGGGCTGGCTGATCTTATGTCTGCAGTGAAATTGTGAGATGAGAGGTGAAACACAACTTAGTATGCTAATTCTGTGACACGATGCCTTCTACATCAACGAGCAGTGATTGTATGATCCATTTTTAATAGAGTCTCAAGTGCATGCTACAATAACCCTCACTGATTAGTGAGGGAAATTTCAGTGCCCTTAGCCACCAGTTTGCAAGGACGTGAATAAGCAGCAGTGCCACCGCTCACTGTCTGCTTTGGTTTCTGCTGTATTAACAAAAGGAAATGTTTACACAAATCTGCACTATAAAATTGCTATTTGCGATGGGAGCGGTAACATCACCTTAACAAAGTGAAGCCAGCGCACCGCATTAAATTACCATCTCGCTCAACACACTTCTCTGGATCTCTACGGGGTTTAATCGTTTTGCAGTTTGCAGTTTAAGCGTTCCCCTGGAAGTTGTATTTTTATATCATTCTTTTTATTGCATTGTAAGTTGTAGCCTGGAGGCAAAGCTTTTATCAAACACAATCAGACTGCTACAAACACTGCTGCAAACACTGCTGATAGTGCAAACACTGAGATGGACTCACTAAGTCCTGGAGGCTTGAGTTGGATGCACAATGTTGTATATGATGACGAAATTGAGTGGTCAAATTTCACATTTGTTTAGCAATGAAATCACTGATTATAAGCTGAAAAACTAAAAGCATCTTTTAGTCATCTTGTAACAAAAATGACATCCTGATTCTTAAAAGTATGATTCTTTTTTTGAATCAAAGCCACTGCTGAGACTTGTTTGTCACCCAAAACCATCTCCATTGCATCGTTGGTTCAGCCAGTGGTCGCCATCACTCAAGTGTGGGTTCTCTAAAGTTACAGCGTAGGCCTGTGTGGTAGAAAAGGCAGATTTCAAAGTTCCCACAGCCTTCATTTAAAACATAGGATCATTTTATTCATAAAGTGGCAGCAAAACTTTCATTTCCACCTATTCCAGCAGCCCAGTGCAAACACATGCACAGAACAACATGAGCTGATTTAATTGCAGCTCATTATATTTAATTGAGCCTGGGTGTGTCAAGACTTTGAGCAGCAGGGCGCTAAACTGCCTAATCTGTGTGTGTGTGTGTGTGAGAGATGATGGCTTGTTAGCATTGGAGTACAGTTACACAGCCATCACACAGAGGTGAAAAAAACAGATAGGATTCTAAAATTGAGTGATATTCAACTTTGAGGTGAAGACTGAAACAACCCCTGAACATTGTTCAACACAGGGTAAGTAGCATTCTGAGTTCTAACAATTTGTGTCTGTGTTTTAACAGGTTTCTATAGGAGTGCCATCCAGGCCGTGTAGCTTTACATTTGTGCCAGTGGTGCAGAGATTACCATTTAAAAGCCTTATCGCTGAGGAGGAGAGAGCCGGAGCGCTAACAGGAAAACCAAATAAGGTACAGCAGCAGCAGCACGCACCCTGAGGACTGATGTCAGTTTGCCAGTTTGTTTCTTATTAGTAACATGGTCATTGTTTTTATCACAAAGAATGTAACAAAATGCATGAGCTAGCTATATAGAATATGGAAATATACTGCAGCTAATTAAGCTATATTGCCATCTGGTAGTGGGTCTTATTTGGAATCGCTTTGTTTGAAAATGCGACACACACACACACACACAGACACACTCACACACACACACACACAGCCCATGAAATTTTTCCTCCAGTTTTGCTTTTTTTTATTCAAATACCTCAAACAGTGGATACAGGGAAAAAACACAGAAAAAAATGCATGTGAGTTTGCATAAAACTGTTAATAGTGGCCAAGGACAACTTAATGATTTACGATTTTTCTGAGCTGTGTTGAACGGAAAAAGTAGAGTTGTTCCCCAATTCACAAAATGTAACTTTTTAAAATAACACATGAAGATTAAAGGAGCCATCTTCACTACCACATCAATCTCACTCTTACCTGCAGCACTTCAGAGATTATACTTTTATTCTACCTACTCAGACAATACATCAAACACCAGTGTCCTCAGGAAAAAACAAAAAACAAAAACAGAAGCTGTCATCCTTTTCCCTTCAATTCCATAATGTGTCTATGTCAACATTACAGTCGGTGTAAATATATTGTTTTATACTTCACATCAAATGAACCGATATGATCTGAGACCTCTCGTTGGACTCATGCACTGCACATCACCGCTCATGATTCTTCACCATCACACCCAGGTGGTATACCAAGATTCACAGTCACTGATACCAGATCAGTCATTCTGATGTCCACCTGATTCCCGTCTTATCACACACACACAAACACACAAACCCCCACATAGCACTGATATTTTAGTGTTCTTTTCCTTTTACAATTTCAAGTGCAACTTTGTGTTGGAGTTACTTTAGTAACACTAACTAACAAGTATTCAGACGATGGTTCTTAAAAGCGGCGAGAGGGTTAATGTGCCCATGTTTATCCTGAACCAACATCACAGCAGTGATGCAGCTCTGGGTTCTCTGGGATAGACGACTGCTTCTGCTGCTGCCTGCAGTCAGGTTGCTGGCAGCCTGCATGAGACTTCAAAGCCTCACTCAATGGGGGGTGGCACCATTCATTTCTCAGCTTCTCCCCACTGCTATTACCTAAAGGAGTGGCTAACCTTCATGTTATTAGCTGACAACACACAGTTTGACCACACAACTGCAGCACTTTGATCGCCACCTTAAAGTGGTGCACACAGTAGGTGTTATCTTTTCATATAGGCACAGTGTTGGATTGTGTGTGTGTGTGTGTTTGTGTTTTGTGTGTTTGAATTCACTCTGCTCTGTTCTCAGGTCTCACTGTATTCATTTGTAATCCATTTGGACTTATTTAGATTTCATTCAACATTTATCACAGTCAGAAGCAGCAACACCATGACCCATAACTACTTCTAAAAGCCCTGCATTCAAACTATTATTAGTAAAACCGTAAAACGTATTAGTGGAAAGTGGCTGTCATTTCCGAGTGGCAGGTCCTCAAAGCTGACAGTTACGTAAATGACGAACTTTTGCCACATTAACATGTGAAAGTAAAGTAACTTGAGCTTGACCCAGTTTATGTAGTTGTAGTTTTGAGGATTTTTATCCACATCAGTACATCACACGACAATAAGAAAAATATCACTTATACACAATAAACGTCTAAGCACTCAGTGTAAAAAAACACTGAGAAGCTGGCAGAAGGCATATTTGTATGTGTATGAATGAACAGTTTAAACTGATCGCTTGAAAATAGCTTTTTAAAATATAAAATAAATGTATGCACAGATGGATGACAAGACTGATAGTAGTCCTGCGTTTCAGTTGACAGGCGATTAGAATAGCAGAGCATTATAACTGCAAACAAGGGAAACAGGTTTTGTGTTTTTTTGTGTTTGTTTTTTTTTTGTTTGAACACATGAATAAGATTTTGTTTTACTGAGTTTTGCTAGTTCTTTTAGTTTGTCCCTCCCGGTCACTGTTGGACACAAATCAAAGGCAGCATAAGGAGAAACCACAATTAAAATCATTTCTTCATTGACACAAAATGACGTTATCCTAACCTTTGCTTCAATGATATAAAAAACAGGTACGATCAGCATGTTGGTTTTACAGTAAAAGAAAATGCAGTGCTGTTTGATGCTTAAATCTTGACATCTCTTTGTACTTGCACATGACAGATTAGTATTACTCTCTGCAAAGAGAGCCGCTAATATTAAGACCTGTACAGACGTAATGTACAGGATTACCTTTACATTATGCTCATGGGTGAGACCGTTAGCAGCTCATCAATGTAGTGCTGTCATCTGGAGCAGCCTGCACGTCTTGAAATGCCCTTTTCAAAAGACAGAATTTGAATAGATGTCCTTTAGCTGTATATCAGTATTGTAACCTCCAAGTGTCAGTGTCAGTTTGTGAGCAGTGGCCAACATGGACGACCTCATAACACTCAGTCCCTCGGACTAATTATCTTACATCAAAGCATAATGTTTTCTTTTCCTACAGAGTAGATTAGTTGAGGCGATATTACATAAGCAGATATTTTTCACCCAGTACGACTACTGTAAGAATATTTAAATTTATACAGAATAAATGAATCAAATGACTTGTCAAATGTCTTTATTTATAACAAGACCGTAATTAAACCAAGTGTGATAAAACTGTTTGCATAATACATTTGTGCATGACCTTTGACCCTATGACAAGAAAGGAGTCTACGTAAAAGAACATAGTGAAAAGAGATTTTATACAATCACAATTTCTTCATTCAACAATACAAACATCTAAAAAAATCTCAGTTTGACAGCTTTTGATTGACTGGATTACTGATAATCACTTCCCAGATTTAGAAACTTGAGGGCGGCCATTATCACATGGTGTCCTACGTTCTTCAGGATCTTAATTATCGTAAATGACATGAATGATATATGTCATTAGCATGTAACCCTTTTAGCTCCACTGAAATAATCACACATGTCATCCGTGAATATTATTTTAGATTAAGAATATACAGCATACAACAACCCACAATTATTTAATTATCAATTAGCATTTAACCAATGTTTTTGTAACAGTAGTATAAATTCTCTACATTGTTCCGCTGCATTGCACCAGACCTTTAAAAAAATAGTTTTATCTCAGTTGTTTATCTGGAGGATGTCGACATTAAAGTCTGTGCACAAAGTATGGGGAGACTTTACAGAACAACTGATGAAAAATGAGTTAAAGGTTATTAGGCCAAAGGTTATGATTATGCTTGAGCAGAGAATTAGAGAAGAAGAAGAAAGAAATCATCAAAGCTCTTTCATGGCTGAAACAGTTTGAAGGTGGACATGAAGTTTATGGATTAATTGGTCGTGCGATCACTAACTTGCCCGAGCTTAAACTCAACAGGCTTTCTCTAAACTTAGACAACACGCAGAGTTCAGCAAAAAATACAACTCCTATATGTGGGGTCTGAAAACTTTGGCACCTTCCATTGGCAGCGTGAAAGAGGATACAGTGGCAGACAGCGATATAAATACATAAACAAAAAAGAAACTGCAAAGAGAAAAATGATATCTGCCGCCAGTTCAGAGATTCTGAGATAACATCTCGCTTACACACAAGCCACAGAGTGGTGTGTGTGTGTGTGTGTGTGTGTGTGTGTGTGCGTGTGGACAGACTGTGCCTCACTTGTTCAGCCGTGCACATGAGGCATGTGTTACACCAATGTTAGCAGGACATGTGCGTGAACATGTGAATTATATGTGTGGGACATGAGGTGGGCTGAAACCAAGCAGACCGCTGCGCCGAGGGGGGGCTCGCTGAAGTTCACCTCGGGTTCTCTCAGGTTTCACTCGCTCAGTTCCTCCCAAACTTTTGCCTCCTTTTCTCCTGTCAGGGCGACGCCATGTCCGGTGAGAGGACAACCAGGGGGACCATGTCGGACGCAGACGTTTTCAAAGCAGAGAGAGTCTTTATCAAGGAGTCTGTGGCGGGAGGAGCAGGAAACATAGTCCCAGCGGAGACAGGACTCAAAGTAAGTCGAATCAGAGCGCTCACAATTCCATTTACTCCATTGAGTTGTGTATGTGTGTATGTGTGTGTGTAGACTATACTGTACTTCAGTTTAATTTGACATTGCAACTCACAGAACTTGTCAGGCACTGTCAGGGGGGTTCATTAAAAACGACACGGCTGTTCAGGCCGAACATGACCGTCTTTCAAATCGCAGCGAAAGTAATATATTGAAAAAAGTTATTTCCTTTTATCTTGCCGTTATAATGGGATTAAATGAGTTTTACTTATGGAGACTGTCAGAATGATCACACTTTCTTTCTTCTAGTATAAATCACATTCAGCTGAATGTTGAATGTTAATTATCAGCACACACACACAAAAAAAACGCTTGAATGAGCGGTTAATTATTTTGTCTGTTTTCCAGTTTAATCCTGTACCGGATCACGTGAGCCTCTCGCACACTCAAGTCTCCGCCTCAGTCAGCGCCCAGCCTGAAAATACACGCAACCACATAGCTGCTGGGACGGCGTCTACGGAAGCAGCTGTTGATAAATACAGGGGCTTGTCCCCGCGGCGGTGTCACGATACTTCTGGACGTGCTGAGGTTAGCTCGAGTTGCTTTGCAAAGAGCGTGTCAGAGGACAGAACAAGTCCCACGCACTCAGACGACCTGGCCTCATCCAGAGAGTCTGTCCTCTCTGAGGACAAAAGCTGGTGTCCCATGCAGCCGTCCTCTGTCACCTCTCCGGCCTCGCTCAGCCGCACCGTCTCCCCCTGCTCGTCTGTTCGCTCTGGCGCCTTCACTCCCTCTGTCACGCAGATCAGGAGGCACTTTCTCGCTCCTGGCTCGAGTCTTTTCCACATCCCTCAAACCTGTCTCTCATCCTACGAGTGTCTGTCCCCCCCTGTCTGTCCCCAGTCCCCTCCTCCCCGGCACTGGCCACCTCTCACCCGACTCTCCCTCCTCACTGCCATCCTGAGAAAAGGTCGTCTCCCTGTGCTGTCCTCTGCTCTGCAGAGGCCGTACACCCCCTGCTGGCCTGTTAACCCCGTGACCCTGTCTTTCTGTAACGCCTGCTCAGCGGCCTCCAGCGTGGCCTCCATCCCCCTGGAGTTTTCCTCTCGGTTCTCCTCATCATTGTCCATAGATGGTTCAAACCACGTTCACAAGCAGCCTAGTAGATGTCTCACTGCTCCCCCGCTCTCACAAACAAATGACGGCAGCAGAGTCTGCCCTCAAACCCAAGAGACAAGATGCTCAGAGCAAATTCGCAGTGTGCCCAGATGGGAGCAGGTTATTTCACCTCCACCAGTGAGAAGCAGCTCACGACCCAGAGCTCCACTGTCTCTGTTTCGCTCAAACTATAGATCCACTGCTCCAGCGGAGCATGAAGAAATATTAGCCTGTGCAGCTTGCAAGCAGTTACAGCATCCAGACGTCTCCACCCCCCAGTTCCCCGAGCTGACAAGCAGCAACACTCACATGTACCTCAGGGGCCATGTGGAGAATCACAATAAAAAGGTGTCTTCAAAACACATGAAGGAGCTGGAGACCTCTGCGCCCCAGAACCCGAGTTACTCAACAAATTCATCTCTCTCAAGGCTTCAGCTGCTTTCTCAGAAACTGAGATCCGGCCCTGTCTGCTCTCCTCTGCTTCAGCCTCCTCATTCACGCTCGCCCGCTGCCACAATTCTCAGCGCACGCACAGACGCCGCATCACCCCTGCCTCCCTCGCAACACACCGCGGGGAGGTGTGAGTCAGAGAGGCGCTGCCCCACTTCCAAAGCTGCCACAGCATCACAGGGTTTTCACCGAGCCCACTGCCTGTCCCCCTCCCGCTACACACCCATCAGTTTCCTCGGATGGCCGTCACCGACCAGCTCCCCTACGCCTACACCCTCTCCTGCCCCTCCAATCAGAGACTTCACCCCGTCCCCCTCTCTCTCCCAGCGCTCCATCACACCCTCCTCGAGGCCAGGGAGTGGAATATCAGACTGCAGTGACAGGGAGGGTAAAAAAAGAAAGGTAGTCGCTCCTCCTGCAATATGCATGACTTGTTTAGACTGAGGATATTATTCAATATGCTCTCAGTGGATTCTGCTCTTCCACATCCCAAGAGTCAGATTTCACTCACGTCATAGAGGGATCTCAAAAGCTGCCTCTGTTTTAGTATTTGCCATATATTTTAGTGATGCAACTATAGATCTTGGCTCTGCGGAGGTTTCAAACATCCAATGGAGTCCAATGACATATACACGCTGAAGCCAGAGGGAGCTCATCAGTGTAAAAACCAATGCAGCAGTCCTAAATAGCTCTGGCGTCGAGGTCTGACATATATCTTGAAGCATAACATGTTGTTGATTAGCAATCAGAATTTCAATTTATTCGGTACACGCAGGGAAATACAAGTTGTTATTGGACTCAGTAGATAGTTTTCCTGTCTGACGGCACCGTCTGAGCAGCAACAAGCAGCGACACTGTGGAAGCAGATCATAAACACAAGACTCCTCCATTTGTTTTGAGGGATCTGCAGCATTGTGTCTTATGTTCAACGAGTTTCCGATCCGTCTTCATGAAAACTGAGAAATATGACTTTAATTTCATGGCAATTCATTATCTTCTCTCCTCTCGATATATATACTCTCTAGACACACAAGATTAAGCCAAGCTATAAATCGCTGGCAGCAATTCCCACAAACACCCTTCTGCTGGATCAGCAGGTGAGTTCAATTGACTCTAATCCCCCTAATTCATCCTGTTATCCTGTTAAATATCCGGCCTTATGAAGCTGTAATGAGCCGGATTGATGCAGATACTACAGGGGCTTTGCAATCTGTGAGAAGTCCGGGAACGAGCGCGTCAATTATAAAGTTTGCTTTAAAAATGGGCTCTTTCATAATTAATGATGATTCTTTAGTCTCCGCAGTACACTTGGCACGAAGATCAATCTGTTTACGCTGCTTTGTATTCACAGGCTATCGACGAGCAGGTGGAGAGAGAAGGCAGCTCCTGTGAAACACTGGAGCGAGGCCTTGCAACGGAGAGAGGTGCTGCAGACACCCATGCAGAGGTATTACTCCACACACACACACGCACGCACGCGCACACACACACATTACAACATGTGCTCACCGCTCACTTAACACGACACACCGCTAACATCAGTCTTTTTGTGCCGTCTGCAGATGTGCTCGCCCGCTCAGCTCCGGCAACAGTCTGAGGAACTTTATGCAGTTATTGATGAGATATTGGCAAATTCCATTCCAGCAGTGAGATTCACTTTGTACATTTCCACATTAAATGAAATGCGTAGAACTGTTGCTTTCAAAGTGAATTGACAGGTTTACGTTTGCAACAGCCTTCCATGTCGTCGACGGTCAGCGCCGGTCTGCAGGTAAAGTGTGTTGCTTCATCTAACTTAAGGCAATAAATCTAACCTGCGCCTGCTTCTTAATATTTCTGATTGTTGGAGAACCTGCAGATTAATGAAAAATTAAATATGACGCACATGAGAAACAAATAAAATCACGTTTAAAGTGTAATTATAGGTCGTGGTTCCAGTGATTACTTGTGGTTGGACTTGATGTCGTTGCTCTGGGTCATGGATTACCCTTTGATCGTTGAAGTGTAAATCAAGACCCATTCACACAACATCCGTTGAACACAAATGCAAGTGAAATTGCATTATCTCATTACTATTGTGTCTCACTTCAGGTGTAACATTTTGTTGCTTCAGTAAATAACAAACGGACGCATTATTTGTTCGCTCTAGGGCAGTTTCATGAAGCTTCGGTGCTATTGCACTGACACCAAGTGTGGATACTCTGGTATCTTTGTAGTCTGAGAACTCAGATTTATGGATTTCAGCTTCCAGCCATGACAAAACTCTTACAAAAAAATGTAAAATAATAAAGTAAGATGAAAGAGAAGCGGTACATTTATAACGGAGGAGAGGAAACAGGTACTGTGTTTTACTGAAGTACAATCTGGAAGTGGGATAAAAGTGAATTCTGACTGTATAATCATCAGCATCAGAAATGGAAAGACATAAGTTAAAAATTTATCAAAGGAGAAAGCCTTTCGTGGTTTTCCAGAGAAAACAAGTTGCGCGCGCGTGTGTGTGTGTGCGCGTGCGTGTAAAGCAGTGTGTGCACGCTATCATTCATGAGACGTCAGACGAACTGAATGAAAATGTGAGCTTTTCAGTCATGGCTGAAGAAAGGAGAAAGTAACTCAGTAAGCGAAGCGTTAACTACAAATAAAACACCGGATGCACACAATACAAAACAATTTGTTTTGTTTTTCCATCTGTGGTCCAGATCTATTCATTATTATATATATTTTGTGAGTGATGTTCACATGTTCAAAAAGGTTACGAGTCATTTTTAGACTGCAAAGATATTACTTGATTTTTAGACAGTTTCGCATTGTTTTCAATTTTTACCACCAGCCTTGGTGTTAAATTTCACTTATTTTTTTTCTTTTTCCCCTTTTAGCACAACAACTCACATCAATCAAAGTCCTTGGGACGTGAAACTAAATATGTGAGTCCGAGCAGGCGGATTTGTTTGTTGAATTAACAGGATTTTATCCCACAGGCAAACTATGTCCCAAATTTAATCGAGCTATTATGACAAGTCCACGATTTATCCTTTGAGCACTCCTGCACAGTCAGTCATTCTGTAGAACTCATGTTTGGATTTGCCTTCAAATGTGAAAAACATTACTTGTGAATTTCATTATTCTTGTTATTATTTGGGTATATCTCAACGTCGAATGCACTTATTCGCTTTGGATGAAAGCGTCTGCTAAATGAATGTAATGTAATATTTGGATTATATATATCAAAAATATATATTATATTTCTTGTTGACAATAATAACTCTTCCTACACGTTGTTTTCCAGGCGTCTCTAAGCAGCTTGCCCCAATCTGCCACTATGGAAAAAAATATGATGGCTCCTAGAAAGGTTCACATTTATTGTCTTTCATTCATTATTTCATCAGGTTCAGGCTCCCGCTGCACAATCTACAATAACACACATGTTGTAACATCCTAGGGAAATTAATTGCTCTCTGCTGTCAAACTGTGAATCCTTTTGTCCAGACAAAGCCGGGGGTTATTCGCCCGATGACGGCCATTCCGAGACTGACTGTCGAGGATGAGGGAGAATTTCATCCCAACCCCTTCAGGCAGTCTGTTGTCAAGCAGACTGCGACTGACAACAAAAAGGTATACACACGCACACACACACACACACACACACACACACACACACACATATATATACACACCTGCAGCTCTACACTGACGCTGTACCATACATTTACTAGTTTCCAGGAAAAACGTTGATTCCAAAGAAAGTGGACACTCACCTGCAGCCATTCATTTTACATTATCCTCATTATTCCTGTTCTTTCTTGATTTTTTGAACACCGCATTATGTCAAATTATTATTGTCAAAACCAGTGCGAGGATGATTCTGTTAACTTCACGAGGTGCTGAGGTGGTCTGGTGTGTGTCCAGGCCGCTTCATGTCGAACAGCTTCAGTCCAGCTCAGTCCCGGGTACAGAGAATTTCACTCACGTCCTCCACTGTTTGTCATAACAGTTCCTTGAACTTACGCTTGTGTGGAACGCTAGTGGATGAATAATAGACGAGTATGTGGCAGTTAATGAGCAGTAGCAAACAGCACTGAGGAGAAGTGAACGTGAGACTTTATATATATATATATATATATATATATACACACACCTGCAGCTCTACACTGACGCTGTACCATACATTTACTAGTTTCTAGTAAAAACGTTGATTCCAAAGAAAGTGGACACTCACCTGCAGCCATTCATTTTACATTATCCTCATTATTCCTGTTCTTTCGTGATTTTTTGAACACCGCATTATGTCTCTTGTCAAAACCAGTGCGAGGATGATTCTGTTAACTTCACGAGGTGCTGAGGTGGTCTGGTGTGTGTCCAGGCCGCTTCATGTCAAACAGCTTCAGTCCAGCTCAGTCCCGGGTGCAGAGAATTTCACTCACGTCCTTCCCCACTGTTTGTCATAACAGTTCCTTGAACTTACGCTTGAGTGGAAAGCTAGTGGATGAATAATAGACGAGTATGTGGCAGTTAATGAGCAGTAGCAAACAGCACTGAGGAGAAGTGAACGTGAGACTTTTGACTACGCGGTGGTGCATTGCAGCAATGGTCATAAACAGTATATGCTACATCGTGTACTCTAATCAATATCTGACTAAATGTCAAAGTCAACATGATGGCTGTCAGTGATTAATAGCTATTCCCTCTGTGGCGACAGCAGATAGTTCAACCTCAACCGTGGCAGCAAATAGACATCATCAGACGTCATCAACCCTCCAGAGTGGAGAGGTTTTTAAGATGTCATTGCTCTTGACACATGTTTTCTTAGAAAAACGACATTTATCTCCTGAAAGGCAGCTATTTACTCCCACAAACACTTTGCTGAGGCCATTATTTCCAATGGTATCACATTTGAATATTTAACATTGGTTGGCTGTGACGTGCAACACAACACGTACACATACACGTATACACAGTGGAATGAGGAGCCAGAAGGATGTGCAATATGTGCAAATTACAGTCCGTTCTTTACCTTGAATCCGCCATTTGTGATTTCACTACAGAATGTGTCTCAGAGTCGCTGCAGTCTATATTTTGATTTGTGTACCATTCGTGGGTCTGTGCTATACCAGCAAACCGTTCTGATAAACATTTCTGCTTAAAGAAATGTAATGTATGTTTGTATTCTGCATAGGGATGTGGGCATAAGAGATATAATTTGTGTTATTAGACTCACTTTATTCTGCTCATCCATCTATGGTGTTATAATTGATTTTTGTGGCTAGTTTTGGGACCAACCTAAATCTTAGTCCCAGTCTAGTCTAGAATCTGGTTATTTAATAAATACGATGAGCAGATCTACAGTATATCTGTTGCCTGCGTTTGCAAATTTGATTTGACAGCAAACAATACATTCAAAATGAGGCCCAATCATTTTCCACCAAATTACTGTCTCTGATGAAAAATCTTATAATGATCTCTTTTAGATGCCAGAAGTGTTTAATCACAACTGATCAAAAACCAGTTTCCCTTTTTAAATTTCCCAGCAGTAAAATTAAATGGATTTAATTTCACTGCTTGGTGTTTTTATCAGAATTAAATTATGTGGTATTGACAAAACTGTCCATCATGAAAATCTCGATCGATATATAATTGTGATAATAACACAGATAACTGAGTGATTGTGGGTACCAATTCATGAGTAATTAAGATTAATGAAAAGCAATATGGAGCTTTTTGAGGTGAGTCGCGTGGCAGATTCTTTTCTGAGTGCGTAGCTGAGGGTTATTGACTTGTATCCGATCTACGTGTTTTCAGGACAATGACAGATTTTTTTCCCAGGAGGATCATTCACCTCACATTTAATGTTAATTACACTGTTCTGCCTTACGTTTAAGCCCTTCCAGCCCCCCCCCAAACAATCTAGTATAGATAAAAGAAATTACATCTACATATTTATGCAATCATAGAAAAAAGACTAATATTTGCACCCCTCTCTTGTAAAGACTGACAGTATGTAGAGGACAGATTTACTGTTAGTGATGTAATTCATGCAGTGATGTAGTCCATGCAGACCACGATCTGTTAAGCGTCAGCTGACATTTACAGTCATTGCTCATTCCACAAGTCATTAAGGGAGTCTGAGCAATTCTGGATTATCTGACAGCCCACAGACTGGTGCTGCTCATTCAGGCTCTCTGCTGCTGCCACTGATTATGATGCCACGTTGGTTCTTTCACCCCATTATTAATTATCGATGCTTCAACATCTCGGGCCTCAGTCGGTTTCAGACATACTGCTTTTGAATTCGATTTGCATATACAAGGGTTTGTATGAGGCTTGTTGTTTATTTGGGGCGTCAGTTGTGATATTTCAAATCTTCTGGATGTGGGCAACTGTATGAGTTCAATATTCATTTTTGACCTTTGCGTCAAACGTTTGCTGGACAGCGAGTGTATTTTCATAAGGGGATTCAATAGATTTCTTTTAGAGCTCTGTCTAAACAAATACTGTTCAGATGGCAAAAAATACATTATTTCCTGTGTCAGTCTATTGTGATCGTTGCAGGATTTAGTCAGAGCTGGTACTGACTGTAACAGTATGTGTTATTAAGCAATGTGCTAATGTTGTCTAAGCTCATGCCAGTTTTTCGTTCATATTTGTAATTTTGGAAACTGCATGTAAACATGACAATTCAATTTTTTAGTTTATGTGCTATAGAAAGATAAGAATTGTAATCACATATTAATATTCATGCCAGCCTCAGGGAAAACTCATTTCAAGTTATTTTTTTGAGGCCGAAATCAGGCTATATGGGAATCAACTACCAGAAACTGCTGGAAATCCTAACTGCTGCTGTGATTCATTTTCCTCTGGCCCCTTTTATTTTAAAATCCATAACGTACAAACCATTGCGTCTTTCTATTCCAGGTGGAAAGTAGGAGCCCTGCAGAGGCTGGACATTTTTTTCATGCAAGTTCAAAAGGGCTGATGATGGGAGACGAGAGGAAGACTGAAAAAAGTAGCCCACTCCCTGTGTGTGACCTGCAGATTACAGAGCCCGAAGAGCCGTTCAGTCAGTGAAGGATTCTTCAGCATCTGCCAGTCGAGAGCGTTTAAGTCTAATAATGCAATAAAATAAAATAAACACACGCAGACACAAAAAAACCCACAAACACGAAATATTAACATCCTATTTCTTCAGTGGACAGTTACTTGCTGCACCACATTCAGTGTGTAAGACGAGTGCATAGCTTAAGGAGGACAGACAAGTTAAATGCACCTTATCTTAATTACTTAACGAGCACAACACCATAGTACAGCTGTCTGCAGCAGTTAAGAGTAACAGTTTAATATGCCTCTGCTATGCCTTACAGGGGTATAAGAATACATATACAGCCGTGTGTGTGCTAGTTCCCTACAGCCTTGACTGGCTGCAATCAGCTATTGCAAGATGGTCTCTGGCAGGTTTTGGTTGCAGTAACTTATGCCCTTGCCAAAGGTATGTGTATGTTTGTGGGAGGGGGTTTCTGAAGGTAGTTAAGAACCGTTTCGTTGTTTCTGATGGAGTTTACTAGTGGGATAAGTTGCTTCTCCCCTTCAGGCAAAAAGTTGATGATTGGTGTGAAGGACTTGTAAAGAACGGCCACAGCTTTTGTTGCAGTATTAAATTAGATACTTT
The DNA here is from genome assembly GCA_016785345.1 of Trinectes maculatus. NCBI lineage: Eukaryota > Metazoa > Chordata > Actinopteri > Pleuronectiformes > Achiridae > Trinectes > Trinectes maculatus. The sequence goes on along the minus strand of JAFBJQ010004367.1, from coordinate 38,803 downwards.
AGTATGATGAGGAAAAGTGTAGGATCAAACTGTTATTTCCTATTTGGACCAGAATAACAGAGGTTGGCTTTATATTTTTAATCAGCATGTGTATGTGAATGTCAGGATAGCTTAGGTAAAATAATAATGCGTGCAAATCAACCCAAACCCACTGAAAACCAATCCAGGTGGACTGGCTGCTAAGGTTACCCCAACTATGATGGCGAAGCATTAAAAAACATAAAAAAAACCCCAAAAACATAACCAACACCTGTTTCCACTAGGTGTCGAGCTCTGATTGTTTCCAATTAAGCCTTCTCTGGTGGTTCTGTGTAACACACCATCTGGTGTCTCACATGAAGCAAATGGTGCAAATTATCAAATGGAAACAAGAAATACTTCACACCGTACCCTTGTCTTTGAAGCCTTTTCCCAATTATTAAAGAAAACTTTATAAATTAAAAACTGTATTTATGTCCCCAAACTGAATTCACAAAATTATCAAAATGGTAAAGGTAACATATGCTGTGTAATATATTATCGATACATATGATCAAACTCATAAAACTTTTTAAATATTACAGGATCTGAGGGAAAGAAACTGTAACATGTAAACTAATAAAGGTCTTCCCTATCTTTCCCAAGCGTTGTGACTTCAATTGTATGACCTTCTGATAACAAATACATACATTTCATTCATGTCGTTACACAAAATAACAGGTAAATGACAAGGTTGCCTGCGAGATAAAATCAATGATTTATGCAACCCTGAAAAAAAGAGAAAAGATTTTTATTTAGTATGCAGGCGGCATCTTCATGGACCTTTGGAAGAGAATATATCAGGTGTTGCGGTTTGCAGAGCAGGAGTGCTTCAGGCTACGCATTTGATTTGGTCTCCAGAATGTTTGTACAGCTGATTAGAAATCCTCAGAGAGAAACCTACTCATCCACAATTTGGCTCTTGGAGAAACGGGTGTTTGAATGGTGCAGCTGATTGCACTCAATGAATCCACTATGGACTTCACAGTGATACAGCTGTTTAACAGCAAACATGTACCATAATCAAATGAAGCAGGTGTATAAAAATATCTCGACCTTGACCAAGTAAGCACAGAGAAATATCGCATCGAAGAATCTGCCAATTGCAGAAATTCATTCACAACGTTGCTTCTTTCATTTTTTCTTTCTTTCCAGGAAGTGATGCTGTGATGTCAGTATCCATGGCAACAAGTACTTTATACTGTTTGATAATCCTGTGCCCTTGGAAATACAAAAGCACAATAAACAACACCTTTAGCATCTAAATACACTTATTTAACACACATATTGTGAAGTTCTGACAATAAAAAGGTTACTTCCGAAGTAAAAATACCCTTTCTGAATTTTCTCTTTTAAGTATCAGCCTCGACACATTGCAATGAAAAGGAATATGACATCATTCAAGGTCTGCAAAGCAAACATGCACATTGCACTTTATCATGAAAAAAATTAATTCAGGGTAACCAAATGCTAATTTATTGTTTGGAATATTCAATGGACTATGTTTCCCATATGACAATCTATCAATTATACAACCATTTAGATCTGATGGCCATCACTGATAACTTGATGCTAAATATTTTTTCTTAGCTTTCTAGTATTTTTCAAATGAACACACTTTCCATGTCTCCTTTTTAGAAAGCTAGAGCAAGAAAGGATGTTGCTGACATTGAATGTAAAGAAAAGGCTGCTTTTGGTTTTGAGAGCATCATAAAGAGATGAATGAGTTTCCTTGTGGCCACTGTGATTTTTTTCTCTGTTGTGATTGCAGCCGTTGAAGTTAAGACCAGGTGGTTTGAAGCAGTGGGGGAAAGGTAAAAGCAGCCTCTCTGGCTTCCACCCACACCTCAGGTACTCATGCTGTGGCAGCTTGATCCCTCTTGTTTGCAGAACCCCCCACTAATAAACAACACAATACATCAGAACACAAAGTGGTCCTCTATGTCAGAGACGGAAATCTAGAATACATGTGTTTTTATATGTGTTTGTCCACTTGCAGTACTTCCAGTAACATCCCACGTGGCATGTCAAACCTCTATGTTTGGTTGTTGGCCTGCGTGTGGGTCGAGAACTTTTTCACAGCCACAAAGACAAAGTAAACACAATCTGCTTTAAATGTGATTCGCAGTTTCATAACAATGTAAAGAAGGGAACCGTACTTCAGCAAAGATATAGGCTCACTGAAGTTATCGCAATTCATTTGCTTGGTACCACGACAAATTGACAAATTGACAAACTGAATAGAATCAGTAGTTCATACATTTATTTGTATACTTATTTGTGGATATAAATAAATACTGAAAGTTGAGGAAGTAGAGAAAGAAGTGCAGACTAAATATTTGTCGATATATCTTCTCCGGGTGATGTGAATACAGAAAAGCAGTAAAAAGCACAGACACAACCTCCCATTGAGTTCACAAAAGGCATGTGAAGAGGCTGGAGTCTTCAGAGGATGAAGCAGCGGGTGAATGCAATGTGAGAGCCAGATAGAAAAATATTAGCATCCTCCCAGCAAAGGAATTTAGACATGGTCAGAAAATCAGGAATAAAAAGCTTTATCCATGTACAAACCCATTTGAATGTATCATGGCCACTGCTATTAGGCAATGCAACCACTTCACTGGCCTCCGGGCCCTACCAGTCCTCTGCTAGCCGTTATGGGTTTTTTCTCTCTCTTTTTTTGCATTTTGGTGAAAATCAAAAATAAAGATCAATGGCGCATATCTGTCTTTATGTTTTGTTTTTTCCCCCAAATGGATCAATACACAGAGCAGAGCTCTCAAGTGACTGACAAAGAGAGCTGATACTCTATTATCACCCCTACAAGGTTTGAGAAAAGAAGGAGGTGAGTCACCTCCTCCACAGATAGAGCAGAGAGAGCACATCCTCAGTTCACATTGTTAACCACTCAAAATGTGAGTGTACAGGTTATCTGCAAGGGAACTGCATACAATACAGATTAGAAACGTTTACACGGTGTGCATAAGGCAAATGGAAATATTAGCTTTGGTGTGATATAAAGAAAGTACTCAAAACTGACGTCGAATGCAGAGCAGCTGCTGATAATAGTCAGATGACAGATTCTCTAATCTCTATTTCCTTCTAGCCATTTCCCAAGTCATTGTCTCCAGCCTTTGGAGGATGTTGTCTATGCAGCCAAAACTGCATAGGCTGAACTGAGGTTTTCCTTTACTGTCAACAGCACGTCACCTTTACCCTGTTGCTTAGCAACAGAGATGCATGTGTAATTTTAGACATAAATACCTTAACAAGAAATGTTGTGAGGCCTCTGGTTTTATTAACATATGTTCCATTAGCCATCTGATCTAATATCTGATTGCACTTTGAAGAGTATTCTTCAGGCAGTTTGTCATTGTTGATCCTCATTCGTTTCATTTCAAAACATTCATCTCTGCAGGGCAATGCATCCTGGGAAAAAAGTTAGGCCAGGAAGAATACGCCTGTAGAAACACCAGTTGATGAGTGATGGAGCTTGAATAACAAAGCGTAAATAATTAAGTGGCCATCCAGTTTTCCATCTTCAAGTTCATAAAGGTCCACACTTTTACTGTTTATCATATAATAACATAACAAAGTAATCGTAACAGCAAGCCATACAGGCCATATAATTGTATTTCACTTTTTGGATGACGCCAATCGCCACCATTTAAGTGGTGAAACAAATAGTAACCAAGTAGTAAACAGTAACCCATCAGCAGGCCATTATATTGTCTTTTAAAAAACAAAGCCTTGAAAGTAGAAGAGAAAACTACCATAAATGACTTTGTCGCCTAAATGTTTTTTTTGTTAATTTTGAAACAAATCCTTGATTGGAAAGTCTGAAAAAATGCATTTGAATAAACTCCATTCACTAGAAACCTGTGTGAATATAAACACAAGGCGTTCTGAGAGTGCACAGGGATAATTGATCAAATCTGCTTAGACACTGCTTATGTGTTTAGCTCTGTGCCACATAGCCTACTGTGAGACTGTTGGGAATCTGGTGTGAGCACAAAATCATTGCACTGAGCTAGAATTGACATCACTGTAGCATCTCACTGTTCACATGATTGAGCGTGAGGAGACATAATCAGCGTGATCAGTCCACATAGCCATGCCGGTATAACATAGACATAGACTAAAAAGCACTGCAGTAGGGTACATTCATATTGGAAGCATTAATAGTAAATACACAGGCTTTTACTGGTATGTGGGTAATATAAAGACGTTGACAGGGTGCACTGGAACAAGATTAACCTCTTTTATTATATTTTGATGATAAGGATTTTTTTAAATTTATGATGTATTTATCTGTTCATCTGAGGATCGATAGATAGATGGATATCAGCAAAATGATACAGAAGCAAAAGACATTGGTTTCGCTTTTTAACATGTAAACAAAACCATAGTCAATATTAAATAAATGCTGTACTTTGCCCTGAACCGAACCACCAAGGACATAGGAAGCAAATCGTTGTGTTTCAGTGCGGGTGTCTCATCCCCTCTCTTTCAAACAATTTCAAACAATACAGGAGTATACTTAGCTTTTTGTCATGCAGACAAAAACGGTTCGATTACTAAGGCCTTTATCCTCCTTTAATATTAGAATCAACAATTTTATAATATTTTATACTGAACAGTCAAAATAAACATTCAAATGTTTGGCCACTGGGACACTCTTCCTGATGTGCGGGTCTTTTGTTGATGTGAGAGTGTTGTGGCACACACACAACATTGAAGGTGGACTCCAAATCCACATTAAATTTAATACTGAATAGGTCACAGTCATGTATGAAAAGGGTAAATGCAGTGTACACTAATGTTCTCCAGTCAGTAAGGACAAAAGGAGAGGTGACCCTGACCCTCACACATCCACCATTCAGTCACGGGCTTTTACTGGTTTGCCATGCCTCACTTCATCATACATGATGTCCAAGATATCGATATTTCATTTTGTGTTTCATTTTGTTTCATTACATCTATGCATTCTTAACCATATGTGCCCATAAATACAAACATACATAAATGCATCAAAAGTATTGAAAGTTGCATTTACTGTAGTTGTGGGCATGGTAGCTGTATTTTTTTCTTTGGTTTGTTTATTGATCAAAACACAGTTTCAGTAGTAAACACAATCAGCTCTTAATAAATGCAGGAATTTAGAAAAGCAGAAAGCAAGATAGACAGAAAGACAATAGTTCACTCCTGCAGTGCTCTTTTTGGATGTAGTTTTCAGGAGTGTCGCACCAATCTATCCTTTCATTTAGACAAATTAAATGACCGAGCTGCCTTAGTATTGGACATTGTTTGATTTTCATTAATTAGCCCAGTACATTATTACAGAGCCGTCATGACTGATTTTAGAACAGGGAAATTAAAATGAACAATGGATTATTGGATTCTATTATTCTTCATAATTAAATGTGAAAAACGATAAGATATTAAATATTCATGTGATTCAATAAAGTCTGCTGCACGTGTGGTCTGAACAACTGCTGGTGAATTATTCCAGACAATTCCAGACAGTGTCACAGAGACCTTTACTGTGCAAACTGCAGGGTGTAAGCGCCTCTGTCTCATAAAGAAGTGTAAAATTCGGAAAATTGTTTTGTCACTAACTTCATTTGTCACTAACATCATTTTCTCTGTAGTACTCAATAATGTATAATGAGCGAAAGGTCACACAGTGGATCTGCACAGATGCAGAGATGCACCTGAAGGAGATTATGCAGAACAAGCGCACCAATGAGACAACTCATTCATCCTTTTCAACGCCTTGGTTCAAAGGTTTTGTGTGAAGCTAAAGAGGAGCTGTAGGCAGCACTGTGTTGGTGGAATGTTGTTGCACTTGTCTTTGTATGTGTCTCCAATTTGTTTAGTTGAATTTGCAGCAATACCTCTCACACCATGCTACAAGTGTTTTAAAAGAGAACACTGGAAATACGTGACTAATGAGACCGTCTTCATTAAGAAACCCTCAAAGATGATGGGACACTACATAGGGTAATAGATAATAGAAACACAGGCTGTTCACAGTCCCATTTTCCTCTAATTAGTTTATATGAATTAGTGGCCTGCTTTGATGCACACATGTGCTGACTATTACATAGACTCCTTCGCAAATTACTTAATTAAGTTAACATATAATTGACCTACTTTTTAACTAGAGTTTTTACTAATAATCAGTCAAATAGAAAATCATCATTCCCTCTTCAAAGAAAGTAAACTGGCTCTTATAGTTTTTAGCGTAACTTGCCTATTAGGTATGAGATATATGTCAACCAAGAGTAGTTTGAGTTGTTTTTCAGTTTTTGAAGTGGCCCACAATAAGAGACAGGACAATCAGATATTACTGATTTTTCGTTTTTTTTTTTTTTAAATTTCTTTTATTTCTTGTATTTTAGGGGAAAAGTACATGTGTGAAGTGTTCTTCTCTTGTTTCTCTATCTCAAATTATTATAGGAGAACAGAAAAAAGCAACCATTTTATTTCATTAAATCATTTGACCACGAGTGCCAATCGATGACAAATATCCTCTGATGTTATGTAACCTTCTTGTAAATCAGCTTTTTAAAATTCTATCAGAATAGAGAGAGAATTCTGAGTCTTTTATCTGCTAGTGGACATTTCCTAAAGCCGCTGTATGTGGCTGCTGGACCAAACCTGTAAAGTGAGATGTGTTGTGTATACAACATAGACATTTTTTTAGACCTGAAAGATCACTTATCCACATATGTGATGACACAGGCACAATGTACCTTCTTATCTCTGATCTCTGTTTGTATGGATGGATTTCTAAGAACTGGGAAGCTTAGTGTGTCATTCCAAGGCAATAAAATGAAAATATCATTGGCATCCCACATTTATTACTTTTACAGGCCCAAAATACACAACCGTCCACATGCAGGGTGCTATCAATATCTAGAGCAATTATAAATGGGCCATATGGCATTTAGATTCCAAGTCTGTCTCTGTTTAGGTTGCTGCTCAGTATCTGTCTTTGCATCACGGTTTAACCACGCAGCGACATGGCTCTTGCTCAGACTTGCTGGCAGGACCCAAGAAGAGCCTGAGGAACTGATCATGACGACTGCAAACAGAGCAGAGATTGGGTGTCACAAAAGATGACTCACAGGGAGGCTGCTTCAGGAAAAGAAATTCCCTGGGACTTCGTGCACACGTTACTTAATCTACACACACCCAGGTTTAAGACGTCGCTAAACAATGGTGCTGATAATGTATCTTGTTCTTCATGAGTCTTCTCAGATGAAGGACTGTTGAACCACCAGAGGTGTTTTAGCCTTAACGTGGGAGCCTCAATGACCAGAGTCTCAACACAACAGTGTGTATCACGCACTTTATTATTTGGAAGATAGGGCTATACAAGTGCAATTATGATTACATATGATTGGCTAGTATCATTTAACTAATTTTAGTTTCAATATAATAACAATGGAGTTTTAATTTCCTGACTTTATCTCTGCGATTCACATATCAAACAATAGAAGAAGAAAAAAGTCACCTGTAATATATTGCTAACATTCAGTAATTCAACTAAGAATGAAAATATCAGCTCTTTAATTGCTGATAGAACAAAGATAATCAAGGAAATTAAAAGATGCTTATTGTTTTTTTCTTTGCAGGAAATGGCGAGTACCACTGTTATGGATTACAACTGCATAGCTACTAGGTAGATTAGCTTGATATAGTGTAACGACTGACAGTTTATTTTGCCTGTTTCCTGTCTTTATGCTAAGGTAATAAGCAAATACTGTACATAGTGTATACAAGACATCTTGCAAGAAAGACAGAAATTTAACCTATGTAAACATAACCACCTCATTTGGTGTGTGTGTGTGTGTGTGTGTGTGTGTGTGTGTGTGTGTGTGTGTGTGTGTGTGTGTGTGTAGGTGTGTGTGTGTCAGGTTTATTTTGATAAATGATAGAGCTTCTGGATAGATGACATGCAGCCCAGCTGGACAGACCTGAGAAATGTTTTGGGGCTAAATGTGTAGATTTACTGGAGTTGGAAACTTCTCCACTGCTTTAGGTTTAATGCACCTCATTCACACTGCTGCCTTACAGATCATTTCCAATGATCAATTTACAATCATCATATTTGATTCTCTCTCAAATCTGAAACAAATACATCAAGTGCTCCTTATTATTTGTAGCATTTTGTGAATTACCTGCACAAAACAACCTGAATATGGTCCATGTTCGTGTTTCATATTTATACAATAATTACAAAATAAACAAATAGTATATGCCATGTACGATATAGGAGCATCATTTTATGTTGTTACAACAGGTGATCCTGTTTGTTAACCCTCAGACGAGTGATTGTTCTAATCTGTTGAAATGACTCATGTGACGGTGGCCTTTCCTTTTAAAACAGATGTTATGTAAGAAGCCTGTTTCTCAAGAGACTTAGTGAGATGTGACAGGACAAGTTGACGAATGCCGGGTGTCCCCAGCGTGTGTATCACCCTGTAAGATACCTGTAAGATTTAACATAATAACAAAATGAAATCTCTTATCCATAGGCTGCCCCTTGATATTTCAGCGACATGTGAATACACCTGAAGAAAATACCAGACAGGACTAAATTAAAATTGTGCTTTTACTGTGTCCACGCGTGACACTTCACATCACTAAACAGAACCTTTAATCAGGTCCAGTGCCGCAAACTGTGAAGTAGTAATAATGAAAGTGCCTTTATGTGTGTCATTATCTTCATTTTCGCCAGCGTGAACTTTGTCCCTGAAGAGAGAGGGGGAGGGGGGAGGGGCTAAAGGTCTCAAACAGGTTTATGGCTGCCTGTGAGCAAGTTTCAAACCAGACCATTTGCATGTCAAAACTGGTATACACACCCTCCACCTGCAGACTGCTTGTCATGCTGGGACACCTCCTCGTCTTTGTCTCTTCCAGCCGGCAGACAAGCGTTCCTCTAAATACTGAGCATGAACTGACCACACATAAATCTAAGAGGGATATTGAGGGAACGGGGAAGAGGACGGTCACAAAGTTCACACTCTACATGTAAGTTATTGTTGTTCAGGAAGAAGACGGTGGTGTTTGTTACACGGCTCAATATGCCTTTTTAAAGCCTCCAGGAAGAAGCAGCGGAACTGTGAGAATATCAGACTGCTCAGATTGGAATCGATTTGTTGTGCACCAGCGTGGTGATGATGTGTAAATAAATATGCAGGGTGTACAATTAAAAGTTCACAGCTTGAGATGTGTCTTAAAATGAGGCAAAGCTGTTCTCAAAGGATCGTTGGCATTCCGAACTTTTGTTGAGAGCAGATCGAGTCTAAAGAGCAGGGAACGTCACTGAAACGCTTGGGAAAACTCTGTATGATTCACACCAACGTCCCCATGCAGGTTCACTCGATTCACTAGTTACTTTCTTTCTCTGCGCTCATTTGCTCTTGTCAGACATGAAAGATGTTTATGTGTGTGTTTGTGTGTGTGTGTGTGTGTGTGTGTGTATCCGATATAAGTGCTCAGCTCTTTAAAAGCAAAACTAGTTTCTGGGCGACTGTCATGCATGTTTGCTCTCATTCAGCGAGGTTAGATGTGTGGTGTCAGATACCTTCACGTTCTCTTGCCACTCCTCATTTGAAGCGAAAACAGTTGGGTTTAGTTCTGAAAACAGACCAATAGTTGTAGAATCTTATAACAGCCTTTCTTTTCTTTAGGTCTTTCAACTCCCCTTTAATAATAAATATTCACCGATCTAGATTTACATGCTTGATTTACTTACCTTTTACTTGCCTGACTTTTTACTGTGTATTTGCAGTTGGTGCATGTTTGCATTGCAAACAGAATATTGAATGGAAACGTTAAATGTTTATTAATAAACCTTCGTTAACCCTGACCCTCTAACCCACAGCAGTTGTAAGCTGCTACTACTGAAATACAGGATGCGGTCCACAAACACCACATTTGTTATTGCTGCTTTTATTTTCACCTCACCTTAACTTCACCACGCAAATACTGTTGTGTGTGAGGCAATGATAATGCAGCTCATTTATGCCCATGTTTAATGGACAACAAGAAAATAATAAATATGTATTGCTGTGCTTTCTGTGCCCAGCACAACTAAAAGGATTTATATTTTCAGTTATGTTTGGCTGCAGTGGTAATATTAACACTGAAAAAGAGCTGAGCCCTGGTTATCTGTCCACAAAGAAAGGAAATTGTGAACTTCTTTTTCAGTGACAAGTAAGTTTTTGAATAACTTTCAGTTAGCTGGTTTGTTTAGAGCTTGTTCCATTCATCGGTTGATTTAAAATTTAGTCACAGCCAATACATTTAGGGCAGGGTCATTATGCAGACAGAAATCTTAATACACTGGTTCATTAGCAGAGTCTGCATCTATCTGCATCTGCAATATGGCCTAAATTACTAAGCAGCTGTTTGTTATGTGTTTTATAGTCAGCACATTATGCAATTCCCTAATGTAAGGTTTCACAGGAATGTTTCCACATGCTTGTCAAGTGGAAGCTTGAAATGCATATAGCACCACGGATAGGATAAATCTCCCAATCAAGTGTCTTTCCTCGAATCACCCTTCAGTTTAAATGATAAAGACTTGTTTTGATTACGTTGATTACATCAGAAATAATTGCTATTTTAATGAAACGGTTTCAAATCTTTGATTAACAGAGGGTTAATCAGACAAAACCCAATACTTCAACCTACCTAACTAAAAACTCAACAGTGTACTGTACAATGCCTATACAATTGTGTTTTATGGTCTAACATGATGACACTTATGGTAGTTTAATACTATGACATGTCTGTGTTTGACCTGGTTAATACTACTTCATTTGTTTTTCATTGTTATTAACAAAAGGTAGTTTGAGATTTTATATTACATTATATATATTACATTATATATTTTTTATTAAATCCCAGATTGATTTATTTGATCAATGACAGGTGATACAGAAGCAAACTGGAGAAATGGAGTCTCCAGAGTTTTCCATGCTGTCGTCCTTGAGGGGAGAGTTTAAATCCGAGGACTATATCCAGCCTCACTATAAAGAGTCATATCGCCTGGCGATTGATCGACTGGTAAGTGACGGCAGAGACAGCTACCAGGAGTTCCTGAAGCAAGAGCGACTCGGGAGCTTCCTCTCGGAGGACGAGCTTCTCTTCATCACTTCAAAAGCTGAACAGCTCCCGCCTCAAACCAACACCGAGGAAACCAGTGATCGGACTGACAACCGGTCATCATCATCAGGGACCTACTGGCCCCTCCATTCGGACGTGGCGACACCAGATCTGGATCTAGGATGGCCTGAGTTTATTCATGAAAATCTGCAGACAAATATAGACCTGCTTTTCCATCCGCCAAGACAAAATAACCCCAGCATCAAGGAAGTTATACGGAAGCATATTCAGGATGCAAGACAGGTAATCAAAATGTTTTGACGCAAACGCACATGCGGACACAAAGTATTTATTGCACTCTGCAAACAGACATATTTCTCTACTGAGTATAACCTCAAAACTGTGCTACAGTAGACTGGGTTACATGCACTTTGCCCTTCAAGGCATCTCCACAGACGTTTGTTCTCAGTTTCCAGTGTAAAGGAGTGTCTGCCAGATCTGATGAGGTCAGAATCTGGTTTAGCAACCTATCATCTGTGGTGGAAAGTGTGGGAACAGTTTACAGTTCATCACATCACAGTCATCCTTCCTTTACACGGATAAAGTCTCAGTCCGTTCTCGGGCTGTGTTATTATGATTCACAAACTTGTTTTGTAGCTTAAAATTTGGCACGATTAGTTTTCTTCTGCATTTTTTTTCTAGCTCTTAATTAGAAGGAGCTTACACTGGAAAGGCCGGACCGAACATATGTCATGGGACACAATATTTGGAATATCTTTTGTTTGACTAATCTTGCAGGGGTTAGAGTTATTTTAATGTATGCATTTGGTGAGAATGAATCCCCTGATGGTTCATCTGAGGAATGGAAATCTTTTTAATACAAACTTCCTGCACAGGAAATTAAAAGAGGGAAAGGAATTATTCAGTAGTTCGTAATGTATGATGAATGTCAAAAAGTGTAGTTTGAAATGAAAGAACACAGAGAACGTGAAAACTCAGCAGCTGTATTTGGAATGACATAAACAGATTTGAGATCAATAAATGTGTTTTTAGACACAAACTTTTTTGATCTCAGTTTTTCCTTTACTTTGAAATACATCAATCTCAGTAAAATCATATAGGCTACTTTAACTTCACGTTAGACTAACTTTGTTTCAAACGAGTCTTTTATTTATTAATCAATTTGCTATTTTCCTCACAGGTCATTGCTATCGTGATGGACATGTTCACCGATGTCGATATATTCAAAGAAATTGTTGACGCCTCTGCACGAGGAGTCCCTGTCTATGTACTCCTGGATGAATTCCATCTGAAAAGTTTCCTTGCAATGGCTGAAAATAATGACATAAAAATACAACAACTCCGGGTAAGTTCATGAAAATAAAAAAAAAAATCCCTGTGATCATCCCAAAATTTATGGGATGTGCAATTGTGTCTTTGCCTAACTTCACATGCATGCAAAGTTGCAAATGTGAGTCATTCTATGTGAGTCTTTCTTTGAGGAAAAGAAAAATCAGGTTTCTCTTGTTTATTGGGTGGAGACAATTATTCATCAACACAAGGGATGCTATAAACCGAAACACAGCATTTGAATTAGCTGCATGTTGCATACAAACAGGGATGATAACAAAATAAAACCTCAGGGACTCTGGTTTTCCCAGCCGTTTATTAGGGGAACGACAGAGCACTGCTTTCTTTGACAGTGATAAATGACACTTTTCTTTCTCCGCTCTGATGACAGAACATGAGGGTGCGCACTGTGAAAGGTCAGGATTACCTCTGTCGATCAGGAGCAAAATTTCATGGTGCGATGGAGCAGAAGTTTGTTTTAGTCGATTGCCGCACAGCCATCTATGGCTCATACAGGTAAACAAATCTGCAGAACAAGATGAGACCAGTCATATGTACACGTCAACCACTGTTACCAAATGTTCTTTATGATAGTGGAATGACAGAGAAAATATGTGTTTATGAACTTTGTGTGTCTGTATTTCTTCTGCCCCAAGTAAACAACAAATTAAATTTAACCCCAACGCCAGCATAATGTTTAATAATAACGTTTTCCACGTTCGTTTAATAAATCTTTGTCGCTGTGCTTGTTTTCAGCTTCACTTGGTCATTTGAGAAGATCAACCTGAGCATGGTACAGATCATCAAAGGCTGTCTGGTGAAGCTGTATGATGAGGAGTTTCGGACGCTCTATGCTCGGTCGACTGTGCCAGCTGAACTGTGTCAGGCAGACGACTTGTTCCAGCTCAATGGGCCACAAGGGCGACAAATTTTGCCAATGTCCCATTCGGTCCAGAAAATTGAGAGGAGGGACCTGTTGAGGCACACTCTGGACACAGTCTATCGCAAGACCTGCGAGAGGAAACTAGGCATGAGAGACTTTGAAGAGAGGCTCCTTGAAGAGGAACCCAACAACTTTGGTCACATGATTGAGAATGGGATTGGTGTTCAGAACCATATGTCCCGTTTTCAGTCTGCCGAGGCAATGGACCACTTGAAAAGACACAGCTATGCAGGGGAGAGGCAAGATGGATGTATGCCACAGAACATCAGGCCCAGAGCGAGCCACTGGAATATTTCCAGGGAAACAGGAAAAGGAACAAACAATTACTCTATGGACAATTATCTACAAGTGCAGCAGCTATACAGAGGTCAAAATATGGGCCATTCTTACAATGATGGCGACAAACAGATTCTGCCAATGAAGCAGAATTTCCCACTAGAGAATACGTCCAAGTCGTACATGCGCACATGGCGCATCGAGTCTTACCTCAAAAACTCAGATGTCCCATTTGGAGACTCTTGTGACTATTTAGACCAGTTTGAACCAATGGACAAAGCTGGTTCATTCATGCAGGGAAGATCACGCTCTTCCTTTGTTTTCAGATCCAACATACCAGAGCAAATGGAGCTGAATAGATACATGAACAGCACTTCCACAAATATCATCTCTTCAGCAGCACAAAACACTCCTTTTCATTACGCATCTATGCAATGGAATCCAACAGCTGAGAATCGAATGCAGAATGACGAGTTCATGCTGAAGAGGCAAAGTTTGCAGATTTTGGACAACAAACAGTTGGGTCCACCGAGAAACTCTCACCACGCTGTATATGCCAGCTTAGGCAGAACGAAAGGTGGACACATTATCACAAACCCTGACACCATGGCAGATGAATGGTGCAAACGGCACAGTGTGGCAGATCCAAGATCAAATACTGAATACACACATGAATCCTCAGGTCACATGTATGGAGCTTTTGCAAGGGTGCCAGTAAATAGGAGCACAGCAGGCATCAATGCACAGAGTGGTAGATATGGGTCAAATCTGAATGAAGATCAAAGATCAATCTCTCATTACGATGTCAAGAATATAATAGGTACAAAGGGCCCCTGCACTCCCAGCTGGCAAGAGCCACCATCAAGAACTGTGTCTGCAGCAGCACTGGATTCGAAGAGCAAGGATTTGACAACAGCATCCAACAGCAGAAGCTCTCCACAGTTTCTCCAGAGGGGTTCCACAAAAATAAATTCTTTATTGAACATACCAGAGAAAAAAGAGGAATATGTCGAAACCGCAGAAACACTGAGTCTTAAGTCAGGAAGCACAGACACTATAACAGGTGAGGATGAAGAAAAAACATCAGCTGGAGGGGGACGATTTCACCGAAAGACAACTATTTCAGTCAGGTCCTTCTCCGAGCAGCGAAAGAACTGGCTTAAGGACGGCAATCCAAACGCTGCGAAATCTCAAGCAATAGATGATGAGCAACAGCACTCATCTCAGGCCTCGCTCCCCAAAACAAACAAACAGAAAAAAACCACAGGTCTCGATAAAAGTGTGAAGCCCGGCTTTGACACGGGCAGCTGGCGAAGGAACCGAGGAGCCGAGTCTCGTCTGTACAGCAGGTTTGAGCCTTTCTGCTCCTTTGATAAGAAGCACTCTCTGCACACGCCGCAGAACACGCACTCACAGGAGAAAAGCAAAAGCCCACCTAAAGCCGAGGCAGACGCTGAACACAACTCCACTCGGGCTGCAAGAGGACACCATGAAAACAAGCTGGAGAAATTCTTTCATAGAGTTGGGAATCTCATACACAAGAGCAAGTAGGGACAGCTGCAATCGCAGCACCCAGCATGTGTGTCCAGCAGTGGACACTGAGTCCACACAGGTCAGTCGGTACGAACGCACACTTTTACTCTTTCTGTTTATAATTATGCTGATTACTATACCAATGGCAGTTATTTCTGTTGTTTACTTTGCAGAATGTATTTAGCAAACACTGTTTACATTTGCTTATTTTACCTATGCACTGGTTTATACCATTGAAAGGACAATGGAATATATTTTATATAAATGCATGTTGAAGAACTTGATCGTAAAATGCTACTTTTAAGTTGTCTTTGTCTTCTGCAGTCTGTGTTGTCAACAAAGGCGATGAATTCAAATGTTGTCAACAAATGTTTTGGGTGCTTTAAGTAGTGTTTTGTTAAACTGTCAGAGGTGTATACAATTTATCACAGCATGTATATGTACGCACACATACTGGTGTGCTGTTGTTTCTTATCAGTGGATGACACTTACCGAACATTTTCAGTATGTTAAGGTAATGATGATGCACAGGCCGTCCATATGCAAACTAACCAACACTCCTCATGATAAAAAACTAACCAGAAGATTACATCCCTGATGTTTGTATCCCAAAGAGAAAAGTTATATAAATGCTGTGGGGAGGTTGCAATACTATTGTGTAATATACATTTTTGTACAGTTTTTCTCACGTGTACAGTTATTAAACGGATACAACACACATTAATAACAGGGCAGAATTTGAATGTAAACAAATGACAGGGACATGTGCTGTCCAAGTGTTTGTTTTGTGTTGTGAAGGTTGAGCCTTGTGGGAAAATTCATGTTTACTGAACAGGAAAGAAGCCTTGAGTACATTAGGGTCCATAACAAGAATTAAAATGGGACTATCGCCACCAAAAAAAAAAAAAATTGCATTGTTTGGGTCAGTTATTGAAAACAAAAAGAAAAATGAAGGCGATTCCCTTTGCTGAAACCTGCAGAAAATGCCAGTTTCCTGGGGAATAAGAGGGACTTTGTTTTTCTTAAACAACCACAGAGTCAGTCATTAAAATTTACAAGTCAACAGCAGGCTCTCAGGATAAGTCAGGCCAACCGGATTATAAAGCAAGTAATCAACAGGGAAAATAATAATAATAATACAATTATAGTTTTCATAATTATAATTGATTATAATTCTCAAATAAGAAATGTGCCTGGTCTCTGCTGCAGTGGTTTGTCCCCAGTAAGTGTGTAAACTTACTGAGTGTGAGCTTGTTTCAGTTATATGAATAAACCAAGGCCGGGCATTTTCTCAGAGACAGTTCAAGTATTTCATTTCTTTATTTCTCCTGCATGTAAACATTAATTCTTTGCATTCTTTGTTTTCCTCATATCTTTAAGATGATGAGTGCTTTACATTTCTACCATATGGATGAATCATATAATTAAATACATTTTCATACAATTTGTTTATCTTTGTACAGAACCAAAAATACTTCTGTCCAAAGATACACAAATTCAAAAAATCTTAGTGAACAGAGGAGAGTGTACTACAAAATTGGGGATATTTTGTACTCATGTTTAATGGCCCTTCATACATTTTCTATCTTGACGCTGTATAAAAGACACGCATAAAAGTAAAATGGGTATTTTGGTAAGATTTAACTTTTTGGATTATGTGTCACATAACGTAGCCGAAAATTGACAAACTGTGATCATAACTGTAAACAGTTACTAGATAACACATGGAGCTGGAAATAATCCAGAATCTGCATTATTTTTCTAAAAAAGACCTTTCATAAAATTTATGAACTGAATCCATCAGGAGTCAAGCCTACTGTAAACAGTTAAATACACTGGAGTCTTTAAAATATTCAAAGCTGTCCATCTGTGGCAATACATTTATTCACAGTTAACGTGAATTCTCCTGCCAATAAGCCACTGTAATTACAGTGATTAAAGGGAATCATTTTCTTTGCACTTAGTTTCTTTGTGTGAGCTCAGGTATGTGAATAACGACATGTGATTAGTGTCCATTAGAGCAAATATCCGCCTTTATCATGACAAAAAAAAACTGACCTGTTACTATGGTCAAATATAAGATAAGTAAATAAGGAAATAAATAAATAAATAAGGAAACCGACATAAGTCCTGATACTAAGTGATCCATTCTATTTAATTACACATTCACATGAAGCGTGAGGTCAGTAGGTGTTATTTTTTAAAGTCAATATCCTGCCTTTCTACTTCAATTTTTTTATGCTAATCATTTTTATAGGATATTTTCAGAGAAAAACTAAAATTGCAAACAAACCTCCCATGTGCAATGCTTGCTACAACTGTATGTGATATCTGACTTATGGGTCCATGCATGTACAATACTGTGCATGCAATGTGTAGCTGGTGGTGTGGCTGGAAATGTAATGCACAAGTGACTGCTGTATCACTTCATTTACAGGTGCAGGCTTCTGCAACTCTACGACACTGAATCATATCCTTCTGCACAGTTAGAGCAAGAAAAGGGGCATTAACTGCTTCTGTATGAGTCATGCAGGGCAGCCACAAGCCTCCTCCTCCTCCCCCCCTCCTCCTCCTCTCTGTCAGTTAGACATGCTCTCGCTCTGATATCAGTACAAAATGTGAACTTGAGACACCTGAAAGCACGTCTTCCTGCCTTCTGATACTGGCTGTGTGACTGCTTGGACATGATTGAGCCTCATTGAAATGCAGTTCACCTCCAGCAATTGAATTCCCCCTCTTGGGTGAATAGATGTTACCTGATTGCGTTGCAGCTGTCGCCACACAAAGAGAGGAAGAAAGGGAGAGAGAGACACGTGCTCAGTCCACAGGCGGTGTCACTGTCTTCTGACCACATATGTATGAATGAGCCTGTTATAAAATTTAGCAGCCAAGATTAGTACTATTGCACCAAAATGTCTGCTGATAGGAGAATACAGATGAAAAGTGTCTTGGGAGTCCATTTGGAAATTAGATGATAGGAGTTAGTTTAGTAATGGCGAAACAACACTTGGAGGTTTAAATCTCTTTGTCTATTCATGGCAAAATAATGGCACATATTCGTGTTTAGTTATGCGTAAACATAATGTACAGGTTTACCCGTATACACCTGAAACTTCCTGACAGTTTGGGTTTAATAGATTTGAGTCTAATCTTAGACATTTTATGACCAGTGTGAGTCTTGCGCTATGGTAACAGATTTTTAGAGTTTCGTTTCCACAAAATATTTCACAGCTGCACACAAAGAGAAACTGAAAGATAGAATAGCAGCAAAAGATAAAATATCTAAAAGTCTGAGTTTAAGATAAAAGTGTCAGACCTCATGGGTCTCTGCTCATAGCTCCACCTGCTGGGGGAATGAAATGAATTAACTGTCTTGTAAAATGTGAAGAAATGCTATGAGACAATGGATTCTGATGCAATTATTTATTTATATCCACTTGGAGTATCTTTACTTCAAAGACTTTTTTTTGTTGTTGTGCACAACCTAATTGTATTGAATTTTTAAAAGATTGAATTTTATTGACTTTATTGACAGCAAACATTTCTTTAAAACAGCTCAAGTCTGTCAGTGTCTTTGGTCCAAATGGAGATGAAAACGTGGCTGAAAAAAAATCAATGTAAACAAGAGAACAGATTGGTCGGGTCTTGTCACACACCAAAACTTGACTGCGGTGTCATGGCAACCGTGTGGGCCGCTGTATGTACTTTAAAGAAGGCTTTAAATCGACATGTCATTTTGTCGAAAGCGCACCATTCATTTTCTGTGACACAAAGATAACAAAATAGAATTGTGACAGTTATGTCGAGTCCTGGCTGAAAGACAAATACACATCAATGCACACTAAAAGTAATGTGTTTTGCTGCGCATAATCAGCAGTGAAAGAGAATAGATGTGCATCAACCCAGTTGCATAAATCTACAACAGGTTATTTTTTAGGCTTTCATTTGCCAAGCAGTGAGAAATTTCTGAGAGGGACACAAACCACAACTATAGTTTGTCAACTATAGCCTACCAACAACTGATCAGCACTCAAGTTTATACATTTATTAAATAAAAGAGAACTTTAGCTTCACATTAAACGTTCACCCTAAGGATATATGATGTATTTTTTGTTGAAGTAGATTACATGACAGCAATTTTCAAATGGAACCGTTGTACTGCTCTAATGAAAAGGTGTAGATATCACTGCATCAACTTATAAACACGGTGAAGGATTTGTGGTGTGTGCACTTTTGATCATCATCATCATGTTTGTTTGCTCAGAGCTGCTGCTTCAACAAATACTGTACAGCACTTTTCTGTCAAAAACAACAACAACAACAACAACAAAAAAACAGCAGTTAGAGTGTGTTACTTTGTATTTACTGAGAATTATTCCTTAGCCTCTGGTTGTGAATGCTCCAAATTCTCTTCGGCACATTTAGCATAATCATTTAAACTGAAAAGATATGGGTATAAAAACGATCTTGCCATATTGTCAATAAAGAATAACATGTATGTACCACAAAATTTTCTTCACACTATCCATCTTATTTTATAAGATTACACTCAAAGCAGTGTGATAATGCTGGGTAACTAAGCGTGGCTTTTGTATAAGCAGTATATGCAACCTCTTCTCCTTAAGAGGATCCTGAAGGAGGTCTGCATTCAATTAGCTGTCTCATAAGCTGCAGCATCTCAGTACCAACTCCATTCAGGTGCAATTCCTTGTCCATCACTGACAAAAGACACTGCAACGTCCACACATAGACGAGCTGGTTCTATGCATTTATGAACTTGAGCTGACATTATAGACGCCATATGATGTTGCTCCAAGAATTCCTCAAGATGGAATGTACATATCCACCTGGGAATATACAATAAAACATAGTAATACAACAATAACAGACAATAACAAATAACTGTCAGGTGGCTGAAACGCACAACTAAGACACTGACATGTTTTCTTCACCCAGGCGTCTCTCCATCACATTATTTGTATCCTCCCTCTTTCCCCTGATAGGTCGGGAGGGTTGTTGAAGTAGCTGAGAGCTCCTGGTCCACTACAGTCAGTTGTGTTGTGTTGTGTTGTGTTGTGTGTCTGACCACACTGTGGCGGCTCCTGGAGACTGGGGAGAAACCAGCGTCACAGCGACGAGGCGCGTGAGCGCGTTATCGACGCGCAACAGTGGTTCGTCCTGACCGTCAGTCTGCTCATCACCCGCGGCCACTGCGGACACACAACTGACAGCGGGGATATGACAGACACACAAACACCTGGAAGTATGCCTGGGCTCACTGGGAACACGGACTGCGAGGATTGTTCATCATCCGGACATGTGGCCAACAGCACGGAGTTGCACGTGCGCTCCCCCATGGATGAGGACGACGA
Organism: Trinectes maculatus; assembly: GCA_016785345.1. Taxonomy (NCBI): domain Eukaryota; kingdom Metazoa; phylum Chordata; class Actinopteri; order Pleuronectiformes; family Achiridae; genus Trinectes; species Trinectes maculatus. Next base: position 18,187 of record JAFBJQ010004367.1, on the reverse strand, counting down.
ACTTCTGAGATACATCTGGAGAGAGTACTTACACCCGAAGCAGTATGAGTGGGTTCTCATCGTGGCTTACATCATTGTCTTCTTCGTCTCACTCATTGGAAACTCGCTTGGTAAGTTATGTATATGTTATGTGTGTGCTGCATTTGCCTTCGCCGCTCGTGCGTAAAATCCCTGCCGCATAAATGGCACCGTGAATGGCCACTTCCAGCAACTTTCTATTCAGTGGCACTGATGAGCACCTCGATGGAGAGAAGGTGAACTTTGATGTCCACATGGACAGAAAGCCTCGAGTAGTGCAATTGTCTTTGATGTTCAGTGTAATGGCAGCTGCGCGTCTCGTGATGGAGATGGATAAGTTGCAGTGAATCTCGGTACAGCTGAGTGCAGCCGGAAACCATCCTACCTGGACATGCACAGATACGTTTGGCACAATGTTTGGCAGTGCGCGCACCACCACTGAAAGTCATTCATTCAGAATTCAAAAGTTTTTTTCACAGATTGAATTAATTTCCTTTCATTCAGTCTTCTGTTTTGCTGCTGTGCTCCTGGTAATGAAAAACCACCCAGACTCAGAATGTGTGAGCAGGAAAAACAAACCACTTTGGCACTTACAGCTCTCTCTCTCTCTCTCTCTCTCTCTCTCTCTCTCTCTGTCACTCTGTCTTTTATTCCCATTGCTTCACATGATGATGAAAGAAATCAGCCATGATTCATGGCCACCTTAACTCTGCAGCGCTCCTTCAGCAGAGATGTGTCCTGCAGCTCGCTGCAAAAGTTTTTCCACATTTCTGTCCCTTGATACTATGATACTTTTCTAATCATATGTATTTATATTCACAGGCAGCACTTTAAGTGTCCTTTCTTCTCTAATGCATGTCATGTAATCAGTGACATTACATTCTGGCCTTTAAGTGGGCCTAATCTATATAAGCACACCTATAGAACGGCACTTAGACATAAAGCGAAGATCAACTTGAGCCAAACATAGCTCAGTACAACAGGTGCTGGACAGATAAGATGGAAGTTATGTGTAGCTTCAGTAATTATTCCACCAATTATGTGCAATCTGTCCAGAAAATCCATTTGCCATTTGGTTTGATCAGACACACACACACACACACAAAAAAAACGCAAACAGGAACTGGATTTTGGATTTTAAAATCATTTTATGATCTTTTTCTTCTTTGCTTTAACTGCAAAAGCTTTACTTAAGTCTTAATGAAGATATGACTTCTTAAGCACAATCAATTCTGTCTTTGTAATATTGACTTATTTTATCCTTACAATAATGCCATATAATTAGCAGGACACCTAATGCTGACCGTATTAAGGATTTAATGAAGCTTGTGCCGACTGTTTTTTTTCGGAGTAACATTGGCCTTTTCTCACTGATCAAATGGACAAGTGCACCCAATTATACAGATTGATTTGTTAGTCATTATGGGCACTAATGTGTGTTCAGCTTTGCTGTCAGTCTTTTTCTCTCCAACGTGGTGCTCAATTAAAACGAATCAGGAGAAAACGGATATTTTATGTTCAGTCACGAGCCTTAAGAAATATGTTTTCTCTCAAGAGCCTCCTTATTTTGTATGCCACGTCGTTACCACTCAGGGAGACAGACAAGTCAAAGAAATAAGTTGAATTGCAGGTGCAATCAGTGTGTGTTGTGCAACTTCATCACAGAGGGCTACATTTCCTCTCAACCTGGCGAACTACTCATAGTAAAATGACTCATTCCTTTCAGTGCAGAAATGTTAAATATGTGAATGAATTCCAGTATGGTCCTATTTGAAATGGACTGACCCAGCGCTGTCAAAAAAACAAACCGTCTTCCCCGACTGACAGAAGCAGCATAAGACAAAACTATCAAATGAACACCATGATGGAAGGGCTGACAATATATTTATAAGTAGGTGTGTCGGACCCTGGTCGTTCCTTCTTGTTTCCGTTGTGCATTGTAAAACAGTAGTGTGTTTGCTAACTCCAGTGAAGGTGATTCTGTCCCTGCTTAAAATATTCCTTGATTCTTACTTGTCTCAGCATTTTATACTTTATGCCACTCATTCAAGTTTGATCAGAGAAAAGGTTTTCTTTTTGCATTAGTTTTAGGACAGTGGAGTTTAACGTGAAATGTTGTGGGAAATATTTGCATTTATTGTGTCTGTGGGCCATGTTTGATTGTGCATCCTTTTCAGTTTGTTTCGCAGTGTGGAAAAACCGCCACATGCGTACCGTCACCAACTATTTCATTGTGAATCTCTCCTTGGCTGATGTTTTGGTCACCATCATCTGCCTGCCCGCGAGTCTCGTGGTGGACATCACAGAGACGTGGTTCTTTGGAAACACTCTTTGCAAAGTTGTGCCTTATCTGCAGGTAATGGAGCCACACTGACACCTGACTCCTTTTGTCAAAAGTGAACGGTGAATGAATACAAATACAATATGCATACAGGCCAAGACCTTTGTTTCTATTATTTACATTTTTTTTTCTTTCTTTGTACTTGGTTAGGTAAAAAAAATGCTTTTTTCCAGATTCCATGAGATGTGCACTGTGCGAAATCTTTGATGTTATCACAAGGTTTTTCTTTGGCAGCATCCCCCTTCTCCCCCCAGCTGTCCTCTGCCAGAAGAAAATCATTCAATGAATGTGACACTGTAGACAAAAGTGGTTTATACATCTGTACGGCGTGACAGCTGAAATCCTACCGTGTCCTGCATGAAGTGAACATACGTTACGTTAAATAAATCCTACTGTATTCCATGCGCACATAATGCATAACAAAATGAATCTGATACCCAACATCTCACAGTGTGATTCTGTGTAACTGCAATGGAAAGAAAAATGGAAAAGAACTTTAAACCAAGGGGAGAATACAAACTAAATTTATTCCAAACAAATCAAAGTGTGAATTTTCAGCTTTGCCGCTCCAAAGCCTGCCGATGTATTGCACCACATGCAAGTGGATTAGAAATCTATTTTCACTGTGGGCTTCATTGTCACAATCAGCTGGTCTGTGCTTTGCTGCTGGGTTGCATAGTATTTGCTACCATTATGAACTCAGACAGATTTCGTTTTCAGGTTTAGCTGCCTCTTATGTGACATTTTCCTTGGTTCCCTGTGATGTATTGCCTCAAGAAGGATCATCCCCATAGAATTAAACCAAAAACCATGAGATTTGATTCAGTTATTTCCATCCGGTATTTCTCCCTGCAGTGTTGTATGTCCTAAACCCAGTAACTGAAAGAAATAATACAATGATCAACAAAACTGATCATGAAAACAAAATTGCTTCGTCTGTCTGCTAAATGAATGTAATGTAAAACTGTGCCAGCGTTACAGCAGTAACACATAGTTAGTCCATAGTCTAGGATTCCCCAGTGACAGCGAATCATTCACTAAATAAACACTTTTGCACAACAGATAGTTCCCATAATATAGTAACAGGTTGTAGTTAAGGGTAATAGTTGAATTACCCATGAGCCAGATTAGTACATCAATCGCCAACTCGAGAGAAATACAAGCAATACATAATTTGTTTGGAAAAAAAGAGACAATATTCCAGATTTTGACAACAAATTCTATGTCAAGGTCCAAACCAACAGTGCACTTTCTACGTTTTCTGTTTCGCAAAAGACAAAAAACAGACCCATACGCCTTGCTGTCTATGTACTTAAGATGTAAATTGTAAACAACAAGTCACAATTACTTATTGATTGATTTCTGTTAGGAAGCGAGGAACCATTGTTTAGCCACCATTGAGGGATTGACTGAAATTACAGAGCACATGCTCTTAGGGATGGAAAGTGTCCGTCGTCAGCAGTGAATCTCATCAATGTCTTCTTGTACAACAGTGGCAGTGATGAATCATTTACATCAGGCTTTAGGCACCACTTGGATTAAGTCAGTGTTGTCAGTGTTCATTAGATTTGTTCACCCTAGAAAGAATTGTTTGATTAATACCACAAGACTTTTATTCCTTCGTCAAAGAATAAACAGATCACTACGTAGTGGGTGCAGTGAAGTGTCTTGTTTGATGTCCTAATAGTGACATCATGCTGTGTGCCTGTGCGCCGTTCTGTGGCTTCTTGGTCTGTGTCATTGTCAGTGTCATCTCAGATGTTTTTTTTTCCCTACCACACTAAGCTCAAAACATCTGTCAATATACCATTGATTCTCTGTCAAGCAGAGGACAACTAGGAGTTGTCCCTACCTACAGGGCAATTATTTCTCCCCTTATTTAGACCTTTTAAATGAAGGCCATTATTCAGCATATGAGACTCGGAACACCGTGGGCATCCCTAAGCTAAACATTTCAAAGGGATGGATGGAGCTGATGGTTTATTTCCCAGAGGAAATGACACCAACAGGTTTATCTCCCACACAAAACTGGCAATACGGCTTTGAACCAAATGGACTCTCTAAAATCCACAAGGCAGCCACGTGTAACCGTGTTGACATAGTCTCCTGTAAAGCGAGGAAATTAGACTCCCCTCTATCAAGGTGACCAGACGGCTAAGATTGTTGTTGACCCAACTGCCCTGTCCGTCTAACTGTCTAACTGACCCCTGCTAATATGCACTCAGTGCTGGTGAATTATGGTGAATTGCCACTGAGCCACTGTCAGGCTGATAGACTGAGTCCAGTCTGTCCTTGACCTTCAGAGAGGTTCAATCCTGCATTGAGGAATCCAGTAAAGCCATTGATTTTTTTTTTTTTTTTTTTTTGGTGAATGTTAATCACTGCAAGAAATCTTTTTCTATCATAATTTAATTAACTTAAAAATCTCAGTTAGGGTGTACAGCTGAAACTGCCGCTGGAAAAAGTTCTTTCATCTAATTGGAAGGCTGGTGTTACAGACTCATAATATAACATAATGTTTCAAAAATTGGGAGCCAATTCTCACCAACTTTATTAAAATAATGCTCCAGGTGAATGCGCACAATGACACATAATTATCCACTGAAGCAGAGAGATCGATTTTCTGTTTTGATTTTTTAAAAAATACCGAAACGATCATTAACAGAATCATTTAGAAGTTTTCTCTGTGGCTAACTGGTAGTTTTTTTCCCCTCTTTTCCAGACCATATCAGTCTCTGTCTCAGTTCTGACGCTGAGTTGCATAGCCCAGGACCGTTGGTATGCAATCTGCCACCCACTGATGTTCAAGAGCACAGCCAAGAGGGCTCGCAAGAGTATTGTTGTCATTTGGGTTGTGTCATGCATCATCATGATTCCACAGGCTATTGTGATGGAGTGCAGCAGCCTGCTGCCTGAACTCACGAACAAGACCAGTCTGTTCACAGTGTGTGATGAACACTGGGGAGGTTTGTATACACAGATCTACATATCTGAATATTTGAAAAACTAAGTAAAACTTAACTAAAACCAGTAACTTGTGCTTCCTTTAAATAGATGCACCCCTCAAGATATTCTTTATTCATTCTTTGCACTCAAATCAGTGTTAATGTCTGATGTCATTTAGCTGATGTGAGGTTAGGAGAGCATAATGAATGGTGACTCCATTGATGAGACAGTGTGAGTGCCTCTGTGATTACAATCTTCAGAGGGAAAACCTTGAAATGAGAAAAGGCTTTTCAAACACTCAGCATCATGAGTTGGGCTGTTAAAGAATAATTGAGTCAGTATATTGATTTGATGGCATTAACAAAAAGGAGTTTACTAACACATAATTAATATTGGAACTGCACTATTGAAAGAAACGTTTCCTATTTAGGAAAGGAGCGTAATGTTATCAGAACGATCACTCACGATTCTTCAGTGAAAGCTAAGCTTAACACGATTGTACCAAACAGGTCAATAACTTACAAGTGGAGGAAACAATTCCATCTTAAGAAACAACAATATGAGTCAGTTCTGAGACATAAGTGGCATTTTACACATCTGTTGTAGTAAGCGGCAATTCTGGCTCATTAAACAATCATAAAACCCACTGCTTTTGTATCCAATTAAATAATAAATGGCCAAAGTATATCAGCAAAAAAAAAAAAAGACAAGAAGCACTAATTTGAATTTGTAAAGAAGTGGTAAAGTCAGTCTGATTGAAATGTATGAAAAAGAATAAATATTTTTTTTTACAATGATCAAAAATAAAATACCACAGTTTTGTTCTTTTGCTGGAGAGAGGAGCGGTTTATTTCAGCCATAGTGGCCATATGTCTGTTTTATGCTACATGCAAACTGTTAGTAGCAACAGTGATTCCTCATCCTTAAATTATATTCTCATGTAAAGGGAGAAAAAAAACATAATACCATACAAATATTACATATGTTTGAATAGAACCACAGTGCCACAAGCCTGTTGTCTACTTCTGCGTGACAAATTAGGCTCATTAAAACATCACTGTGCATGTTTGGACTGACATGCAAAGCACTGGCTATGAGTGTGTGGGAGTCTTATAGAATGCAATTTGCAATGACATTAAGGTAATGATTTTTTTTATTTATTTTTCAACAGCTGACATCTACCCAAAGGTGTATCACACCTGTTTCTTCATTGTCACCTACTTTGCACCGTTATGTCTAATGGTCCTGGCGTATATCCAGATATGTCACAAGCTGTGGTGTCAACAGGTGTGCAATTTTAATGTTTTGTGTTATGCATGGTTGAACAGTCAATCTCAAATTGAAGCGCTCTTCATTTGGCATTTTCCCTGTGCCTGACACACTGCATGTGCATGTATTATGAACAGATTCCAGGAAGCACGTCAGTGTTGCAGAGGAAGTGGAGGTCGTTCCAGTGCTCGGCTCCTAACCCTGGCCCAGGAGAGTCTGTCCGGGTCAGGACCAGCACGGTTTGTGCTGAGATCAAACAGGTTCGAGCGCGACGTAAGACGGCTCGGATGCTGATGGTGGTTCTTGTTGTTTTTGCGCTGTGCTACCTCCCCATCAGTGTGCTCAATGTCATGAAAAGGTAATCATTTCTCAGGTTCTTCTGCTTAAGGGATCAAAAGCCATTCAAACAGATAGAAATCCAGAAACAAATCTTTTACTATCAGCCCACCTCTGTAGTTTCATGTACTGTATATTTCAAGTACTGAATGTTTTTCTTGCTGTTTGTGATGTTGAGGCAATATAATCATGAACCTATTATATCCGCAGAGTCTTTGGGACATTCAAAAACACAAATGACAGAGAAACAGTGTATGCGTGGTTCACTTTCTCACATTGGCTCATATATGCCAACAGTGCAGCGAATCCCATCATCTATAATTTCCTCAGCGGTAAGTGTGCAACCTCCCGCATTGCTTATACCAGTTGAATAAGTTCATTACCGTGTTCTAGTTGACTGCTTGGCAACACAATACAAATCATTTCCTTCAAATGTTGTTTGTTGAAAATATGGACATAAAACATTTCTTGCATTGATACCTTCAAAGTGAGAGCTATTGGTAACTATGTGCTAAACGCAGCAATGAAATATGCTGTATTTCTAATAATTATAATAAATCAGGACATAATAAATGACTGTGAGCAATAAAAATGCTGTTTTTGATTGCAAGATGTATTTGAAGAGTTCACATTCAGTGATGTTTGTGTTTATCAGGGAAGTTCCGTGGGGAGTTCAAAGCAGCGTTTTCTTGCCATTGTTACGGCCTAAGACAAAATCGGACAACGAGGACGAGGACCAGAACAAGCACAGACAGCAGAAAATCTCTGTCCACTCAGGTTAACAACACAGACAGTGTGTCGCGCATATCAGATCAAATAGTGTAGTCTTATAATCCAGGAGGGGATTTCTTACTGGTCCAAAGGACATACAGGTCACACTCACAGGTCGAGGTTTGTTTTGTTTTGAAGAAATATTTCTCTCTAAACTGCTGATTTGTGTTTGATTAATTGTATACAAACACGGTATGAAGGATATGAAACCTCGTTTTCTGACGACCCTCACTTCTTCTTCATGACCAGAAACACAGGACATATGAGTCACTAAAAAAAACTGTCTTGTAATTCAACAGCATATTGTTTGATACAAACAAGTGACACAATTGCAGTTGCATGTAAATATTTTGGTAGATTTTTTATTTATAACTTTATTTGGTTCTGTAGCCAGAATCACTATTAATGGTTTTAAGCTTATGGGTGTTTAGAGATCACATCATACACCAGCTCAGAATTTGTCTCCATAATGAGCAGATGTCTATCTTCAGTTTATACTGTGAATGCACATTTAGACACATGTCTAAACGTTAGTTATATTATTAACATTATAAGCACAGCAAATGCTGTCCAATTAAAAAAAATATGATATTAAGAACATTGTTGAACTGTGCTCCAAATATCTGTTTGGTGACAGAAGTCTACATCAGCCATCAGCATGTACTTTGTGTGAAAAACAGTGTTACCTGTTAACAAGCCACTATCAAGTGTTTCTTTCTCACTAGAAGTATTTTTATGTTAATATAAGTATGGGAATAATTATTTCCTGGCCAGTAATTGATGGAAAACATATTTTGACACTAAACTACTCGGTGTCTTAACAGGTGGCATTACTCAGATATTGTTTTGTTTGGCTGCATGAGTCATAGAAGAATAATTTAATAAACCCTTGACAGCCCAATTTATTTTGAAAGGGAAATAAATGTATATTTTTACATGAGAGGACGTGTTTGTGTGTGCAGCCAGTCATTTACAGCATGCACATTTAAATTAGGGTGTTTCAAGGTGAGAGATGTCTTATTGCTGTTAGCAGGCACACACCTGAATGTGGTCTCTTTTAACAATGTCCAGTTCACACACCCACGGTTACACACACACACACATTCATACCTGTAAGTTATCTGTACAATGCAATTGTTCAAGGGCATCTCAGTGGTGAAGAATGTGATGTTTCACTTTCACAGCAATCTCCGCCACTGATCCTTGGTTTTGAAAAGGCAGTCTTCCAAACATTTTATTTCTTCATTCAGAAGAGAAACTAATTTCCTTCTTGTACACACTTGAGTTGCATTGAATTGAAGTTCCCTTGAAAGACAGAAAAAAAAGATCTCCTTTTAAGGCCACAGACTCCACATGCCTCCACTCCCTGATACTGTAGCATAATGAAGCCACAGTGAAATCAAAGATATGGCTACTGCCATCATGACTGTATTTGGTTCTAACATCTGTGCAGGAATGATCAGAAGCTCAGCCACAGAGTTGAGATCCCAGTGATACTCACACTTGACCCAGTGCAAGTCAATCATGACATTTCCCTCATTTTTAGAGCATCCCATAACAAAAATTAAACTCAGCAGTAATATGAACCCTTGAATTTACATGAGCGTGGTAAGACCTTCTTAAGATGACTCATACCACTGGAAAAAAATCAGTGGATGTGTTCTTGACGTGTATGACGTACATTCATCAGCCACCAGGTGGCAATCAAGATGCTTTGACCTCACTTTTGAGGCACTGTGATAGCATCCATCTTTATATACTATATAATATACTATAGTCCATAGTTAAAACACACACACACACACGTAAGTGATATTATTCTGATAAGAAAAAGTTCATTCAACCATATCAGACATAAATTTTAATCAGCAGACAATTACACTGTTGTACCTGTAATCAAATGCAGAGTGATGCAAAATGACCGAACAAAAGTCAAGTGGAAAGCTCTCATCAATTCACGCTACAAAACAAATCAGTTGAACTGAAACAGTGAGCCGGCACTAACAAGAAAAGAAGCACTTGAATATCACAGGCACAATAATATGAAGGTTGGTTGTTGATGGGTCCGGCTTGATTTCTCTTCAACTGTTTGTGGACAAAATTAAACTTTTAAGTTACTGCTAATTCTTGATGGCAAGATGTTTTGGTTGGTTGGATGGATTTATTTAGTAAGACTGTAAGTGGTCAAAAGTTTCCAAGACGAGCCAGATTTGATATGAGCCATATACTTTTTTTTTTATTATTTGTTTGTGGATGATATTATTTTAAAACTGTTGGTGGTTTTTAATAGTTGTGAATAAATGTCACATAAACTTCAGTGCTACATTAACATCATCAGGGTACAGCTGTGTCGACATGCTTGACGTTGTGATTCTCCCAGTTGTTAAAATCTACATAAATATGCTGCTTTAAAATCTATGTTTTTAGTTCATATCGTTTAAATACCTCACATACCTCATGTAGTCAAATGAATTTTGTGTTTTGTACCTTTATCCTGACTTGCACTTTATGGCTTTTCTTCTTTTGTTTTATTTGGATGTTTTGTTCAATGTGCACCATAATGAATAGTTGCTGCTCTTGAATGTGCTTAATAAATAAACAAATAAATTGGAGTTGGACTTGGAGATTATGGCTTTGAGAGTCAATTATTGTTGGTTGCCAGTAGTCAAGTGAGTTTTATTATCTTCAGCTATTTCTGTAGCTGTTTTTATAGGCTGATCTCTACAAATACTGATAACTTTATAAAAAAAATCCTAATAAAATCTACTGAGACAAAATTTTAAATCTGCTTTCTGAATAGATGACAGGTCATCTGTTACTCCTCAGTTATGCACTATGTCATGGATTCAATATTCACCATAGCAGCTAAAATAGTTTAATACCTGAAGCCATTAGCAGAAAATAGATGGTAGTTACTGTCTTCCTAACAAGAAATTTAATGGAGTGACAACATTTCAACATAAAAAAATAAGACATCAAGATACATTTTATTCATATCTCCATCCCTCCTTCACATATACATGCACATGCACACACACAATGATTGTGTTAATGCAACATATTTGTTTTGTTCTTCTTGGAGATACTTGTTTGTGAACTGAACACCTGATTTCATTACACTGTGCAGGGCACAGCTTCCAGTAAATGTGTTATATCCTGTTGACCATTGGCGGCGTATCCCAGTTTACATGTACCAACACCAGTGAGAGGCACAGATCAGCTGCAGGAGGACGTCTGTGTAAACTCACAGCTTTACCACAGCTACCATGCCACTGACAAGTGTGGAGGCTGCTGTCATCTTTGGTGAGTCGAAGTCAACTATGAAATGCAGGTCTTTTATTACATCCTAAAATTGATTGAAGTCACTGGAGCATTATCATGTGTGGCCAGGGAATATACCTGTAATGAAGGCTGCACATCTTCTCTAATTTATGTGTAAGTTACACATAAATTATATGTGTAAAAAATGAAAGTTACACAGTGTAACTTTCATTTATTGAGACTATAATTGGTAGAAAATTTTGAAACAAACATTAAAAATGTAGATAAACACAATACAATGAATTCACATGTAGTCAAGATAGATAATGAATGAATAAATGATTGTCATGATGATGTATTTCAGGGATTGTTATTCCTCAGATATCCAGCATCAGCGTTTTATCTGCACCTTCTGACTGTTTGGCTGTGGTGGATACCTGCATGTCCGATTTATGCAAGAGTGAACAGGCATTTTACAATGACATTTGTACCAGTAAATATGACACACTTTCGATGTACTGATTTTGCTGCAGGGAAATGCGAACCTGTATATGTTTTCTATTGTCATTGTAAAAGTAATGATTCAATTTTCTCAGCGAGCTCAGGACATTGCGGTATTTGATCGAATTGCACTTTGTGGTGAATGGCTCAAATGTGATAATCAGGGCAATAGCTTGGGGCAAATGCTATGTAACTGAATAGATAATAATAACGACAGCCTCGCCTGCCTTTAAAATGTCTCTTTATGTATTATATTCCAGGATTTGTGATGTTAAATCTGATTTTGTCTCCAAATACTGTATCTGCATCTACCTAGAACATGTAAGACTACCAGGGGCAGCAGGCACATATAGAAACACCTGTTCCACAAACCTGACCTTGCTCGTGCTTGGAAAATCCTGTTTTTCTGCCTCCCTCTTGTGTTTGTGTCATTCAAGATGAAGGGTGCCTAATAAAAGGCTCAGAGGTCTGTAACATGACCATCCAGACCGTATTTGACCAATTTCCATCTCTGCGTGGGTGTGTGTGTGCCTGGGAGGAGGAGCTGTGCGACTCTATACAAACACTGGCCACACAATGCCAGAGAAAGCCAGGTGCAGTATTACCGTACTCATTACTCTGTTTAATAAACGTTTAAATGTAAAATTGCTTTTTTGTTTACCGAAGGCAGTGCAATGTGAACAAACACTATTGTGCTTTGGAATGAGTTGTGTTTTGATTCTGCATTTGTATGAAATCTAATCATGCTCTCCATTGTTTGGACAGCAGTTCAGCTGAAGAGAAGCACAGCGATGGACTGGAAATCAAGCAGTTTGATAGGCTACGGTAATTATTTAATTATGGTGAAACCTCTAAACAACTAAACTAAAAGATAAAATAAAACATTGAATTCTGTCAGCACAAAAAGTGACGTTTCTATGCTCTGTTTCTTTTCATAGTATATGATGATGCTGGATCCTGCTTTGATCAGATGATAATTTGCGTCAGTGATGCCGTTTGCAACAAGCACCTAGCATCTGTTCTCCAGGCATGTGGGGCAGATCCATGCAACAGAGACCTTTGTCAGCAAATGACGGGGCTCTTCTATGGCAGCATGCCGCAGAATGTTGCAGAGATGCTGGTCATGTGTGAGTGTGAGGATTCAGATAAGAATTGTCTGCAGATAAAAACTTCTCTGCACAGTGGCACATGTGAAGATGAGACGCGCATCTGCCAGGACACAGTTGAGCAGTGTCTTGATGACAGTAACTGCAGGTACCCTGACAATCTGTACATCTATTTGTAGTGATGCACACTTAAGTTGAACTAGTCCTACTAATCAGTGGATCATTTACTAGCTGTACATCAGAAGACACAGCAACAAATTCAAATCTCATTTGTAACTTTGCTGCAGACTTGCTGGTTGTTTCCAGGCACATTTCCACTTTATTTGAAGCTGGAAGATCACAGGGCATATTTTTTGGCACAACTAGTTTGCATCAAATGAAGCTGAAATGTCCACAGGCAAAACATGCTATCTCACTTGTACTGTATTTTTAAATTTAGCAATTCAATTTATGTGGCATAATCACCAAAATAATCATCTGTCAAAAGCTGTTAGAAATGTTGTAATTATCCATTTTTTTCTTAAAGCTCATAATGCAAAATGAAACCATTAATTATATCAAAGATGTTTCCTCTGATTGATCAGAAAGCTGTTAAAAACTTTCCAAGCCAAATGCTGGAGCCTGGAAGATGTCGAATGCAGTGACAGTGACCTTCAAAGTGATAAATGTTTCACCAACATGGATCCAGCTCTCATCTTTGGTGCAGATCCTGAATGTAAAACAGCCTTCATAGCCACTTTGGGGACAATACTTCACCAGTCCTGTTCATGCAAAGGCTTGTACAATGATAATCTGCAGACATGCAAAATGATTCATGATGTACTTCATAACAGATCAGTCTTCAGTGAGTATCAGGTGGATTTTCAAGGGGAATATTTAAATAAGGAGCAAAATGGGAATATTTAATTTTTTTCTTGATTCCAGAAACATCTTGGAAAAGAAGCCATGGTCCTTCTGAATCTCCTGAAACTGATGATTTCAAGTATGGTCACACATGGTCACATGGTAAATTTTCTTATAACTTCAGTGTTTAAACAGATTATGACATTTAGTGTGAATGCTTTTGGTTATCTTTTACAACACTCTATAATATTTTTGATGTCATTGTATACTATGACGGGCAGCACGATAAAATAGTGGCTAGCACACATGCCTCACAGCAAGAAGATTCCCAGTTCGAATCTTGGTATTCCCTCGGGTCTTTTTAATAATTTTAATTTTCAATGACATACTATACTATGACGTTTTTGTCAATTTTTTGACGTTTTTGTGAAAAATGAAATTTTTGATAAATTTTCAATGACATAATATACTATGACGTTTTTGTCAAATTTTTGAAATTTTTGTGAAAAATGAAAATTTTGCCATATTTTCGACATCATACTTGTCTCTTATACACATCTACAGATCAGTCTCCAGTGAGTATCAGGTGGATTTTCAAGGGGAATATTTAAATAAGGAGCAAAATGGGAATATTTAATTTTTTTCTTGATTCCAGAAACATCTTGGAAAAGAAGCCATGGTCCTTCTGAATCTCCTGAAACTGATGATTTCAAGTATGGTCACACATGGTCACATGGTAAATTTTCTTATGACATTTAGTGTGAATGCTTTTGGTTATCTTTTACAACACTCTATAATATTTTTGATGTCATTGTATACTATGACGGGCAGCACGATAAAATAGTGGCTAGCACACATGCCTCACAGCAAGAAGATTCCCAGTTCGAATCTTGGTATTCCCTCGGGTCTTTTTAATAATTTTAATTTTCAATGACATACTATACTATGACGTTTTTGTCAATTTTTTGACGTTTTTGTGAAAAATGAAAATTTTGAAAATTTCTGGACGTCATACTGCACTATGACGTTTTTGTCAAATTTTTGACGTTTTCGTGAAAAATGAAAATTTTTTCTAAATTTTCAACGTAATACTATACTATGACATTTTTGTCAAATTATTGCCGTTTTCGTGAAAAATGAAAGTTTTGCTAAATTTTCAACGACATACTATACTATGACGTTTTTGTCAAATTTTTGACGTTTTTGTGAAAAATGAAAATTTTGAAAATTTCTGAACGTCATACTATACTATGACGTTTTTGTCAAATTTTTGACATTTTCGTGAAAAATGAAATTTTTTCTAAATTTTCAACAACATAGTATACTATGACGTTTTTGTCAAATTTTTGACGTTTTTGTGAAAAATGAAAATTTTGAAAATTTTTGAACGTCATACTATACTATGACGTTTTGTCAAATTTTTGACGTTTTCGTGAAAAATGAAATTTTTTCTAAATTTTCAACGTAATACTATACTATGACGTTTTTGTCAAATTATTGCCGTTTTCGTGAAAAATTAAAGTTTTGCCAAATTTTCGACGTCATGTTATACGATGACGTTTTTGTCAAATTCTTGACGTTTTCGTGAAAAATGAAAATTTTGCTAAATTTTCAACGACAACTATACTATGACGTTTTTGTCAAATTTTTGACGTTTTTGTGAAAAATTAAAATGTTGCTAAATTTTCAACGACATAACACTATGACGTTTTTGTCAAATTTATGACATTTTCGTGAAAAATTCAAATTTTGCCATATTTTCGACTACATACTATACTATGACATTTTTGTCAAATTTTTGACGTTTTGTAAAAAATGAAATTTTTTTAAATTTTTAAACGACATACTATACTATGACGTTTTTGTCAAATGTTTGACGTTTTCGTGAAAAATGAAAATTTTGCTAAATTTTCAACGACATACTATACTATGACGTTTTTGTGAAAAATTAAAATGTTGCTAAATTTTCAACGACATAACACTATGACGTTTTTGTCAAATTTTTGACATTTTCGTGAAAAATTAAAATTTTGCCATATTTTCGACTACATACTATACGATGACATTTTTGTCAAATTTTTGACGTTTTTGTAAAAAATGAATTTTTTTTAAATTTTTCAACAACATACTATACTATGACGTTTTTGTCAAATGTTTGACGTTTTCGTGAAAAATGAAAATTTTGCCAAATTTTCGACGTCATGTTATACGATGACGTTTTTGTCAAATTTTTGACGTTTTCGTGAAAAATGAAAATTTTGCTAAATTTTCAACGACATACTATACTATGACGTTTTTGTCAAATTTTTGACGTTTTTGTGAAAAATTAAAATGTTGCTAAATTTTCAACGACAACACTATGACGTTTTTGTCAAATTTTTGACATTTTCGTGAAAAATTAAAATTTTGCCATATTTTCGACTACATACTATACTATGACATTTTTGTCAAATTTTTGACGTTTTCGTAAAAAAGGAAATTTTTTCTAAATTTTCAACGACATAACACTATGACGTTTTTGTCAAATTTTTGGCATTTTGAAGAAAAATTAAAATTTCGCAAACTTTTCGACGACATACTATACTATGACGTTTTTGTCAAATTTTTGAAGTTTTTGTGAAAAATGAAAATTTTGAAAATTTTTGACGACATACAATACTATGACCTTTTTGTCAAATTTCTGACATTTTCGTGAAAAATTTAAGTTTTTGCGGAATTTTCAACAAAATACTATACTGTGCCGTTTTTCTAAAGCTTTTGCTGTCTGATACTGTAGTGCAGTGGTTAACCCCCTGCCTTATAAGCAGCAGTTCCTGAGTTCGAGACCCAGCTCAGACAACGTTCTGCCTGGTCCTTGGTTTAAATGATTTGGCATCTCAAAGTATAGTGGTGCATCATTTTCCACATTTTTAACGACATGCTAAAAAATGAAAAATGTGTACAATTGTTGACAAAAATCTATTCTATGATGTTTTTGTTGAATTATGACGTTTTTTTGAAAAATGTTAAATATTTCAAAATTTTCAATGACATACCATACTATGATGTTTTATCAAATTTTTGACGTTTTCGTGAAAAATGAAAATTTAGAAAATTTTTCAACGCCATACTATACTATTACGTTTTTGTCAAATTTTTGGCGTTTTCATGAAAAATGAAAATTTTGCTAAATTTTCAGCGACATACTACTATGTCGTCTTTGTCCAATTTTTTGACATATTTGTGAAAAATTTAAGTTTTTGCGGAATTTTCAACGACATACTATACTGTGCCGTTTTTCTAAAGCTTTCACAGTCTGACACTATAGTGCAGTGGTTAACCCTCCTGCCTTTAAACAGCAGGTTCTGAGTTCGAGATCCAGTTCAGACAATGTTCTACCTGTTCCTTGATTTGAATGATTTGGCATCTCAAAATATAGTGTTGCATCTCTTTCCACAATTTTAACGACATGCTAAAAAATGAAAATTTTGCAAAATTTTTGACGACATACTATACTATGACGTTTTCGTCAAATTTTTGACGTTTTCTTGAAAAATGAAAATTTTGCCAAATTTTCGACGACATACTATACAATGACGTTTCGTCAAATTGTTGACGTTTTCGTGAAAAATGAAAATTTCGCAAAATTTTCGACGACATACTATACTATGACGTTTTTGTCAAATTTTTGACGTTTTTGTAAAAAATTAAAATTTCGGTAAATTTTCGACGACATACTATACTATGACGTTTTTCTCAAATTTGTGACGTTTTTGTGAAAAATGAAAATTTTGTTAAGTTTTCAACGACATACTATACTATGACGTTTTTGTCAATTCTTTGACGTTTTTGTGAAAAATGAAAATTTCGCTAAATTTTCGACGACATACTACACTATGATGTTTTTTCAAATTTTTGACATTTTTGTGAAAAATGAAAATTTCAATAAATTTTCGACGACATACTATACTATGACGTTTTGTCAAATTTTTGACATTTTTATGAAAAATGAAAATTTTGAAAATTTTTGACGAAATACTATACTATGACGTTTTTGTCAAATCTTTGACGTTTTTGTGAAAAATGAAAATATCGCAAAACTTTCGACGACATACTATACTATGACGTTTTGTCAAAATTTTTGACGTTTTTGTGAAAAATGAAAATTTCGCTAAATTTTCGACGACATACTATACTATGACGTTTTTGTCAAATTTTTGACGTTTTTGTGAAAAATGAAAATTTCGCTAAATTTTCGACGACATACTATACTATGACGTTTTTGTCAAATTTTTGACATTTTCGTGAAAAATGAAAGTTTAGAAAATTTTTCAACGACATACTATACAATGATGTTTGTGTCAAATTGTTTGACGTTTTTGTGAATAATTGCTAATTTTTTCAACAACATACTATACTATGACGTTTGTGTCAAATTGTTTGACGTTTTCGTGAAAAATTAAAATTTTGCTAATTTTTTCAATGACATATTATACTCTGACGTTTTCATCAAATTTTTGACGTTTTTGTGAAAAATGAAAATTTCGCAAAATTTTCGATGACATACTATACTATGTTTTTGTCAGATTTTTGATGTTTTTGTGAAAAATGAAAATTTTGCTAAATTTTCAACGACATACTATACTATGACGTTTTTGTCAAAATTCTGACGTTTTTGTGAAAAATGAAAATTTTGCTAAATTTTCGATGTCATCCTATACAATGACGTTTTTGTCAAATTTTTGACATTTTTGTGAAAAATGAAAATTTAGCAAAATTTTCGATGACATACTACACTATGATGTTTTTGTCAAAT